>JBBMOL010000121.1:1800000-2325078 GCA_037954665.1 Laguncularia racemosa
AAGTTTTGAATGCTTTGCTTTGTTTCCTCTTGAAATTGTTTGGTATTCACAGCTAGAGACTTAACAATATCCTCAAGGGGCATACCTGAAGTGGAAGGAGCTTGGGGTACGTGGTGTGATGGCCTTGGCTGGAATTGTTGGACATGTTGAGGGTTATTGCCGTATCGGAAGTTAGGATGATCCCTCCATCCAGGATTGTAAGTATTCGAATAGGGGTCATACTTCCTTTGCGGTTGTCCTAGAAATCCGCCTACAGCATTGGCGTGTTCATGATTGTCATCTTGCAATGTGGGGCACATGTCGGTCGGATGATTAGGAGCAGCGCAAATTCCACAAGCCTTCATCTGCTGCATTTTTCTAAGAGCTAGCTGTTGCACAAGGGAGGTAAGATTAGAAATTTGATGTTCAAGGTTAGACACACTTACCTCATTTACCTTCCTTGAAGACGTATCGTGCCTATACCCAAATTGTTGTGAATTAGCAACCATAATGGAGATCAATTCCCTAGCTTGACCAGGGGTTTTGTTTACTATGGCGCCTCCACTTGCAGCATCCATCATCTTTCTTTCCATCGGAAGTAGGCCTTTGTAGAGATATTGGATGAGGAGTTGTTCGGATATCCCATGTTGTGGGCAGCTTGCACACAGTTGCTTGAACCTTTCCCAATACTCATGAAGAGTCTCGGTGTCCCTTTGTTTTATACCACAAATTTCTCTTCTTATACCAGCGGCTCTGGATGCGGGGAAGAATTTGTCCAAGAAGAGTCTCACCATATCAGTCCATGTGGTTATAGAACCTGGAGGCAAATAAAACAACCAATCTTTAGCTTTAGTACTTAAAGAAAATGGAAAAGCACGTAGCTTGATTTGATCGTCAGTTATTCCTTGCGGCCTCATACTAGAACACACAATATGGAACTCTTTCAAATGCTTATGAGGATCTTCATTCTCAAGACCATGAAATGTAGGTAGTAGATGTATCAACCCAGATTTCAATTCGAATTCCACGGCTAGTTCGGGGTAGTGAATACAAAGTGGTTGTTGATTCACATCCGGTGCAGCCAACTCCCTTAAGGTTCTCTCGAGATTTGCCATGTCGTTCTCTTTTTCAGAATAAGACAAGTCCGATACTAAGTTCGGTCTAGTGGATGATCTAGCTTCTTGTCGTAGTCTCTTTAGAGTCTTCTCAATCTCCGGATTATAAATTAGTTCACCTGTCTCAAAAGAACGAGTCATACAAGAATAGAAATAAATTTGACACCAATCCCCGGCAACGGCGCCAAAATTTGATGGGTGTCAAATCCAACAAAAATAAAACCTACTCCTAGACAATTATATGATTTGCATATAGTGGTGAGTAGGGTCGAATCCACAGGGATTGGTAAAGATATTTCTATTCAAAGAGAACAATAAGAAAAAGGAAAATGGGGGGGTTTGGTTTGTGAATCAAATAAAGTAAAACAAGGTAAGAAAATCAGATATTGGTAAAAGCCTAGCCAAAGGAATCAAGATGGTTTAATTCTAGGAATTGATCATCGATGCAAATGTTCTCTATTCTTGTTCTAGATAAATTGGTTATGGTTATTAACAAGCTCTAACAACCTATCTCTCCTTACTTCCTCGATAACCTCGGACAAGCGCTTTAAATTATTTCTCTTATTGATTAAACAACCCTTAGACAAGCGCTTAGGATTTAATCTATCAATAGCATTAAGATCTAGAGAGACCACCAATTCATGCCAGTAGATTATAAGATAACCTATTTAAACATGATCACACACCTCCATAACATGAATTCGATCATCTCTTTTATAACCAAACATGTTATTGCGTCACTAAGACTAGAACAATCAAACAATTACGGATTTGACGTGCTAGTTGACAACATATTAACTTGCTAATTGAGTAGAAGAGCTCTATTCATACCAATCAACAAAGATAATAATGACAAAACGATCAGAAGATATATGAATACCCGAAAGCAAAGAATAGAATAAATACAAGTCAATTAGACCTCACAATTCGTGGAGAATTAAACATCTATGACCCTTTGGCTAGAAAAGTAGCTTAGCTACACATGTTCATCAATAAAACGAAAATAAAAGATAGAAACATAATGAACCCGGTTGCTTGCTCTGCCTCCAAGACGATCCAAGGTTCTTCAAGATCCAAAGATTCAAAAGTTGTCCTAACCCTCTAGGGTTGGTTCTATTTATATTGTTAGGGGGTAGCATGTGATCTTTTGCTAGCAAGATACGAAAATATCTTTCCTTTTCCAAATAGATTTCGAGAAGTGAAGATTCGTCTGCCTGGCACGCCTCAACACACGGCCGTGGATCAAGCCGTGCCATCCTCTGTGCATATTCTTCAAGTCTTCATCCACGCCTAGTGTGAACTACGGTTCGACACACGGCCAAATTTCAAGCCGTGCCTTCATCGGTGCATAATCTTCAAGTCTTCATCCGTGTCCAGTGTGTAGCACGGTTACACCCACGGCTAGATTTCAAGCCGTGTCTTCATCTGGTTGATGTTCCACACTTTCTTCTCCTTAGCACATCTATCTTCCACCACGGCTTCAAGCACGGTTTCTCCCACGGGTTCCACCACGGTCGTGCCTTAAGTCGTGTCTCTCTCTGTTCAAAGTCCTCATTTTCGCCTTCTTGTCCAGTGTGTAACACGGTTTAAACCTTGGTCGTGCCTCAAACCGTGCTTCCTCCGGTGGTGTAATTTCTTGTCTTGATCCAAGTTATAGATGACTTCTCTAAAATACTTGAATTGGCATCCTTGACTCCATTTAACCTGATTTATCACGATGATAGAATTAAAGTACCATTTCCTTATGATTTCTATAAAATCAATAATAATTTAACACAATTTATACTATAAAGATTGAGTATAAAATGGCTCTATCACATGTACTTGCTCGTGTATATTCACATAAGGACACTTGGAAGCAAGCATGAGATACACGAACGAGATACACTACTTGTGTATCCGATTGTGTATATATCCAATCGGGGTACATGAATAAATAGACTTTCAGTTCGCCCTAAAGAGGGGGTTTACGAATTCTTCATTTTCTGTCACTCTCATAACTGTAAGGGAAAGAAGATTTTGTCGATTCCAAGGGAGATTGAAGACTTACGAAGAAAAAGATTTTATCTTTAAGGGTTGTGATCATGAACTTTGTCTATTCTTCTAGTAATTGTGTTTCTCTTATCAAATTTATGGAGGAGTAGACCCTAGATCTAGATTTTATTTGAAACTTCTTTGTCATGTGATAAAGATTTGATCTTTAATGCAAAGTTGTTGACTTTCTTATGATTAATTGCATTTTCTTCAATTTTTTCTTAGATTCATAGATTCGGAATATGAATTTATGTGTGATATCACATTAGTTAATTGAGAAATTGCTCATATCATTAGATCTAATGCAATTAATGAGATTTGATTGTTCTTCTAGAGATAGGAAATAAGAGTCTTTTGTTTACATCGATTATTTTGATGCGAATTCATGTGCTTTATGCAATTCTAGGTTGCTATTAACTAAAGAGAGATCTTATTTGATAAACCTAGGATTAGATAAGTAAATATACTTGAGAAAGTAGTTAACTTGACTAGAGAATTCGACAGTATAAGAAGTCAATTATGACAATCTTCAGAAATCTAATGAATTACATGATAGAGAAGGAGTAGAATAAGATCTAGGTTGCTTTTGTTAATTGATAAATCTTCAAAACCATTATTGTTAGTGAGTTGTTAGTTTTGAGATTAGAGTGATCAAGTTTCGAACAACATTATTAAGCGATGGTTAGATAATAAGAATGGAGTTAGTACTAATAATTGGTGTATCTCTGAGGGACGACCTTGTGCTTACTTGCTATATTACGCTACGATAGGTGCACTTGCCTATTGCTTCATAGTAGGATTAAGAACAAGAATTCAATTTATTAAAACTATGATTGGCAATGATCAAGTTTTTGGCACCATTGCCGGGGATATGCCAATATTAGAAACACTTTTTACTTATTAATTTAACCAATTTATTTCTTTCTTATCTTTCTTCCCTTTTCTTCCTGAGAATTTGGAGCTTATAATTGATTAGTATTACGTTTACAGTGCATGACCAGAAGTCGCTCCAAGGAACTTGCTATTTTTAATCCTAAGACAAAGAAAATTATTCGTCGTTATCAGAAAAAGCAACACTCGATTGAGTCAACATCATTTGTTATTCAAGGAGAATCACTAAAGGAAGAAATGGCTGATCAAGTTAATAATCGTGCTCAAGAGCTGAATCAAGGAAATGTTGTTGTGGATCCCCCAAATCATCAACTGGTTGATAATAGAGATGGCCGAGCTAATGAGCCACTTAGAACCAATTCTAATTTTTCCAGGCCAAACTTGATAGGCGTTAGCTCTAGCATAGTCCGTCCTCAAGTGGAGGCAAATAATTTTGAACTTAAGCCTGCTGTGATTCAGATGGTCTAGCAATATACTCAATTTGATGGTTTACAGAATGAAGATCCAAATGCACATATCCAACTCTTTCTGGAGATATGCGATACCTTCAAATTTAATGGAGTTAGTGATGATGCGATCCACCACAGGCTCTTCCCACTCTCTTTAAAAGGCAAGGCTAAGAAGTGGCTGAATTCTTTACCGAGGAACTCCATTACTACATGGCAAGATCCGATTAAGAAGTTTATGGACAAATTCTTCCCTCCTTCAAAGGCCGCTAAACTTTGAGCTGAGATTCAATCTTATCATCAGTATCACATGGAGACGTTGTATGAAACCTGGGAGAGATTCAAGGACTCAATGCGGAAATGCCCACACCATAGGATCCTAGAGTGGCTTCAAGTTTAGATATTTTATAATGGGTTGAACTATCAAACGAGACAAATAGTAGATGCCGCAGCTGGTGGCACCTTGAACCATAAAACTCCTAAAGAAAGTTTGACTCTTTTTGAAGACATGGCCGCGAATGATTATGAATGGTCATATGGCATGGGCAGAGAAAAGAAGGTGGTAGGCATTCTTGATGTGGATGTGGCTACTTTTATCATGTCCAAAGTTGAGGCTTTATCTAGAAAGATCGATGGGTTGGCCGTCTCACAACATTAGCTAGCTATTGTGGAATCCTCAGGTGGTGAGGAAGGGCAAACGAAGCAAGTGGATTATTTGGGAAACCCAATTCAGCCCCAGAACAATCCATACAGCAATACTGATAGAGCCATTTTATACTCAATCTTTATAGTATAAATTGTGTTAAATTATTATTGATTTTATAGAAATCATAAGAAAATGGTACTTAATTCTATTATGGTGATAAATCAGGTTAAATGGAGTAAAGGGTGCCAATTCAAGTAAATTAGAGAAGTCATCTACAACTTGGTTCAAAGACAAGGATTTACACCGCCGGAGGGAAGTACATGGGCGTGTAATTGAAGTACACAGCCGTGCACTTGGTTTTGAATCAACAGGAAGATGCACGGTTGAAATACATGGCCGTGTATCTGCCTAGGAGGAAGCACGATTTGAGGCACGGCCATGGTGAAAACCGTGTTACACACTGCACAAGAAGGCAGAAATGTGGACTTTCAACAGAGAGAGACACGACTCGTGATCTGGCCGTGGGGGCAACCGTACTTGAAGCCGTGGTGGAACCCGTGGTGGAAGCTAGACGTGCCAAGGTGAAGAAATTGTGGAACATTGACAAAGGAAGACACGGTCTAGGATCTAGCCGTGGTACACACTGGACAAGGATGAAGACTTGTTGATTATGCACAGAGGAAGGCACGGTTGGAAATCTAGCCGTGGTGTAGGCCGTGGTACACACTGGACACGGATGAAGACTTGTAGATTATGCACAGAGGAAGGCACGGTTGGAAATCTAGCCATGGTGTAGGTCGTGCCAGGCGGACGAATATTCACTTCTCAAAATCTACTTGGAAAAGGAAAGATATTTTCGTATCTTGCTAGCAAAAGATCACATGCCATTCCTCTAACAATATAAATAGAACTAACCCTAGAGGGTTAGGGGAAATCTTGAATCTTTAGATCTTGAAGAACCTTAGATCATCTTGAAGGCAGAGTAGGCAACTGGGTTCATCATGTTTCTACTTTTTATTTTCGTTTTGTTGATGAACATGAGTAGCTAAGCTACTTTTCTAGCCAAAGGGTCATAGATGTTTAATTATCCACGAATTGTGAGGTCTAATTGACTTGTATTTATTCTATTCTTTGTTTTTGGATATTCATATATCTTCTGATCGTTTTGTCATTATTATCTTTGTTGATTGGTATGAATTAGAGCTCTTCTACTCAATTAGCAAGTTAATATATTGTCAACTAGCACGTCAAATCCGTAATTGTTTGATTGTTCTAGTCTTAGTGACACAATAACATGTTTGGTTATAAAAGAGATGATCGAATTCATGTTATGGAGGTGAATGATCATGTTTAAATAGGTTATCTTATAACCTACAGGCATGAATTGGTGGTCTCTCTAGTTTTTAATGCTATTGGTAGATTAAATCCTAAGCGCTTGTCTAGGGTTGTCTAATTGAGAAGAGAAATAATCAAAGAGCTTCTCTTGATTATCGAGGAAGTACGGAGAGATAGGTTGTTAGAGCTTGTTAATAGCCATAACTAGTTTATCTAGAAATAAGAATAGAAAACATTTGCATCGATGATCAATTCCTAGAATTAAACTATCTTGATTCCTTTGGCTAGGCTTTTATCAATATACGATTCTATTATCTTGTTTCGACTTTATTTTGATTCATAAACAAAACCCCCCTCGTTTTCTTTTCCTCTTTATTCTCTTTGAATAGAAATATATTTAACCAATCCCTATGGATTCGACCCTACTCACCGCTATATGCAAATCATATAATTATCTAGGAAGGGCAAACGGAGCAAGTGGATTATTTGGGAAACCCAATTCAGCCCCTAACAATCCATACAGCAATACTTATAACCTAAGATGAAGAAATCACCTAAATTTTTCTAGGAATAACAACAGTAATATTCAGAAGGGAAATTCGAATCCTCCACCAAGTTATCAGAGGCCACCGGTCCAGAGTTCCAAACCGCCACTTGAAGATCTTCTCATAAAATTCATCAAGGATTCAGAAGAGAGATAGAAGTCCTTAGATTTGATTCTGAAAAATCAAGACACGGCTTTGAGGAATCATGAGGCATCAATACACAATCTTGAAAACCAGGTCAGTCAGATAGCTAAGCTTTTGTCAAAGAGATCTCAAGGTTCACTACCGGGAAACACGAAAACCAACCCTAGAGAACATGTTAAGGCTATCACATTACGAAGTGGTAAGGAACTACAACCAAAGGTTCAAGAAGAAGAGAGTTGGGTGACTAAACCAGCAAAAGAACAAGCAATTCTCAAAGAAGGGGGAAAGCATTCAAAAAAATCACCTAAATAGAAATCATCACCTCAATTAATTCCAGAATACAAGCCCAATGTTCCTTATCCAGCACGACTCAAGAAAGATAAAACATATGAGCACTATGGCAGATTTTTAGAGATATTCAAGCAATTGCATATCAACCTTCCACTGGTTGAGGCATTATCACAAATGCCACGATATGCAAAATTTTTGAAAAAGTTGCTATCGAACAAAAGGAAGCTTGAAGAGTTCTCCACTGTAACTTTAGGAGGAGAATGCTCTACGGTAATTCAGAACAAACTCCCAAAGAAGTTAAAAGATCTTGGGAGCTTTACCATCCCTTGCTTGATAGGGAATTTATCTGAAAAACGAGCATTGGTTGATTTGGGAGCTAGCATTAATTTGATGCCATACAAGATGTTCTAGAAATTGGGTATTGGAGAGTCGAAACCGACCGGAATGAGTCTTCAGTTAGCTGATCGATCAGTCACATTCCCAAGAGGAGTACTTGAAGATGTATTAGTGAAGGTGCAGGACTTCATCTTCCCAGCGGATTTCGTCATCCTTGACATGGAAGCAGATGTGGAGGTCCCTCTTATATTAGGGAGGCCATTTTTGGCTACTACTAGAGCCATAATTGATGTTGGGGATGGGAAGTTAGTGTTGAGAGTGGGAAATGAAGAGGTCATCATGAAAATTCCTGACGTCCTTAAACAAAGCCTACACCATGATGATACATGCTATGCAATCGACTACCTTGACTTCGCAGTTTCGGATTCATTGCAAGACCTGTTGATTGGTGATGCATTGGAATTATGTTTGATGAATGGGGAGAAAGAGCAAACTGAAAATATGGCGATTAGAGTAGTTGTCAATCAGCTTAATAATAATCCTGAGTTGAGAGAAGATGGAACCTTTGAAGATATGAATAGATCCACCATTCAGAGATCAAAACCTTCAATTAAGGAACCACCTGAGTTAGAATTGAAAGAACTACTAGACTACCTTCAATATGCATTTTTGGAAGAAGATTCTAAACTTCCAGTCATAATTGCATCAAATCTGGATCGAAATTAGCAGGAAAGGTTATTACATGTCCTGAGGCAACACAAGAAAGCAATTGCATGGAAAATTGCAGATATAAAGGGGATTAGCCCATCGTTTTGTACACACAAAATTCTTATGGAAGATTGTGTCAAGCCAGTGGTACAACTGCAGCGCCGACTTAATCCAAATATGAAAGATGTTGTAAAAAGGGAAGTCATCAAATTACTTGATGCAAGAATGATCTACCTGATTTCTGATAGCTCATGGGTAAGCCCCATTCAAGTAGTCTCGAAGAAAGGCGATATGACAGTGGTACTGAATGAAAAAAATGAACTCATCCCTATGAGAACTGTCACTAGATGGAGAGTTTGTATAGATTACCATAAGCTAAATGATGTAACTTGAAAGGATCATTTTCCTCTTCCATTTGTGGACCAAATCGGGGTACATGTATAAATAGACTTTCATTTCGCCCTAGAGAGGGGGGTTACGAATTCTTCATTTTCTCTCACTCTCATAACAGCAAGGGAAATAAGATTTTGTTGATTCCAAGGGAGATTGAAGACCTATGAAGAAAAAGATTTTATCTTTAAGGGTTGTGACCATGAACTTTGTCTATTCTTCTAGTAATTGTGTTTCTCTTGTCAAATTTATGGAGGAGTAGACCCTAGATCTAGATTTTATTTGAAACTTCTCTGTCATGTGATAAAGATTTGATCTTTAATGCAAAGTTGTTGACTTTCTTATGATTAATTGCATGTTCTTCAATTGTTTCTTAGATTCATAGATCTAAAATATGAATTTATGCGTGATATCACATTAGTTAATTGAGAAATTGCTCATATGATTAGATCTAATGCAATTAATGAGATTTAATTGTTCTTCTAGAGATAGGAAACAAGAGTCTTCTATTTACATCAATTATTTTGATGCGAATTCATGTGCTTTATGCAATTCTAGGTTACTATTAACTAAGGAGAGATCCTATTTGATAAGCCTAAGATTAGATAGGTTAATATACTTGAGAAAGTAGTTAACTTGACTAGAGAATTCGATAGTATAAGAAGTCAATTATGACAATCTTCAGAAATCTAATGAATTACATGATGGAGAAGGAGTGGAATAAGATCTAGGTTGCTTTTGTTAATTGATAAATCTTCATAACCATTGTTGTTAGTGAGTTGTTAGTTTTGAGATTAGAGTGATCAAGTTTTGAACAACATTATTAAGTGACGGTTAGATAATAGGAACGGAGTTAGTACTAGTAATTGGTGTATCTCTGAGGGACGACTTTGTGCTTACTTGCTATATTACGCTACGATAAGTGCACTTGCCTATTACTTCGTAGTAGGATTAAGAACAAGAATTCAATTTATTAAAACTACGATTGGCAACAATCAATGACACCTCTTTTTCCTATTCAATTTCACACATAGACACACTTGCTTTCTTCATGAAATTCCTTTTTCCTCCTCGGCTTCACCGTTCCATTCCTTCTTCTCTCTCTTCCCTTATTATTCTCCTTTTTTAGAATTTCCTAAATTCGCCTCACCTCTACATGTAGCAACTTTGAACCTTTCATTTATCAATTTATCTCTAATATGTTCTAATGAACTACTCGTAGGACAAGCCGTAGGGTTAGCAATTGCTATAGGTTTTATATCACCTTCTTTCTTCTCTCCTTTATTAACATCTCCACCAATAGGGCTTCCCATCCTCTCTATGTTCTCCATCCCCACTCATGCTTCCATCACTACACACACACCGGCTATCCTTTACACACATGCCCACCTCCATTGTAATAATGTCATACACTCACGTATACACAAGTTTCACCTACACACATACATAGGATCAATAGCCTCTTAGTTTCATCTTCTAGCTCTTCTTCTCTTTTCCTCACCCTTTTTCTACTTTAATTCTCACTTTCTCCATTTCTTTTACTTCATTTCCTAATCCTTTTTTGCTAATTCTTTTCCTTCTTCTACTTCATATCTCCTACTCATCGAACATCACATACACACACACTCCACACACACCACACACACACCAGCACACACCTCCACATACACATACACACATATAATCATACCATGCACACACGGCTGCACATCGCAACCCTCTCTTCTCCTCTTACCTACACACACACACAGCTATATCACATAGCTTTCTCCTCCCTCCTATACACGCACACACACACGGTTGCAACTAGGCAGCTCCTCCACCTCATACACATACACACACACATCGCAAGCACTAAATGCGTCTCTCTCTTACCAAAACATTTCCATCTTCTAATTCTTCATCTTTCCCATATATTTTTCTCATTTCTCGTTGCTTTCTCGCTAATTCCCTTCATTCCTTAGCTTCCCCACTTTCCTATTTCTTTTTCTCATTTCTCTTCTCTCTTCTCTAGCCCACATCTAACTTCTCCACCCCACATCTATGTATATATGTATTTCGAATCTTTCCCTCACCTTCCATCTTTCATTCTCGTGAACACAGCTGGCTCCTACTTCTCTACTTTACCTTCTCTTCTTCCACTTCTTCCTTTCCATTCCTTCTTCTCCTTTTTCCTAATCCTTGCATGACTTTATCTCCCTCTTGCTTCTTGCAACACACCCACACATCAAACACCATACATACACACACTGATGTGCCTAATTCCACTAAGAAGCACAATCAAAAGACTTAAGAAAAAACAATCTCAAGTCAAGGCAAAATCGGATCCACAAAGGGCAATTTTCACGTGAACCCTAATGAAGATTTGATGAAATCCAAATATCCAATGGTATAATTACAATACCAAAATGATAATATATTCTAACAACACTCTAATCTCATATAATCCACACAAATAATCCACAAATTCAAAGAAAAACCTCAATTACAAGAATTCCATTCCAATAAAGAAGAACACGTTTTCAAGTGGATTCTTCAATGATGATTCGAATCCAATTGCTAAGTACTTCAAATAAACTCAAGAATTCATGAACAATAAGATGTATTTCTGACCAAGAACTATCTCAATTCAACCCTAGATATGACACACTAGAGAAGAAAAGAAAAACACAACAAAATGAAATTGATATAACTCACAATTTCAAGATGTTGCACTCGCCACAATTTCAACTCTTAGGATCGAAATTGATAAGAGTTTGGAACCAAGGTAAGAACCTTAATTCTCACGTGAAATGTAGTGTTTAATCTATAAAAATAAGCCTCCTCAAACCCTCTCTTAAGAAAGTATTTATACTTGCTACTCCTAGGGTTAAAAAGTGCTCAAAATTACAAGTTTGCCACTTTTAAGGTGGCTAGCCCTAAATGAAAATTACAAGGAAATAAAAGTGTCCCAAAACCAATACAACTAAAATAGTTCATAAAAGAAGAAATATATAAAAGAAATGGTCTTCAAGATGCTGGTCATCTATAGGATCCATCGACCCAGCTCATCGCCGGTTTAGGTCGGTCCATGGATAATCCACAAGTTGAGTCTGAGAGAATTGGCCATTGCCCTATAGAATATGATAAATGTGCCTGTTGGAATATATAATACATGAATAAGAGAAAAGAAGTTAGATAACAAATAATTCCGGGGTCAATTTGCTCAAAGTGGGCCCTCATCGCCAAAATTTGAAATCCTTTAGTTCTTGCCCTAATGATAGGTCTTGTCGGATTTTTATTCCTATCATCTCCTCGGGCCTCAAAAAGATTTGTCCTCAAATCTAGCAGATCAAATGCAGTAGAGACTCTATTTTCTAAAAGCAATCCATCTGAAGAAGTATCTCTACAGAATCCCAATATCTGAAATACCATAGTAGGTGATTGTTTTCTCTCCTCCATTTCTAGGATGTATCTCATCTGCAACACAAACAAGGACTCATTATCTACTGATGTCTCCCCTATCTCAACCCATTCCATTGATTTTGTTTGCTCTTTTCCTAACTCATCTATATGGTGCTGATCCTCATAGCCCCCTAATGGTTCGCCCAACTGCTCACTATCCTCTAAAACCTCTAAAGGTGAACATAACTGTCTTTGAATATTCTGGCTCTTTGATGGTAGACTCATCTGACTCTGATCCTCAGAATCCTCTAATGGTTTACTCAACTGCTTGTGAACCTCTAGTATCTTTGAAGGAGAAGTTAACTGACCCTGAACAGTTTGGTCCTCTGGTAGTCTGCTCATTTGACTATGATCATCAAGATCCTCTAAAGGTTTGATCATGTCACTATGATCCTCACAAACTTGTGATGGTTATTTTATTTGTCTTTGCTTCTCCTAGACCTCTGATGGTGACATAGGGTTCAATACTATACGTTTACCATCCTTTTTAAACATATAAGTATTTCTATACTCATCATGTAATACCATCCTGTCATATAACCATGGTCTACCAAGTAATATATGGGATGCACAAAGAGGAAGAATATCACATTCAAGCTCATCATAGTATTTGTCCCCTATACTGAAGGGTACCCTAGCCCTTTGGGTCACACAAAGACCATCCTGATCATTCAACCAATGTAATGTATAGGGTTTAGGATGTGGGATAGTTTCAAGTTTCAACTTCGATACTAATGATGCAGCGATAACATTAGTATAACTACCACCATAAATAATAATTGCACACAATTTCCCTTGTACCCTACAAGAAGTATGAAACAAGTTTTCTCTTTGTCCCTCATTAATGGTTTGAAAGGAAGTCAAGTCCCGATGCAATATGTTAGTAGACAAATACAACTCACTTAACATTTTTTTCTTACTAATTTCAACAACCGCAATACACTTCACCACACTACGGCAACACACCCTTACACGCCCCTACAAACCCACGGTGCTCACAATCAACCAATACAAGAAATGCTTATTGTTACTTCAAGTAAAGTCAAGTGAAATAATTGAAGCACAATGAAATACTTCTTGGTACTTCAAGTAAAGTTAAATAAATGAAGTACACACACAATTACTTTCAAGTAGATAGAATTAAATTCAACTACTAGTGTTTAAGTAATTAGTTCAATTACTTTCACACTTTAATGACTTGTTTGAATTTTAAATTCCACTACTCAACCTTCCTTTTCTTGCCTTGATTTCACACTTCAAATAACCACAATGTGCAGCACCTTACACTATACAAAACTCCACAAATTTGCACCACCACACACACCTCAATCACGGTGCACTCACTTCATCACAACACCCACGGCAACAACAACAAATTACACTCCACTTCTATGACAATGATAACAAATGGCTACAACAACAAATATACTCCACTTCCACGGCAATAATAAAAAAATATACTTCACTCCCCACAAGTTCTAACCGCAACTCACAACATAATAGGCAGCAATTTCAATTTGAAATTCAAACAACTTCACTTATTGCAAGCCTTCCTCAATTGGTATCAATGAATTCAAATTCAAATAGCAATCATTAACTCCCACAACTTAATTGCAAATGTTTTGAATTCAAATAATTCCTTACTAATCAAAACTCAATGCAATCTGCAAATTGTACTCCACCAATTCAGAATTACACAATGGAAATCAAAACAACAAACTACACTTCCTCCTCCACGCCACAACAAGCCACGGCAAGGATTTTGGTAAGTTTTGTAAGTTCCGAAAATTGTTGAAGTAAACAACACCTTA
Organism: Laguncularia racemosa; assembly: GCA_037954665.1. Taxonomy (NCBI): domain Eukaryota; kingdom Viridiplantae; phylum Streptophyta; class Magnoliopsida; order Myrtales; family Combretaceae; genus Laguncularia; species Laguncularia racemosa. The sequence goes on from JBBMOL010000121.1 coordinate 1,814,116, forward strand.
TACTTCTGCCCTTCCACGTAAATTAGTGATCACAAAATGATGCAACAACCTTCCCAAACCAACTCCAACAAACAGCAAAATAAACTCCAAGACAAGGTAATTTCACAAACTCAAAACCACAACAATCAATACAATTGCGGTTTCCACTAAATCAATCATAATGGATGATTAACTCCACGAAATCAAATGAAACCAATTCCCTTCTCTCAACATGAGATCTGATACCAAAAAGATGATGTGCCTAATTCCACTAAGAAGCACAATCAAAAGACTTAAGAAAAAACAATCTCAAGTCAAGGCAAAATCGGATCCACAAAGGGTAATTTTCACGTGAACCCTAATGAAGATTTGATGAAATCCAAATATTCAATGATATAATTATAACACCAAAACGATAATATCTTCTAACAAAACTCTAATCACATATAATCCACAAATTCAAAGAAAAACCTCAATTACAAGAATTCCTTTCCAATAAAGAAGAACACGTTTTCAAGTGGATTCTTCAATGATGATTCGAATCCAATTGCTAAGTACTTCAAATAAACTCAAGAATTCATGAACAATAAGATGTATTTCTGACCAAGAACTATCTCAATTCAACCCTAGATATGACACACTAGAGAAGAAAAGAAAAACACAACAAAATGAAATTGATATAACTTACAATTTCAAGATGTTGCACTCGCCACAATTTCAACTCTTGGGATTGAAATTGATAAGAGTTTGGAACCAAGGTAAGAACCCTAATTTTCACGTGAAATGTAGTTTTTAATCTGAAAAAATAAGCCTCTTCAAACCCTCTCTTAAGCAAGTATTTATACTTGCTACTCCTAGGGTTAAAAAGTGCTCAAAATTACAAGTTTGCTACTTTTAAGGTGGCTAGTCCTAAATGAAAATTACAAGGAAATAAAAGTGTCCCAAAACCAATACAACCAAAATAGTTCATAAAAGAAGAAATATATAAAGAAATGGTCTTCAAGATGCCGGTCTTCTATAGGATCCATCGGCCCAGCTTATCGCCGGTTCAGGTCGGTCTATGGATAACCCACAAGCTGAGTCTAAGGGAGTTTGTCCATTGCCCTATAGAATATGATAAGTGTGCCTGTTGAAATATATAATACATGAATAAGAGAAAAGAAGTTAGATAACAAATAATTTCGGGGTCGATTTGCTCAAAATGGGCTCTCATCGCCAAAATTTGAAATCCTTTAGTTCTTGCCCTAATGATAGGTTTTGTCAGATTTTTATTCCTATCACACACACATCTCTACTCTTTTCCTTCGACTAGATATTGCACCTCATACACACCTTCACTTCACCTCTACACACACAAGGCTACTCTAAGCACACATGCCCCACTTGATTCATGACATAGTTGGAAAGAAACATATATATACATATATATTCATAAATAGCAACCGTCTTATTTAAATTCATGCACATACACTTGCCTCTCCTTAGAAGCTACAAAACATAATAAAGGTTCTAGCACTAACATTGCCTACCATGATGAAGTTGAGGAAAGTTAAAGTGCATCTAGATCGAATATAAGAGCCAAATAAATTCCTCCATTGCCTCCATGTTTGATCAAATCAATCACCACTTCTTCAGATCTAAAGCGTATGAGGGATTAAGTAAAGGAGAGAGAAACAGGGTCTGTTTATAGATTTGGAGCAAGACACAAGTCGAAGATTGCCCTTCTTTACTTTTTAACTTGATTGAAGCACTCTAACCCATTCCTAATGACGTTCTCTACAACCCCTTCAAAAATCCCTTTGCAATCATGCATGGGTGCTTGCCTTCTCATTGGCTAAGGAAAATAAGAAAGGGAAGGGAACGGTGTAGGGGTTTGGTCAGGAACGAAAAGAAGGAAGGGAAGATTAGAGAGAGAGGACCTTTGTGGTCGTTGCTTTGGGATGGATGGATGATGGAGATGGAGGTTATGGTAGTTCATCGTAGTTGTAGGGATAATATTCGGGCGGTTCACGATTTGGTAGGTCTTCGTAGTGAAGATGTGACTGGGCTTCAGCCATTCGAGCTAGCTATCGAAGAAGATCTCACCGGTGTATATAGCAAGGGTTTCTTTTTGGGTTTGGAATTCAAATTTCTTGGGGTGTGGTTGTGGGGTTCGTGTCTTGGGTTTGGTTTGGGGTGAAAGGTTTGGGGGAGGAAGTAAGGATCTGAGGAGAAAGATGGGAAAAATTGGGGAGGGAGATAAGAGAGAGGATAGAGTTTGGGATAGGGGAGCTCTTCAAGCGGAAAGAAGATAAGAAGAAGAAGGAGAAGGAGAAGAAGAAAGAAGGAAAAAGAGACAGAAAGAAAAATGAAAGGAGAAAAAGGAAAGAAAAAAAAAGAAAAAAAATAAAATAGAAAAAAAATAAATATTTAGAATAGGATAAAATTTATCCATTTATGGGTTTGTTCAATACGCGTACTAATATTTAGTTATATTATCTAAATTATAATATTTTTATATAAAAATTTTCGTATATACTAAATAAAATATTTTGAGTATAATTATTTACATAAAAATTCATCTAACTAGTATAAATCTAAATTTTTAATTCTTACTTTTTATTTGTTATAATTGCTTAATTGATCAGGTTCCTTTCTTACTTTTATATTTTAAAGTCTATTATTAGTTGTTATAAATTCTCATTATACATAAATTATTAAATAGCATTAATATATTGTAGTGATTTAATTTCTCATTGTTAGCATTTATTTATTTATTTTTTGTGGGTGTTTCATAGCATGTAATGTAGAGCAATAGAACAACACTAGGGAAGAAGTCAAGAATACTAGACATGCTTCAATGTATCTAGTCTCAAGCAATAGATGTAGAAATTTGATAACAGGTGTTATCTCTTCATAGCATCATAAAGCACAAATTAGACATAATGGATAGCCCCAAAGGTTGATTGGATAAAGATAAATTTAGATGTTGCATGGGACCCTTTTTCTAACAAGTTAGCAACAAGTTTTGTCACTAGGAATCATCAAGGACTCCCATGCAAGGTGGCTCTAGATTATGCAATATTGGTTTGCTAGAGAATGTGGAGTTTTTAGCAATGTTAGATACAATAAGATATGCACTTTGGAGGGGCTAGAAGTTCATTGCTTTTGAACTTGATTGTGTGTCTATCTACAATGCTATTACAAGTCCATCTAATGCTCCTTGTCACTTTTCATACTTTCCTACATGATTTGGGAAACTTATTACCTCACTTCAAATCATTTGCTTTCAATCAAATCAAGCAAGAAGCTAATAGAGTAGTTGATTGGATTGCTACTCAAACTCGTATTCAAAACTATCCTAATGACTGGATGCTCAACCACCATTTGATTTAGACCTGGTTTTCATGCCTAATTATTGTCATGTTTGAGATTCTGAACTTTGTAAGGAACTAATTAATGTATTTGACTCTCTTAAATTATAATATCAATTTTTCTTTGAAAAAAAGAAACAAGAAAAGAAAAAACAATTCTTAAAATTTTTCAATTTTTACAAACTAGAGCTTTAATTAATTTTATTAAATTTTTCATCTATCATTAATTTAAATAAATAACATTATTAAATATGTATTAATTAAATAAAATGAAAAATAATAAAAGAAAATTTGACAAAAAGCATTAAATTGAACAAAATAAATTTAAAAGCCTGAATATTTAGTAATAGATCTCATTCATCATCAATATCAAGCATATAGAACATAACCTATCTAATTGGAAACTTAAAAAGAAGACCAAGGGCTTAATCTAGGAAAAGTGACTAAAACTTCACTTTTTTGCCTGCTTAAAATTAAAAAAATTATATATATATACGAAAAAGGCTACCTTTCTTTCTATTCTATCTTCAAGCTTTCTTAGTACCTTAAACTTATCGGCAACATAAACATGGGGTGCTTCACCAACATTGGCATGGGTGGAGATTTATACAACATTCTGACTAAATATGACAACGACGATGAGGGATTAAGCTGTGGAGAGAAGTAGAGGCCAAAAGTAAGCTAAAACGGTGAGGAATCTTGTGGAATTGGTATTTGAGGGTTTTCTCAAGTATCGGCATGGATTGAAATTGAAGGTAGTATTTGGGGAGAGAGAGAAAGAGAGAGAGAGAGGAGGAGGAAGAGGACGACAGAGAAAGAGGCGTTCAACGATGAGCACAGTTTCTCTTCAAAGGGAATAACGTTTCAGGCATTGGGCTTGTCGTCAGTAGCTTTTTTTTCTTTTAAATATGATTTTTTTCATTTTAATTTTTCAAAATTTTTATTATTTTCTTTAAATTTATTTGATTATCATATATTTAACGATATTATTTATTTAAATTAGTTATTATTGACTAATCACGAATTGCCACGTGTAAATGATGAATGGAAAAGTTATTAGAATTAATGGAAATCCTAGTTTATAAAAATTAAAAAACATTAAAAACTTAAATAGAAAAAATAAAAATTTGAGGATTTAAATCAAAAAGTAAGTAAATATTAAGGACTCAATATGTACTTTTTCCTTTAAAAAAGGTTGAAACATGTCATGAACTAATGTAGCAAGAAAAATAAAGAAAAACTACATGATACAACCATTTCTTTCTGATCTTCTAAATTGCACTAAATTTGTTCAAAAGATAGAAAGTTGAAATGGAATGTAGAAGGTTAAGGATAGAACATCAAGGCTAATATAAAAGCTTATGATTGAGCAAATTTTTTAGAGTTATTATTTACTCTATTTTTTTTTTGTGTTTTCTGATAAGCTATTTGATTGTGAGTTGATTTAGCTTTTGCTGGGGCAAAAGCATGAGGTAGAGCAATTAAGTTAATTTTTCTATAATTTTCTAAGGTGTTTTATTTTAGATAAATGAAGCTTTTGTAGAAGCATAAGAGATAGCATTAAGCTAACAAAATGGACTAAATAAGAAAGAGAAACACTATATATGTCTACCTAATTTTTTTTACCTTACTTTTTTTATTTATTGCATATTCATTATAAAATCATATTTTTTTATATTAATTTCATAATAATTTAACAAATATTTTTTTTTCTTAATTCTTTTATTAATTTTCAAGCTACCTATCATAGTGGTCCAAATAATATTAAAATATGCATAAGTGGCATTTTAAATATTACTTTAATATCAAAAGCCAATTTGCCAAGGTAAATAACAATGCATTAGTCAGAAACTAATAAAGTTGTAGTAGGTATGAATGGTAATAACCGTCCTATTTAATACTAGATTCGTCGGCCACAAACAACAGAATTGTTTAAAATGGTGATATGTAAAACTTTTTCAATTTTCATAACTTGATTTCAAGGAATGCACTCTTTATTTAAAGTGGAGAACATGCATGATTAACAAAAAGTAAAAATTATCAAATCAAAGAAAATTTGCTAGTTTATAAAATTAGCCTTCAACTATTACATATTAAGAGAAAATAAACTATGCAATAAAAATTTTAAAAATTGGTGACTACTTTTTAGTTGGTTAGTTAATTAGTTAGAAGGATTAAAGATAAAACTAGAAAGTATAAATAGGAATCTTATTGTGCTTGTTTAGCATCTAACTTTATAATCAAGAAAATAACATCTCTTCTTCAAGAAGTCTTTAAGAGAGCTCCACATCTTGAATTGAGAAAAATATTAGTATTAGGATATCATTACGATATTGGTAATGGCCAACCATAAGAATTTAATATTATATATTAGGAGAAAATAAAAAAAAATGTATTGAAAATTTAGTTTGAAAATTAGTAACTGCCCTTTAGCTAGTTAGTTAGAAGGATTTAGAATAAAATTAGAAATTAAAAATAGGAGCCTTATTGTACATGTTTGTTAGCCAATTTCATAATCAAGAAAATAACATCTCTTCTTCAATGAGTTTCTAGGAGAGCACGTTATCTTGAATCAAAGTAGGATATTGTTGTGGTATCAATGACAATTGGCTGTAACAATTTGGTACTTTTGTGAATTAAGTTACACTCATGGAAAACATTGATTTGATAACTAAGGAATTGTATAAGCAAATTCGTGGAAATTTGTTCGATCTAACAATTACTATAGAGGAAGTTTCACATCATTACTCCATATTTTCACAACATGTCTTTGTTTTTCTTGATAGTATGGTGACTATCATGAACAAGAAGATGCAATCACAATTAAAGATGAACAACACACTTCCTCAATCAAAGAAATAGATGTTGTCAATGCCAGTGAAGCAATAAAAGCCCAAGTAGACATCGACATTGAAGACATATAACATTATATTAATGTTACCAATAATAGTGGATATGATTCCAAGATAACAAGGTCATTCATCAAGTGCATTAAAATGAGTGTAAATATCATAGCGATGGATCTTGATCTATGTTTTCCATTGTCAATAAGAAAGCACAAAACAAATTGGTTAAGGGCTTACTATAAGGTTGCTTAGCATATAATGGGTAAATTAAATTGGAAGAAACAATTATGCTTAAGAAACAAAACTTAGATGGGTTTCTTTTCAACATAGAGGGGAAGATAATGATTCTTTTTGTCTCTCCTTCATCAAGAGCTTCCCTTATGGTTCATATTGGCTTTATTTCCATGGATGGTAGGGTTGATCATTTTCATATGAAGACTGTGTTGCCATTATATGAATTTTTTAAATGTTACATATTAGGAGAAAATAAAAAATGTATTGAAAATTTAGTTAGAAAATCAATGACTATTTTTTAGATAAGTTGTTAGAAGGATTTAGAATAAAATTAGAAAGTATAAATAAAATTCTTATTGTACATATTTAGCATCTAATTGCATAATTAAGAAAATAACATCTCTTATTCAAAAAGACTCTAAGTGAGCTCTTTATCTCAAATCGAGGAAAATATCAGTAGTAGGATATCATTATGATATCAATAATGGTTAAACATAGCATCAATAGTCTAAAAGATCTAGTCAAACTATTGAGAAATGCTTTTAATTGATAAGTTTTCCCAATTGGTACAAAGGGCCAAAAGAAAATAAAAATGGTTCTCACATAGTTACACATGTTAATTCAAATAATGGGATTATGGATATTCCTATTAACTATGCTTTTAGTCATTTTCTGAAGTCTGCTCATAATAGTGATGATAAGATTTTACTTCAAAAATTTCTCAAGAATTTGTCAATGTTTTGAAAGGATCTCAATTCCAAGAGAAGCTTCTAGATTAGAGTATTATGGATTTTGTAGGTAACACTCTTTCATTAGCCTCTAATTTTGATAGTAGTTTAAGTAAGTGGATTCTAGATATCGATGCTTCAAATCATATTATTCCTTTTCCTCACCTTTTATATGTAAAAAAATATTACAAGACCTTATTAAAATAAAACTTCTCAATGGGCATATTAAACTACTTACAATCATAGGAAAAGTTCCACTTAGCCGTCAGATCATTCTGGAAAATGTATTGTTAGTTCTCGATTTTCACTTTAACCTTTTGTCCATAAGCCAATTACTTTAACAACATTTTTTACTTTCTATTTTTATCTCCAAAAGCTGCTTGTTTCAATATTAGTACTCTAAGTAAATCATTGTATGTGCTGATGTATCAAAACTTTATGTGTTGAAGTCTACTCCAATTATTGGTGACTCTAGTAGTAAATCTATTCTTTCTAGGTTTGATGCAATAAATTCATGTAAGAATGTGTTGTCTATTGTCAATGGTGTGCCTTTAGACCTTTTACATAAATAGCCAGCACATATTTCTCCTTCATATATACTGATAATGGAGGTGATTTTCTTTTTCGTGAGTGCCTAAATTTATTTCATCAATATGGCATACTACATCAAAGGAGTGTCATTTACTCACATCAACAAAATAGAGTAGTAGAGAGAAAACATAGACATCTTTTGGATATAGCTAGGGCATTTAGATTTCATGTTAATCTTCCTAAACATTTTTGGAGAGAGTATCTTTTGACAATATTGTAGTCATCGATAAAATGCCATTCAAATCTCATTGGAAAACTCCTTATGAACTTCTATATCATAATGATGGGAATCAAACCACTACAACCATAGAATCCATTACCCGAGCAATGAGCTAAAGGACTACAGAACCTAGCATTGAGAATCCTTCTTGAACAAATGGAACCAAGACATTCACATAGTGTCTTTATTTATTTTACATAATTGTTTTGCATTTTATTAGGTACATTTGTCAGTATTACAAGATGGCAAACAAACATACTAATGCTTGATGTGTGAGCTATTCTTAGACCTACAAAAAGCAAGAGAAAACTAACTATACATTGCTATCAATTGATGTGGAGAAGTAGCTAACACTTGCTCTAAGAGGATTGGCTTATGTAATATTTTTTCATGTTAATTTTTTCCTTATTTAGAATAGGTATAATAGGTATAAATACTTGTAAAAAAGGGGATTTTAGAAAGACTTTTCAAACTTAATTTCAGATACATTTGCCATGGAGAGCTTTCTCTTTTCACACCTAAAACTCTTATCAATTCATCAAGACTTGTGGTGAGTTCGATTAAGATTATTGTCTGTAATATTAATGATTTTGAGTCCATTTCCTAATTCCTACTAGTGTGTTTCATCTGGTAGGTAATTGGGATTATCATTTCTCTCTCATTTTTTTCATGCAATTTAGGTTTCCATTACAAGTTAGGTTTCACGCCAATTGATTAGAACTTGTTACCTTGTTTTATATTGCAATTCGCTTTAGAGTACATCATAATTTGGTATTAGAGCACGGTTTTGTGAAGGGAATTGTGATTTTCAATTTGGGGATTTAAGGTTCTTGCTCCATTTTGCAATTGTTGTTGAGTGAAGTGGACTTAAAGGTCTTGTGTTGATTATGTCGTGTTATCCTTGCTTGTTGCAGATTAAAGTTGTGGGATTTAGATTTTCCATTTTGTTTCTCCTTCTTGTCGTAAGATTCTAGCTTAGAAGAATTGGAAAGTCATTTTAATTGATTCCATAATTGCTTTTTTGTAGTAATTTTGCATTAACTTTCTATTATTGCACTTTGACTAAAGATTGGAATCATTTATTCCATGATTGTGGATGTGTGCCATGTATGTGTAATTGAGTGTGAAAGGATTTTTGTGAGTGGAGTGTGTTAAGCATTGGAGAAGTGTACCTTGTTGAAGTGAAGTTGTGCCATGGGACAAGTGGTGCTGTGAGGTTGTGTAGTCTTATGGGAGTGTGTATGCGTGCATACCGTAGGTGTGTGTATTGAACCATAGAGGTGTTGGTGTGAATTGTGTGTATACCATGGGTGTATGTATTGAACCATGGAGGTGTTGATCTAAGTGTGTGTTATTGTTGTCACGTGAGTGGAGTGGAGGGTGTCGTTGTTGTGAAGGAGTGATTGTGAGTATATAAAAAAAAATTGTCAAGGTGTAATTCAAAAACCATGTCAAACAATAATGTGAATGGTGGGATTGGAAATGAGGCCAACAGTCAGGTTGGAGGAGATCAGGGTCATTGTGCTGTAGGTGGAAGAACACTAGAGGAAAAATTGCAAGATCTCACCACTGTTGTTGCTACATTAGCAACACAGGTAGATCAAATGACATTGTTACAACCACCAGTGGCAAATCTATAGGCACCCTCACCTCGGGTAACCTATTAGAATGCACATAGGGAAGGAGCTGTTAGAGGAAATAGGGGTAAGAGGATGGAAGGAGATTATTATGCTTTTAGGGAGGAAAGGGATGATAATTTTGAGAATGAACCTTACCCAAATCGTAAGTTCAAACTGCCTCAGGGCTTGGAATATGTAAAGTTGCAAATGCCTTCATTTGCTAGAAGGGGTTTTGTATAAGATTATTTGGATTGAGAAGATAAGGTAGAGGACCTATTTGAGTGTTATGAGATTAATGATCATAATCACATTCGTCTTGCAGCTGTAGAGTTTATAGGCTATGTCGCCTTATGGTGGAAGAATCTTGTAGCTAGTAAACGAAGAGATGGTGAGGCCAACATACATACCTGGCAAGAAATTCAATGTGTTATGAGGAGGAAGTTTATACTAGAGCACTATAGACAGGAGTTATTCATGCATCTCCAGACATTGAGGTAAGGAGGCAAAATTGTTGACGAGTATGTACTAGAGTTTGAGATACTAATGATTAGATGTGGATCAATCCAACCTCCTGAATAGACCTTAGCATGATTTATGTCAAGGTTAAAATATGAAATTGCCTGTATTGTGGAGCTCTAGAGGTATAACACCCTTGAAGAAGCCATCTAGCTAGCTTTGAAAGTGGAGAGATAGAGGCGATCCTACCCATTTTAAGTAGGGAGCAATAGATAGGGACTTCTACAAAATTGTATGGTTCTGAGGGTAAACAAGTTGATAGAGGGGGATATAGTAGAAATGTGGAAAAGAGTCTAGTAGTGCAGGACAGTAGAGGGGAGAAAGAGATAGTGGGGAAATGAAAAACAATTGTAGGGAATGATAACAAACAATCTATAGTTGAGGCATTAGGAGGATGGAGTCGTCAAGTTAAATGTTTTAAATGTTTGGGTTTTGGACATATAGCTGCTCAGTGTCTAAACAAAAGGGTTATAACTACTATAGAGGTAGAGAGTGATGGGAAATTTTCCAGCACCGTGTATGCTTTCAAAACTAGATTTGGATGATGATCCAAATCACTTATATTTTACTTCATTTCTTCTTATCTAATAAGTATTTGAGAAATAATCTTACAGGTACAATAATATTTCTCCATGGGATGCCAACATGTCCTACATTAGTTGATGGCTACGGGACATCATCAGAATTGCATTCAAAGGCCCGTTGCGATTGTTTCCACTTTGAAGCATTGGCTCATGAAGATTTATAATATTTTGTACTTTATAATTGTTCTATGGACTATTTTATGTTATATTTTCTTTTAGGACACTTTCATTTTGATTGTAATTTTCATTTAGGAATGGCCACCCTAAAAGTGGCATAGTTGTAATTTTGTGTATTTTTTAACCCTAAAGGGAGCAAGTATAAATATTTGCTTAAAATAGGGTTTTAGGAGGCCATTTTTCAAAATATACACTTCACTTTAACGTGAGAGAATTAGGGTTTCCCAGTTCAAATTTCCTCTTATCAATTTCAATCCCAATAGTTGAAATTGTGGCGAGTGCAACACTTGAAATTATGAGTCATATCAATTTCATTTTGTTGTGATTTCTTTTCTTCTCTAGTATGTAATATCTAGGGTTGAATTGGGATATTTCTTAGTCAAATTTACTTCATAATCATTCAAATTTTTGTGCCTAATTGAGTTACTTTTACATTTAGCATTACTGGGTATGCGCTTTCGTCACTTAAATTGAAGGCACACGCTTAATCTATGCCTACAATCAAATATGATATGCTTAAAAGTGAGTTTAAGCATATGCAAATACATAAGTGAAACAACTCCACAAATAAGAACCAAAAAACCGGATCAATTTTGAACAAATGGCGTGAACCCTAGAAATTGTTTCTGTTCCGATTGGTGGTTAAAATCAATCTTATACCAAATGATATAATGGTCAATGGAATTAAGCTCTCCACATAAGGTCAACAAGATTCCAAGTTACCAACAACACAAAATAAGGCCATGAACTCCTCTTCACAAAAGAATTCTACGCAAAATAATGAAAGAAAAATTGAAGGCAATATCAATCTATAAAACCAATCAATTTCATAACAATATATAAATAGATTTTGACCTATGATTGATGCCAAAATCAAAACAAGAACCACCCTAATCAACACTAGATATAACACACTAGTTATGAAAAGGAAATAACTTAGGGAATTAATATTACTCACAATTTACTAGGTTGCAAACTCGCCACAATTCTAATTGGATTGAAATTGATAAGAGTCTTATGAAATCTTAGGACAAACCCTAATATCTCACTAAATTTTGCAGCAAAATGTCAAGTGTATTCCCCTTCAAACCCTACTTAAGCAAGTATTTATACTTGCTCCCTTTAGGGTTAAGATGACTAGAAAATTACAACTATGCCACTATAGGGTGACTGATCCTAAAAACATAAATTACAATCAAGTAAAAATGTCCTAAAAACTTACAACATAAATGGTTCCAAGAAAAAAACAAACAAATGAAAATAGTCTTCAACATGCTGGGTCTTTAAGGTTACTAGATATGATCCCTGATGAGGTTCTCGACTCGCTCAAAAGTGTAGGCAATTTGGCACTTTATAGAACTGATAAATGTACCTATTAGAATGCACAACAATTATATGATGAAAAGGAAGAAATTAAGCAAGCATCATCAAGATTAGGTTGCTCATAAAGGAGTCTCAAAACCAAGTTTTGTAAGCCCTTAGCTCAAGCTTTGGTAATTGGTCCTATGGGAATCTGATTCTTATCATCTCCTTGGGCCTCAGGAAGATTTACCCTCAAATCTAATAGGTCTTCATGCATGTCGACTAGCAAATATGGTGACAAATCTGCAATATTAAAGGTTGCTAATACACCATACTTTCCCGGTAGCTCTATTTGGTAAGCATTTTTGTTGGTGCGTTTTACAACTTTGAACGATCCGTCTAATCTAGGAGACAACTTCTGTGATTTCTTATGTGGAAACCTATCCCTACTACGATAAATCTAGACTAAGTCACCTACATTATAAATGTGCTTTCCTATGTCTGTTTCCTTGAATTCTTTACTATTCCTGAGTCTTCTGAAGGCGTTCAGCTATTTTATCATGAATCTACTAGCTCTGCCTGGCTTGTTCTACTGCACTAAGACTCTCTTCCCTTGTTGTTGGTCCTGTTATAAAATCCAATGGAACAAAAGGATTATAGCCATACACAACTTCAAAGGAAGACTTACTAGTTGGACTATGAGTGAACGTATTGTAAGCAAACTCAATAATAGGAAGACACAAGTCCCAATTAGTAAGATTCTTGCCAATCGTCACTCTGAGTAAGTTGCCAAGCGTACGATTGACAACCTCTGTCTGGCTATCAATCTGTAGATGGCAGAAGGTACTATACATAAGCTTAGTACCTAGTCTTCTCCATAGCGTCTTCCAAAAGAAACTAAGAAACTTAGTGTCTCTATCTGACACTATGATTTATGGAACTCCATGCAATTTGACAATTTCCTATAAAAAAAATGTTAGCAATAAAAAGGGCATCATTTATTTTGTGATAAGGCACAAAATGAGACATTTTGCTAAATCTATCAACAACCACCATGATAGAATCCTTTCCTCTTAGTGTCCTAAGCAACCCTAACACAAAATCTATACTGATATCAATCTAGGGTTTAGTAGGTATAGGTAAAGGCATATATCCACCATGTATGCCTTTCTTTCCTTTAGCCCTCTTGTAAACGCCACATCTTTCTAACACCCTATGGACATCCTTTATCATACCCTTCTAATAGAAATTCTCTCTCAACATAGCTAGGGTTCTCTTTTCACCAAAGTGCCCAAATAAGATGCTTGCATGTGGTTCCCTTACTAATAGTTCCCTCATAGATCCACAAGGTATACACAACTTCCCAGATTTATATAAAAACCCCTCAATCATGCAATATCCCTCATACATCTTACCTCCGGAACATTTTTCCATAACGGCTCTAAACTCATCATCATGCACATATTGTTCCTTTAATAATTTAAAACCTAGTAGTTTTAACTAAAGAGAAGTAATAAGTACATACCTGCAAAACAAAGCATCAGTAACTATATTCTGATTACCTTTCTTATACTTTATCACATACACAAAACTTTCTAAAAACTCTACCCACTTGGCTTATCGCTTAAACAGATTCTACTGACCCTTGAAATGCTTCATTGACTCATGATCTGTATAGATGATAAATTCTCTTGGGAGAAGATAATGCGGCCATGTCATAAGAGCCCTCACTAAGGAATAAAATTCCTTATCATAAATAGAATAGTTCAAAGTTGCACCACTCAACTTTTCACTAAAATACACTATAAGTCTCTTTTCCTGCATTAATACAATACCAATCCCTATCTTAAAAGCATCACATTTTAGCTCAAAAACTTTGTTAAAGTCAGGTAAAGCCAATAATGGAGCACATGTAAGTTTTTCCTTTACCTCTTCAAAACTCCTCTAGGCCCTTTCACTCTAGATGAAAGGAACATTTTTCTTAGTTAGCTTTGTGAGAGGACTAACAATGCTACTGAAATTATGGACAAAGTGCCTATAAAAGGATGCTAGTCCATGGAAACGTCTTACCTCAGTAATTGAGGTAGGTGTTGGCCATTCCCTGATTGCCTTCACTTTCTCCTCATCCACCTTAACACCTAAGCTAGATACAATAAAACCCAAAAATGTTACCTTAGTTTGGTAAAAGGAACACTTCTGGAGATTTGCAAATAGTTGTTGTGCCCTCAACACTGAAAATACTATCTGAAGATGCTCTGCATGATGTTCTAAGTTTTTGCTGTATATCAAAATATCATCAAAATAAACAACAACAAATTTACCCAGATACTCCTTCAATGTATGATTCACCAATCTCATAAATGTAGTACGAGCATTACTCAAGCCAAAGGGCATAACCATCCACTCATATAGTCTATGGCGTGTTTTAAAAGTGGTTTTCCATTCGTCTCCCTCTTTCATCTGAATTTGGTGATACCCGCTTTTAAGATCTACCTTGGAGAAAACTTGTGCACTATGCAACTCATCTAACATATCATCAAGTCTAGGAATGGGATACCTGTATTTGATGGTGATTTTGTTGATGGCCCTACTATCGATACACATTCTCTAAGTACCATCATTCTTTAGAGCAAGAAGGGCTGGAATAGCACAAAGATTGAGACTCTCCCTGACAAAACCATGCTCAACCAACTCATCCACCTGACGTTTCAATTCTCTAGCCTCCTCGAGATTCATACGATATGCTAGTCGATTCGGTAATACTGACCCTAGCACGAGGTCAATGGCATGCTCTATTCCTCTTAGAGGTGGTAAACCTGCTGGTAAATCATCAGTAAAAATATCATTGTACTCATTTAATACCTGAGATACTACAAAGGGTAGAGACTGATGTTCCTGCACCGTTAAGGCATATCTCAACTGTAGTAAGTATACTTAAGTCTCTTTTGTCATAACTCACTCCAACTTACCCTATCCCATCAATAATACCTTCTTTTCCCTAGAGTTATTAGTTTGCACTGCAACCCCTTTTACCTTGGATGGCCTACTAATTTATTGTTAAACCCTTTGAACCTCTGAAGGCGACATCGAATTCAGAATAATGTGTTTCCCCTCTTTTTAGAATACATAAGTATTCTTGAAGCCATCATGTAAGACCCTCCTATCATATAACCAAGGCCTGCCAAGCAATATATAGGATGCACACATAAGTAGAATATCACACTCAATTTCATCACAGTATTTATCCCCTACACTGAAATATACCCTAGCTCTTTAAGTCACATGTAAACTTTCTTGATCACTAAGCCAATGTAATTTATAGGGCTTAAGATGTGGACTAGTGTCAAGTTTTAGTTTTGATGCTAGTGATGCTGCTACCACATTTATACAACTACCACCATCAACTATAAGGACACATAGGTTTCTTTGTACCCTACAAGAAGTATGGAACAAATTCTCCCTTTGTTCATCATCCTTAGTAGTAAAAGTAGTCAACGTCCGACGCAATGCATTAGTAGAAAGAAACATTTCACTTGACATGATTGTGTTTAAATCCAACAACATAATAATATCCTTACACTCCACGATTCAAGTAAACAACCAAGTCATAAATGAAGTACACAACCACTTTCAAGTAGTTAAGAATTAAATTTAACCACAAGTGTTTAAGTAATGAGTTCAATTACTTTCACACTTTAAATGTTTATTTAAATTTAAATTCTATTACTCAACATTCCTTTTCTTACCTTAGTTTCACACTACTTTAATTCACAATGTGCAGCACCTTAACACAAACACAAATGCACAACTTTACACCGCCACATAACTTCCCCTTGCTCATGGTGATACGATTCCAAGAGCTAAGATACGAGTACCAAAGAAATCAAAGTCAATCCAAGCTATAGGTGGCATTACGGGGTCCCAAAAAAAGGAGGACATAAGCGTCGGGAGGACCCAAGGTGAAGTTTGGCCAACCTTAAGCTGGCCTTGAATAAAGGCCAGCCGAATTAACTTCAAGGCTGCCGGCCTTGGTGCCGGCTTATATGTAAGCCACTGGACTTTAGTGCTGGCTTATCTTTAGGCCGCTGGCCTTTGGCCGGCCTTAAATGGCTTCACACTATTTTTATTAATATGTCTTTAGGTTATTTTTAGGCATGATATAAATAGTCGTCTTTAGGGTTTTTCGAGGAGAATGTTATTTTTTGTTGAAAGAAAAACACTTTGAGTGTGATTGATTTATAGAACGTGGTCTCTATCGTTCTATGATTTGATTGCGAACCAGATTAATTTTATCAATCTTGGCATCTATAGATTGGTAATTTTATCCATATCCTTTGTTTTTGTTCGTTAGTATCAAATATAGAAAACCCTAAAATTATCCAAGAACATTGTTATTAAATATTTGATTTGCGTGGAAGGAATTCGTATCATTTGGTGTGAAGGATTCCGCATCATTTGGAATTAGAGCGAAGGTTGGTGGATTTGTGAATCGACGCGGGTTAAATCGGTAAGGCTGTTGAATCTCAACTCAATTGTAGTTTTAATTCAATACTGCCGTTAGTTGGAAAATTTGGGAATTTATTTTGATACGTATTGTTGTGAATTTGATTGTTGGGTGTTGAATTGGTGTTTTGGGCTGTTGGTGAGAATTGGGGTTGTTGTGAATTTCTATTGCGGAATTTTTTAGTGGTAGAGATGTCGTCACATGGAAGTGTTAATGTCACTAATAACAACAACAATGGGAATAATGGGGGTGAGGTTGTGACTAGGGCTGAGTTCAATCAACTCTAAGAAAATATTAGATTGATCATGGAGAGATTGGAGGTTAGGGATAGAAGAAGCCATAGTGGTGTAGGAATCAGGAAGAGAAATTCTAGTGATGAATCTGATGGCCGTAGTGAAAGGAGTAGGAGAGGAAACAATGATGACAGGCATAAGTGATACGAACCACGCCAACCCGTGACGAAACCTAATACCAATACGTTCGGAAATTCGTTGCCTAAGACGCCCAAACACCTAAAGTGGAAACCGCGACCCGTTGTCTATAAGCGAGAAATGAACCTTGGTATAAATGAAGACGCCACAATCGGGATGAAAGACCGATTGATAAGTCGGGATGAACGCTATGGAAATCAATCTGATAAGTTCGATTTAGTTCTTGAAGAACCAAGAGAGGAGCCTCTCAAATATGTTTAATGTTCAAAGATGTAAATTCTTCATTGTTCTAAACCCTAGGAGCTTTTATACTAGGGTTACAATTCATGTAAAACAAGTCCAAAACGACGTAGTTTAGATAAGTGGCGTAAAAACGCGAAAACAGAACAAGCTGGCCGGTAGGGGATACACGGCCGTGTACACGACCGTGTACTTTGGCCGTGTACCTTTCTGTGCAACTTCTGGCAACATACACACCCGTGTACACGACCGTGTACTTTGGCCGTATACCTTTCTATGCAACTTCTGGCAACATACATGCCTGTGTACTTTGGTCGTGTATCTTTCTGTAGATTTGCTTGACTCCATACACAGCCGTGCCTTTTAGCCGTGTGTCTAGCCGTGTATGATTCTGTGCAATCTTGAGAGTCCTACACGGCCGTGCCTTGAAAGTACACGCCCTCTTCATCTCGTATCTGGTGTAACTTGTATAAAAGCAAGGGTCTTCTCATGGTTGTTCCAATCCGTTCCAACTTCATGATTGCTCCAATCCTTTCTGGCTTCATGGACAACCTTTATCAACCCGTTAAGTGCTTCCTTGACTTGTTTCGCTCGATTTCTTGTGATCGATCCAAGCGACACTTCAAGAGGATCCACATTTCTTCTTCCGGCTTGGCTCTCATCATGGATCTCATCATTCCCCTCCTCTTGAAAAGGATTTGTCCTCAAATCATTGCCTGCATCAAATGGACTCAGATCAGTAACATTAAACGTGACACTTACTGGATACTCACCTGGTAAATCTTTCTTGTATGCAATATCATTGATGTACTCAAGAATTTGAATTGGTCCATCGCCTCTAAGAAGTAATTTAGATCTATGCTGTACGCGAATCCGCTCTTTGCGCATGTGAACCCAAATCCAATCTCCAAGTTCAAAAACAGCTTGTCGACAGCCCTTGTTGGCTCGTTTCACATACTGCTTAGTTCTTCGCTCAATGTTTAGCCTTCTCACGAAATCTGCCTTAGAATCAGCTTCAAAACTCACAAACTTGTTAAGTTGCAATGGCAATAAATAAATAGGATCCAGTGGGTTAAAACCAAACGCAATCTCAAACAGTGAACAATGAGTAGTGCTATGTAAATCCCTATTATGTGCAAACTCCACAAATGGTAGGCAATCCTTCCAAGTCCTAATGTTCTTCTTTATTATTGCCCCTAACAATTGAATTAACGTCCTGTTAACCACCTCAATTTGCCCATCAGTTTGTGGGTGACAGATAGTTGAAAACATCCATTTAGTTCCCAACTTTTCCCACAGTACTCTCCTAAAATGACTCACAAATTTTTCATCTCGATCACTAACAATGCTTCTAGGTATACCATGCAGACGCACTACCTTTTTAACAAACAAATCAACAATGTGTATAGCATCATTAGTTTTATGACAAGGAAAGAAATGAACCATTTTAGAAATCCTATCCACAACCACAAAAATAGAATCTCGACCATGCCTAGGCCTAGATAATCCTAACACAAAATCTATGGACATGTCTATCCAAGGCTCATAATGAATGACACTATACTCATATAACCAATCTAAGAAGTCATCTAAATAAGGAATAGGATGAAGATACTTTACCGTAATGTTGTTGATGGCGCGACAGTCAACACACATCCTCCATGTCCCATCCTTCTTAGGCACCAAAATCACAGGCACTACATATGGACTCATGCTCTCCCTCACGTACCCCTTCTCCATTAATTCTTCGACCTGCCTTTAGAGTTCCTTTTCTTCTTCTGGCTTGGCTCTCATCATGGATCTCATCAATAAGGGGATTGAAAACATAAAGCTAAAAATTCCACCTTTCACTAGAAGTAGTAAACCAGAGGAATTCGTAGACTGGGTGCTACGGGCTGAGAAGGTGTTTGACTACTATGAGTGGTATGACCGCATGAAAGGTGAATATAGCGTCTCTAGCATTCTCTGAATATGCTAGTCTATGGTGGGATAAACTACAAACTGAGAGACGTAGGGCGAATGAGGAGAAAGTGAGTTCATGGGCTTTGATGAAAAGATTGATGAGACGCATATTTATGCTAGATTACTATAAGCAAGAGATGCTGATGGATTTACAATCCTTGAGGCAGGGTAAGAAAAGCATAGAAGAGTATGTAAAGGAGTTTGAGACACTAATGGCAAGGTGTGATATTAAGGAATCATCAAATGAATCCATAGCTTGCCAGTGTAGTGGAACTCCAGCATTATCAGACTCTAGAGGATGTCATTAAATTAGCCAGTCAGGTTGAGTGGCATCAGCGCAAGTGGGATCAAAAATGCCGATATCAGAAATCATATCACCACCATAAGTCAAATGATGGTGAGAGGGAGAAGGAAAGGAAGGAAAAAGGAAAGGCAGTCGTTGATAAGATCACATTATACTTATATTTTCTTTTGGATTTATATTAAATTTATTTCAATATTATAAGAAAATATAAAGAAATGGTATTTAATGGTGTTTATTGTGAAAATTCAGGTTTTGAGGACCTAAAAGTAAATTACAAGTTATTTGGAGGAGTTTTTCACAAAATTGAAGAAGCAAGTGAAGAATTGCATTGAAGGCCGCCAGCCTTGAACCGGCCTTAACCGTTTCTTGGATATTTATGCGAAAATCTCTCCAAAATCTTATCTTGATTGATTTGCTGACTCAATTCCTCATCAGATCAGCCTTATCCTCCTCCTCTTTTGATCTATAAATAGACCCCTTGTGTGAACCTTTGGAGGCATCCTTGTTTTGATCTTTTGAATCATTAGAATTCCCTTAGGAACTTTAGGATTTTATATTCTCTTTAATTCTTTTACATTTCATGTTATTCCAAATTTTAGTTTGAAGAAAGAATGTTATTTTGCTGAAGTTTGCTTTCAATTGAAGAATTCTAGGAATCATTTCAGAAGATTGAAGTTCTACAAACTCTTGAAGATTATAGCAATTGTTTCATTTACTTTATTTTCTTTTATGCCATTTGTTAGTTTATTCTTGTTATTCAATATGAATTCCATTGCACCTATTTATTTCAATTTTTTTTATGCAATTCATACCATAATGTTCTAAATCATCCTTGTGGGAAACATGATAAAGCCATAATTCAAACTAAAATGATCATTGTATTCATGTTATAGGACATATAGATATACAGAATTTTCATATAAGAAGTCCTACTATAAATTGTATTTTGTAATTGAAATCAATGCATAGGAATTTAAATGACTCGAAAGAGAAATTTAGGATTTATCAAGAATTCCTAAGTATGATTTAATAATTCATGCAGAAGCAGCATTCTTGAATTTTATTAGAAATTGACCTAAGTGTTTCATGCAATATTTTTATTAAATTTTTCACTAAGGGATTAGGAGAAATTATTTTAAATATATTAGGTAATCATATAATTGGGAAATTTATGATCGTAAATTAGAATCCTCCATTGATTTAAATTAGTGGGAGCTATTAAATCAAATTGGGGTTATGATATTTTAAAACTTGAAAAAGGATTAAGGTTTTGTCAATTTCTTGTGAAAATCCATAAAGCTATGAGTTATTATAACATGAAGGCAATATGATTAGTAGAATTAGGATGGATTCTAATTTCCCACCATCAATTCATCCTTTTTTAAACACAATTCCCTTCTTGCGCATTTAGTATAATTCATTCATATTCGATTCTCATCAAATATCATTGCATAAATAATAGTAGAAATTGATATAGGTCTATTACTTAATCAATCTTCGTGGTTCGACACTCTTCTCTCACTATATTACTTAATCTGATCCGGTACACTTGCCAGTATTTATTCACACTCATTTTATATCTCTTTTTGCGTGAATCAGTCGCTGGTGAGGATATTAACCAAACACAGCAAAAGAAGAGCAGGGATATAAAATGTTTTAAGTGTTTAAGACTTGGCCATATTGCTTCTCATTGTCCTAATAAAAGGGTTATGGTCATAAAGGGTGACAAAGTCGAGAGTGAGGAAAAAGAACAGAAGGGTATTGAGGCAGAAGAGGAAGATGAAGACATTATAGCACATCCAGTACAGGGAGACTTATTAATGGTTAAGCAGGATGAAGATGTTCTTAATCAGAGAGCCAATTTATTTCATATTCAAGGCATGGTGCAAGGGAAGACTTGTTTGATTGTGGTTGACACAAGCAGTTGCACCAATGTTGCTTCAGCAGGCTAGGTTACTAAATTGGGTTTACAGGTGGAGCAGCATCCAAGACCTTATGCACTTCATTGGTTGAGTCCACAGGGAGCTGTTCATGTACACAAACAGGTTCGTATTCCATTAGTTATTGGTGATTATACTAACGAGATTGTTTGTGATGTAGTTCCCATGGAAGCTACACACTTGATTCTTGGAAGACCTTGGCAGTATGATCTCAGAGCTAAGTATGATGGATACACCAATGAGCATATGATTGGAATCAAAATCCAACAAGACCTATCATTAGGGCAAAAACTAAAGGAGTTAGAATTTTGGCGATAAGGGCCCATTTTGAGCAGATCGACTCGGGAATTATTTATATATTAACCTCTTTTATATTATTCTTGTATTGTGTTTTCCAACAAGCACACTTATCATATTTTATAGGCCAATGGACAAACTCCCTTAAACTCAGCTTGTGGGTTATCCATGGACCGACTTGAACCGGCGATAAGCTGGGCCGATGAATCCTATAGAAGACCGGCATCTTGAAGACCAATTTCTTTTATATATTTTTCATTTGCATGGACTATTTATGTTGTAATCAATTTGGGACACTTTTATTTTCTTGTAATTTTCATTTGGGGTTAGCCACCTTAAAAGTGGCAAACTTGTAATTTTGACCACTTTTTAACCCTAAGAGTAGCAAGTATAAATACTTGCTTAAGAGAGGGTTTGAAGGAAAACAATTTTACGGATTTGAGAGGCACATTTCACATGTGAATTAGGGTTCTTTCCTTAGTTCCAAACTCTTATCAATTTCAACCCAACAATTGGAATTGTAGCGAGTGCAACGAAGGCGAATTATGAGTCATTTTAATTCAATTTTGTTGTATGTTCATTTCTTCTCTAGTGAGTCATATCTAGGGTAGATTTGGATCTTTCTTGGATCTAATTGTGGTTCTATTTTCGTAAACATCAATCTTGTAAGATTGATTGTTTCATTGAGCACTTGGATTTCATACTTCCTTGTTATTGTTGGCGTGAACTAGTGATTGAAAGGGAAAGTGGATTTCATTGGTTTATCGCTTCCTTTTGATCTAATTTTACGTGAACTTCATCTTCTCTTGTGGTTATTTGGTTAATGTTATCATTAGAGATTACAATTGAATCATTTGAACAACATTTTCCATCAATTCTTCAAAGGTGTCATGTGAATTGCATCCTTGGTGGACCGATTTGTATGAGACTTGAGAGGTGTTTTTCTTGAGTCCTTTCATTGTGTTTCAAAGTGGTTTTGAGCACATCATTTTTTTGGTATCAGAGCATATGTTGAGAGAAGGGATTTATGTTTATTTGATTTTGTGATATTTATCTTCAATTAAGGTTAATCAAATTGTCAACCGCAATTGTGTTGTGTAGTTTGTGACTTGCGAAATTACCTTGGTTGGAGTTTTGATTTGCTGCTTGTTGGAGTTGGATTGGGAAGGTTGTTGTATCATTGATAAAGCCATTTTATACTCAATCTTTATAGTATAAATTGTGTTAAATTATTATTGATTTTATAGAAATCATAAGGAAATGGTACTTTAATTCTATCATCGTGATAAATCAGGTTAAATGGAGTCAAGGATGCTAATTCAAGTATTTTAGAGAAGTCATCTACAACTTGGATCAAGACAAGAAATTACACCACCGGAGGAAGCACGGTTTGAGACACGGCCAAGGTTCAAACCGTGTTACACACTGGAAAAGAAGGCGAAAATGAGGACTTTAAACAGAGAGAGACACGACTTAAGGCACGGCCGTGGTGGAACCCGTGGGATAAACCGTGCTTGAAGCCGTGGTGGAAGATAGATGTGCCAAGGAGAAAAAAGTGTGGAACATCAACCAAATGAAGACACAGCTTGAAATCTAGCCGTGGTTGTAACCGTGCTACACACTGGACACGGATGAAGACTTGAAGATTATGCACAGACGAAGGCACGGCTTGAAATCTGGCCGTATGTGTAACCGTGGTTCACACTAGGCGCGGTTGAAGACTTGAAGAATATGCACAGAGGATGGCACGGCTTAACCCACGGCCGTGTGGTGGGGCGTGCCAGGCAGACGTATCTTCACTTCTCGAAATCTACTTGAAAAAGGAAAGATATTTTCGTATCTTGCTAGCAAAAGATCACATGCTATCCATCTAATAGTATAAATAGAGCCAACCCTAGAGGGTTAGGACAACTTTTGATCCCGGAATCTTGGATCTTGAAGAAGGAAACGTGGAGGCAGAGCAAGCAACCGGGTTCATTATGTTTCTATCTTTTATTTTCGTTTTATTGATGAACATGAGTAGCTAAGCTACTTTTCTAGCCAAAGGGTCATAGATGTTTAATTCTCCACGAATTGTGAGGTCTAATTGACTTGTATTTATTCTGTTCTTTGCTTTCGGGTATTCATATATCTTCTAATCGTTTTGTCATTATTATCTTTGTTGATTGGTATGAATAGAGCTCTTCTACTCAATTAGCAAGTTAATATATTGTCAACTAGCACGTCAAATCCGTAATTGTTTGATTGTTCTAGTCTTAGTGACGCAATAACATGTTTGGTTATAAAAGAGATGATCGAATTCATGTTATGGAGGTGTGTGATAATGTTTAAATAGGTTATCTTATAATCTACTGGCATGAATTGGTAGTCTCTCTAGATCTTAATGCTATTGATAGATTAAATCCTAAGCGCTTGTCTAAGGGTTGTTTAATCAATAAGAGAAATAATTCAAAGCGCTTGTCCGAGGTTATCGAGGAAGTAAGGAGAGATAGGTTGTTAGAGCTTGTTAATAACCATAACCAATTTATCTAGAACAAGAATAGAGAACATTTGCATCGATGATCAATTCCTAGAATTAAACCATCTTGATTCCTTTGGCTAGGCTTTTTACCAATATCTGATTTTCTTACCTTGTTTTACTTTATTTGATTCACAAACCAAACCCCCCCCCCATTTTCCTTTTTCTTATTGTTCTCTTTGAATAGAAATATCTTTACCAATCCCTGTGGATTCGAACCTACTCACCACTCTATGCAAATCATATAATTGTCTAGGAGTAAGTTTTATTTTTGTTGGATTCGACACCCATCAATCATCTTGTGATTAATAATTTTCGTGGAAGGAAGGAAGAATCAAAGTGTTGTTATTTCAACAATTGTGTGAGCTAGAAAAAAATTACCTTGTTCTTGCTATGACTAGTTGTGGCGTGAAGGAGGATGTGTAGGTTGTTGTTGTGACTTCCATTGTGTAATTCTGAATTGGAGAAGTGCAATTTACAGATTTGCATTGAGTTTGATTAGTAAGGAATCTATTTGAATTCAAACACATTCCATTAAGTTGTGGAAGTTATGAGTGCTATTTGAATTTGAATTCATTACTTACCAATTGAAGAAGGCTTGCAATTAGTGAAGTGGTTTGAATTTCAAATTTGAGTTGCTGCTTATTTTGTTGTGAGTTGTGGTTAGAACTTGTGGAAAGTGAAGTATATTTTGTTATTATTGTTGTGGAAGTAGAGTGTATTTATTGTTGTAGCCGATTGTTATCATTGTCGTGGAAGTGGAGTGGAATATGTTGTTGTTGTCATGGGAGTTATTGGTGAAGTGAGTGCACCATGATTGAGGTGTGTGTGGTGGTGTAAATTTGTGGAGTTGTGTGGAGTAAGGTGCTGCACATTAAGATAAAGTGTGAGTGTGAACTGTAGTTAATTAAGGAAGTTAAGTAGTGAAGTTTGAAATTCAAATATAAGCATTTAAGTGTGAAAGTTATTGAGTATTGTTACTTAAACACTTGCTTAGTTGAATTCAATATCTTAACTACTTAGAAGTATTTATTTGTGCTTCACTTATTCTAATATACTTGAAGTGATAAGAAGTATTTGTTGCATTGGTAACTTGTTGCACCGTTGGTGTACAAGTGTGTGTGTTGTTATCCAAACTTGTTATTGTGACATGTTGAAGTGAAGGGAGTGTGCTACAAATTATTTGAGATTACATTTGTACTTCAGATAAATTGCATCCACAAACATGTCATATGATAGTGTGAATGGGGACATTGGCAATGAGGCCAATTTTTACAGATTTGAGAGACACATTTCATGTGTGAATTAGGGTTCTTTCCTTAGTTCCAAACTCTTATCAATTTCAACCCAAGAATTGGAATTGTGGCGAGTGCGACGAAGGTGAATTGTGAGTTATATCAATTCAACTTTGTTGTATGTTCATTTCTTCTCTAGTGAGTCATATCTAGGGTAGATTTGGATCTTTCTTGGATATATTTGTGGTTCAATTTCACGGACAACAATCTTGTAAGATTGATTGTTTCCTTGAGCACTTGAATTACATATTTCATTTTTAGTATTGGCGTGAATTTGTGATTGAAGGGGAAAGTGGATTTCATGGTTTCGTTGCTTTCTTTTATCTGATTTCCATGTGATATTTCAATCCTTATTATGGTTACTTGGTTAATGTTACCAATAGAGATTATAATTAAACCATTTGAACAACATTTTCCATCAAAATCTATAAAGGTGTCACATGAATTGCTTCCTTGGTGGACCAGTTTTGTATGAGACTTGAGACTTGTTTTCTTGAGTCATTTGATTGTGCTTGGAAGTGGAATTAGGCACATCATCTTTTTGGTACAATAGGACAAGGCGTACAAGCTTCTTCCTATGAGTCCAATTGAGGTACAACAAACAAGGTTGATTTACCTTAAGAAGCCTAAAGGAAAGCAGAGTTTGTTTATGTGGTCTAGCAGGATGGACGATACAGATTCGAGGTCGAATTTTTTCAACATGGAGGGAATGATACGATTCCAAGAGCTAAGATACAAGTACCAAAGAAATCAAAGTCAATCCGAGCGATAGGTGGCAGTACGGGGTCCAAAAAAAGGAGGACATAAGCGTTTGGAGGACCCAAGGCGAAGTTCGGCCAGCCTTAAGCTGGCCTTGAATAAAGGCCGGCCGAATTAACTTCAAGGCCACCAGCCTTGGTGCCGGCTTATATGTAGGTCGCCAGCCTTTGGTGCCGACTTATCTTTAGGCCGTCGGCCTTAAATGGCCTCGCACTATTTTTATTAATATGTCCTTAGGTTATTTTTAGGCATGATATAAATAGTCGTCTTTAAGGTTTTTCGAGGAGAATGTTATTTTTTGTTGAAAGAAAAACACTTTGAGTGTGTATCCTCTTTGGAGAGTTCTTGAATATTGAGAATTTGTTTTCCCTTTATTCTAAATGTTATCAGATTCTTGGTCCCTATAGAATTTGTGGCGAACATTGTTATTGAATTCTTGGAATTCTTTAACCTTAGTGATTGATTTATAGAACATGGTCTCTATCGTTCTATGATTTGATTGCGAACCAGTTTAATGTTATCAATCTTGGCATCTATAGATTGGTAATTTTATCTATATCCTTTGTTTTTATTCGTTAGTATCAAATACAAAAAACCCTAAAATTATCCAAGAACATTGTTATTGAAGATTTAATTTGCGTGGAAGGAATTTGTATCATTTAGTGTGAAGGATTTCGTATCACATGGTTCCACCAACAGTCAAGCCACTAACAACACTTCTCTAAAAAGCACACATAACACCATGTCAAATATATACACACCCTTCACAAAATTTTACAAAACACAACACCACACACTTACACCTTCAAGTTATGGTGCACTTCTCTACTTCCACACAAGTTATCAAACCACAATTTTCAACAATCAAAGCAACTTAAATTCAAATTTAAATTGAATTCAATAATTGTAATATTCCACAAATGGTAAGGAGCCACTTTCAAATTCAAATGAACACACAATTACTCAATCACTTAATGTATGTTTTGAAATTTCAAATTGCTTCCTTACTCACTCACTCAATTATGAAAATACAAGTCTAAAAATCGCAATTGCTACTCCTCAATTTTTGAAAATACAACACAACAATTCACTCTTCTCCAATTGATCACAAGGATCACCACTCCGTACTCCTTATGGCCAGCTCAAGGACACTATACACTCACAGCCAATCTTAAGGAAGCAAAGAATGTTACAAGTACTCCAAGTATACAATAACTAAGAACAATGATATCACTTCAACAACACAATCAAATAACTCAATCTTCACTTCAACAATTCAGATCAAGGTGCTAACTCAAGAATCCCTAACTTCCGAATTCAAAAATCAATTAACCCCTTCTCACAACCACAAGCTCTGATACCAAAAGATGATATGCTTAAAAGTGAGTTTAAGCATATGCTAATACGCAAGTGAAACAACTCCACAAACAAGAACCAAAAAATCGGATCAATTTTGAACAAATGGCATGAACCTTAGCAATTGTTTGTGTTCCGATTGGTGGTTAAAATCAATCTTATACCAAACGATATAATGATCAATGGAATTAAGCTCTCCACATAAGATCAACAAGATTCCATTATGAGATCCATGATGGGAGCCAAGCCAGAACATGGAACGTGGATCCTCTTGAAGTGCCACCTAGACCGATCACAAGAAATCGAGCAAAACGATTCAAGGAAGCACTTAACGGGTTAATAAAGGATGTCCATGAAGCCAGAAAGGACTGGAGCAATCATGAAGTTAGAAAGGATTAGAATAACCATGGGAAGGCCCTTGCTCTTGTACAAGTCATAAAGGATACGGGTTGATGAGGGCATGTCTTTTCAAGGCAGGGCCGTATAGGAGTCCGAAGGTTACACAGGATCATACACGGTCATATACAAGGCTAAAAGGCACAGCCGTGTATGGTGTCAAGAAAATCCACAGAAACATACACGGCCAGAATACACGGCCGTGTATACACCCAACGCCAGTCGTGTAGTGAGCCTGGAGGTTCCACAAGAACATACATGGCCAGAATACACGGCCGTGCATTTTAACCGTGTATACACCCCGCGCCGGCTTTTAATGTGCTGTTTGTTATTTTTTTTATGATGCTATGTCGTTTTGGGCTTTATTATTACGAATTATAAACCCTACTATAAAGCTCCTAGGGTTTAGAACAGCTAGAACATATAATATACAACTTTAAAAGATTGAAGACACTTTTGAGGGAATTCCTCTCTTGGTTCTTTAAAGAACTAACCTAGAACTTATCGGATTTTCTTTCCCTGGCATTCATCCCGACTTATCAATCGGTCTTTCATCCCGATTGTGGCGTCTTCATAATATACCAAGGTTCTTACCTCGCTTATAGACAACGGGTCGCGGTTTCCACTTGAGTGTGTTTGGCATCTTGGGTAGTAAATTCCGAACGTATTGGTATTGGGTTTCATCACACATTGGCGTGGTTCGTATCAGTTTGGTATCAGAGCTTAGGTTTGTTAAACATCAGTTCAGTTTGAGGAAGGTAACATCAAAACCCTAACTCCAATCGTTCATATCAATTGTTTGTATTCAATTTGATAGTGTTAATTGCTTATTGAAAGTGTAGTACCTATTATTCAATTTTGTTACAAAAAAAAGAAGAAAGAGGAACGTGATCAAGAGCAACAAACAAAGGCAACACAAACAAAAAAAAAAAAGAGAAGTTAGTGTAGTTTTGGAAAAATTTGGAAAATTTCGAGCCCTAGATTTTTTTTGAATTCTACGGAAGGAAATTGGTGTAGTTTGGGTTAGTTCCAAGAGAATTGAGAAGAGGAATTGGTGAATTGCTGTCATTATTGCTTGTGAGAATACACGAGTGACTGTGTGATATCATCCTTGGAGCAAAACACGTAAGGGAGTGTATCGTGAGGCTTAATCATATATATATTTGTGTTTGTACTAATTTTTTTTACAGGGACTATGTCGAGGCAACATTCTCCTGAAGGTGAGAGGGGAAGGTTTGATGCTAGGTTAGTGATTGAGGCGTTGAGGGGTGAGATGAAGAGAATGTTTCAGGAGGGAATGGAACAAATTCATGAGACGGTAGAGCAAAGACTAGAGCAATCTAAAAATGTATTCCAAGGGCGTAAGAGGGAGAGTTATTCTAGGAGAGTATAAAGGGGTGGAGATGAAATGTCTAATGATGAATTTGATGAACCTTCTGTCAGGAGTTATAGAGGATATAGTGGTAGGAATAGAGGAACTAGGGATTGGGAAGATAGAGGAGATAGGAATAAAGAGGATAATCAATTGAGTACTATAAAGATGAAGATTCCTCCTTTCCAAGGGAAGAATGATCCTGAGGTGTACTTAGAGTGGGAGAAGAAGGTGGAGATGGTGTTTAATTGTCACAACTATAGTGGGAGAAAGAAAGTGAAACTTGCTGCCATTGAATTTTCGAATTATGCCATAGTGTGGTGGGATCAACTAATGTTGAATCGAAGAAGGAATGGCAAACCACCTATTGAGTTGTAAGAAGAGATGAAGAGAGTGATGAAGAAGCGGTTTGTGCCTACGTATTACTATCGTGAATTGCACAACAAATTTCAAACTCTTAAGCAGGGAAGCCGAAGTGTGGATGAGTATTTCAAGGAGATGGAAGTTACTATGATTATGGCGAATGTAGCGGAAGATAGAGAGGCTACCATGGCTAGGTTTCTTGTTGGATTGAATAGAGAAATTTAAAATGTCGTTGAATTGTAGCATTATGTAGAATTGGAAGATATGGTTCATATGGCTATAAAGGTTAAGAACCAACATAAGAGGAAAGGTAGTAGTAATGCACGGTTTCAATAGGGTACTGGTTCATCCACCTAGAAGACTAACCAATGGAAGAAGGAAGAAAAGTCTTTACCCACCAAACCAAAAGGAGAGCAGAGGTAAGCGGGTTCTACTCCTAGTAACTAAGGTAAACCTGATTCTTCTAGTCCTAGAAATCGTGACATTAGATGTTTTAAATGCCAAGGTAGAGGCCATATTGCTGGTCAATATCCGAATAGGCGTGTTATGATTCTACGTGATGATGGTGAGTATGAGACTGAGGGGGATAGTGAAGAGGATGATATGCCTCCATTAGAGGATGCTAGTGATGATGAGGAGCCTGTAGTAGGGAAGTTAGTGGCAGTAGTGAAGCGAGCCTTGAATGTGCAGGTGAAGGAAGAAGAAGAGGTGCAAAGAGAGAATATCTTTCATACTAGATGTTATCTAGGTGATCATATTTGCAGTTTAATCATTGATGGAGGAAGTTGCACCAATGTGGTGAGTAATTTTATTGTTGAGAGGCTGGGAATCAAGACAACTAAGCACCCTAGTCCATATAAATTGTAGTGGCTGAATGATAGTGGAGAGACTAAGGTGAGTAAGCAAGCCTTAATTGCTTTTCGCATAGGTAGGTATGAGGATGAGGTGTTATGCGATGGAGTGCCAATGCAAGCGTGTCATGTGTTGTTGGGGAGGCCATGGCAATTTGATAGGAAGGTTGTTCATGATGGCTTTTCTAACAAGTATATGCTTGTGCACCAGGGGAAAAGCTTTAATCTTAAACCTTTAACAACTAAACAGGTGTATGAGGACCAGTTGCAGCTACAACAGTCTTTTGCAAAATATAAAGTGAGTGAAAAACAGAGGGAGAGTGAGAGAGCAAAAGACAGTGAGAAAGAAGAGGGACACAAAAGTCAATATCAAAAGGAAAAAGAGAGGAAGGCTAGAAAGAGTGTGAGAGACCAAGTTGAAGGGGGATCAACTTTAGTGGGGAGTGAAAAGGAGAGTGCAGCCTTGCAAAAGGAGAGTTGTGTGGCAAGAGCGAGTGTAGTGAGGAGAGCGTTAGTGATGAAGCAACCTATGTGGTTGCTGGTTTTTAAAGAAACTTGTTTGAATACTAACGAACTATTTAACTCTTTGCCTAGTGTGGTTGTGTCTATTGTGCAGGACTTTGAAGATGTCTTCCCTGAGGAGATTCCAAAGGGTTTACCACCTATTCGTGGTATTGAGCACCAGATTGACCTTGTACCCGGAGCATCGATTCCAAACAAACCAGCTTATAGGAGTAATCTAGAGGAGATAAAGGAACTCCAAAGGCAGGTCGATGAATTAATGGAGAAGGGGTACGTGAGAGAAAGCATGAGCCCATGTGCAGTGCCTTTGATTTTGGTGCCTAAGAAGGATGGGTCATGGAGAATGTGTGTTGACTGCCGCGCCATCAACAACATCACAGTAAAGTATCGTCATCCCATTCCTCGCTTAGATGACATGTTAGATGAGTTACATGGGTCTAGTGTCTTTTCCAAAATTGATCTAAAAAGTGGATATCACCAAATTAGAATGAAAGAAGGTGATGAATGGAAAACCGCATTCAAAACAAAATATGGATTGTATGAGTGGTTAGTAATGCCTTTCGGTTTAACTAACGCACCTAGTACTTTTATGAGACTTATGAACCATGTTTTGAGGACTTTTATTGGCAAATTTGTGGTTGTCTATTTTGATGATATCCTCACTTACAGCAAGAGTTTGGAAGACCATATATCTCACTTAAGGGATGTTTTAGAAGTGCTTCGAAAGGAGCAATTATATTATAACCTCAAGAAGTGCAATTTTTGCACAGAAAAACTTGTGTGTCTTATTTTTGTTGTTAGTGCACAGGGAATACAGGTTGATGAAGAAAAGATTCGTGCAATCCAAGAATGGCCTAGTCCAACTAATGTAAGTAATGTGTGGAGTTTCCATAGACTAGCGAGCTTTTACAAGAGATTTGTGAAGGATTTCAGCACCATTGCAGCATCACTTACTGAGCGTCGATCTACACTACTTCCTAGAGGCGATAGACCATTTCAAATTCTTGAGTGCATCGATGATAATGCATACAAGATAAATTTACCAAGTGAGTATCAAGTAAGTACTACGTTTAATGTTACTGATTTGAGTCCTTTTGATGTAGGCGAAGATTTGAGGACAAATCCTTTTCAAGAGGAGGGGAATGATGAGATCCAGGATGGGAGCCAAGCCAGAAGATGGAATGTGGATCCTCTTGAAGTGCCACCTGGACCGATCACAAGAAATCGAGCGAAACGATTCAAGGAAGCACTTAACGGGTTGATAAAGGATGTCCATAAAGCCGGAAAGGATTGGAGCAATCATGAAGTTAGAAAGGATTGGAACAACCATGGGAAGGCCCTTGCTCTTGTACAAGTCATAAAGGATACGGGTTGATGAGGGCGTGTCTTTTCAAGGCACGGTCGTGTAGGAGTTTGAAGGTTACATAGAATCATACACGGTCATATACACAGCTAAAAGGCACGGCTGTGTATGGTGTCAAGAAAATCCATAGAAACATACATGGCCAGAATACACGACCGTGTATACACCCAACGCCAGCCGTGTAGTGAGTTTGGAGGTTCCACAGGAACATACACGGCCAGAATACACGGTCGTGTATTTCAGCCGTGGATACACCCCGCGCCGGCTTTTAATGCGTTTTTTGTTATTTTTTTATGATGCTATGTTGTTTTGGGCTTTATTGTTACGAATTGTAAACCTTACTATAAAGCTCCTAGGGTTTAGAACAGCTAGAACATAGAATATACAACTTTGAAAGATTGAAAACACTTTTGAGGGAATTCCTCTCTTGGTTCTTTAAAGAACTAACCTAGAACTTATCGGATTTTTTTTCCGTGGCGTTCATCCCAACTTATCA
This sequence comes from Laguncularia racemosa, assembly GCA_037954665.1. Classification (NCBI taxonomy): domain Eukaryota; kingdom Viridiplantae; phylum Streptophyta; class Magnoliopsida; order Myrtales; family Combretaceae; genus Laguncularia; species Laguncularia racemosa. The sequence goes on from JBBMOL010000121.1 coordinate 1,847,234, forward strand.
ATTGGTCTTTCATCCCGATTGTGGCGTCTTCATAATATACCAAGGTTCTTGCCTCGCTTAGAGGCAACGGGCTGCGGTTTCCACTTGAGTGTGTTTGGCATCTTGGGTAGCAAATTCCGAACATATTGGTATTGGGTTTTGTTACACGTTGGCGTGGTTCGTATCATTCCAAGTCACCAACAACACAATATAAGGCCGTGAATTCCTCTTCACAAAAGAATTTTATGCAAAATAATGAAAGAAAAATTGAAGGCAATATCAAGATATGAAACCAATCAATTTAATAACAATATATAAATGGATTTTGACCTATGATTGATGCTAAAATCAAAACAAGAACCACCCTAATCAACACTAGATATAACACACTAGTTATGAAAAGTAAATCAACTTAGGGAATTGATATTACTCACAATTCACTCGGTTGCAAACTCGCCATAATTCCAATTGGATTGAAATTGATAAGAGTCCTATGAAATCTTAGGACAAAACCTAATATCCCACGAAATTTTGTAGCAAAATGTCAAGTGTATTCCCCTTCAAACCTACTTAAGCAAGTTTTATACTTGGTCCCATTAGGGTTAAAATGACTAGAAAATTACAACTATGCCACTATAGGGTAGCCAATCCTAAAAACACAAATTACAACCAAATAAAAATGTCCCAAAAACTTACAACATAAATGGTTTCAAGAAAATAACAAATAAATAAAAATAGTCTTTAACATGCCGGGTCTTCAAGGTTACTAGATATGATCCCTGATGAGGTTCCTGGCTCGCTCAAAAGTGTAGGTAAGTTAGCACTTTGTTGAACTGATAAATATACCTATTGAAATGCACAACAATTATATGATGAAAAGGAAGAAATTAAGTTAGCATCCTCAGGATTAGGTTTCTCATGAAGGAGTCTCAAAACCAAGTTTTGTAAGCCCTTAGCTCGGGTCCTAGTAATTGGTCCTGTGGGAATCTGATTCCTATCAAAATATTTCCCTAAAAAAAAAAAAAGAAGCTAGTAGAGGGTAAGGAGGGGCAAGGAAAGGCAAATAAAATATCAACTCTATACTTAATCCCAATTAAAATAAGATCGTGAATCATGCCAAACTTAACTATATCATACCTAATTCATAACATCAACTTCAAATGTAAGCTCAAACACCATTGAAATACCAAAATTCTTAGTGTAAACTTAAACACCAAACTCTAAGTGCAAACTTAAACCTATGCCCCAAAAGTAAACTTAAATGCTAACTCTAACACTAAGCTCCACACACAAATTCAAACACCAAATTTTAAACATAGGTTTTTAACTCTTTCAATAATAACTAGGAGATGCACATTAGCCATAAGATATTCCAAAAGAATAATTTATATTTAAGTATATCAACTTAGATGAAGATGTGAATCTATACAAATATGTTCATGCATAACAAAACCTTAAAAGCTTACTTATGGCAAACTATATTTTGTATATTCTAACTCTTTCTCCTTCTACTACTCCTCCAATATAAGTGCAATGCTAGCAAAAAGAATATCTAAAGCTCATTGTTCGATCCTCCATAGTGGCCACTAATAGGAGCATATTTTGTGTCATGTGTTGATGATCGTAATCACACAAATTTAAAAATCCCTTTTTCTATGACTCTCTGTTACGATCAAATAGGCAAGTGCACCTATCGATTGTAATAGTATAGAATTGTGTTCGGGTATCGTATCCTCAGGGATCAGCAAGTACCAATAATAACTCTAAACTGACTATCTAACCGCACAAATTCGAAAGATTCAAATTAAATTAAGAATACTTAACAAAACCTATAGCAATTAAAAATAACACTATAACTTGATTACTAATCCAATAACTAAGAACATACCCTACCCTTACTACTCCTCTAATTGTCATGTAACTTTACCCTGTCAATAAATTAGTTAACGAGCAATGGTTATGTCTAAACCGCGGAGTATCTAACACTAAGCCAATGTTCTTCCCAGAGTCATTAGCTCCTAACCTTAATCGCTTTGATAAAGATCCCTCTTCTATCAAAATCAATTAGAATTGCATTAACACTCTTGAACCCTCGATTAGATCAAATTATCTAATTTAATCTAATATGGAAAATTCACGTTCTCTATTCCTAAATTACATACGAATTCCTTTATTCATGTAAGATCTATTCAAACAAGAGATTTCCCAATCATCTTCTAAGAAATCGATACAAATTCAATGTTGGCCATACATCAAATTAGCAACACTACATGAGCAACATGAATAAATTCAGAAAATTCCACTATTCATTAACTATGCAATCAATCCCATATTACATGACAATTCGAATTCGTAAGGTTCGGGTATGAAATAACTAGCCACTCATGATTTTTAATTCACAATTCAATGAAACAGAACAAAAAAAGAAAGAAAGAGAAAACCCTTGTGCATGAGCCCTCTAGTGTCATCTTCTTCTTTTTCGTCCCTTCAACCTCTCTTTTGCATCCCTTTGGCCTCCTCGACCTCTCGACCTCCTCTTTGGTGCTCCTCTTTCGTACTCCCCCCTTTCCTTAGAAAAATGAGAGTATATATATGCATGGAAACCCTAAAATCTTCTGAAATGGCCGACTCTTTTTTTATTTCAAGCGCATGTTCTCGACAAACGACTCAATACACGGTCGTGCCTCAGGCCGTGTATTCAACCGTATATACTGCTGTGGATCTTCTAGGCTCGACACACGGCCATGCCTCAAACCGTGTATGCTTCTGTGGATTTTTCAGGCTCAACACACGGCCATACCTCAGACCGTGTATGCTTCTGTGGATTTTCCAAGCTAAATACACGGTCGTGCCTTTTAAATACACACCAGTGTATTTCCGCTGTTCCTTCCAAAAACATTTTTCTTCGTATATTTCTCTCCAATCTCAATCTAAGTCGATATCTCCTCTCAAAATAGTGGTCCTCATCCTTGAAACTGAAATATTTCTCTTTTAAGTATCAAAATTCTTCAAGATAACATCAACTTATTACTCAAACAACTAAAATTCATGCAAAATACAAGTGTTAATTTATACTTATCATCATGTAGCTCAATATGTGGAACAAGTGCCACATGTTATAGAGATGGCTTGAGGTCCCCAAGGATTCACTAAGCAAAAGGGTGAAAAGTTATGTGAGATCCTATCTTATATCTATATTTGATAAGTGATGGGAAAATTTCTGACACTGTCAATCATTTCAGAACCAATTTGGATGATGATCCAAATTGCTCATATTTTATCTTATATCTTTATTTCTAATAAAAATTTGAGAATAATCTTATAGGTACAATGATAATTCTCCATGGGATGCCAATGGTCCTACAACTCCTGTTGGACACAGAACATTTTTCAAGATGACAATCAAAGACCCGCTACGATTGTTTTCTATTCCTAGGCATTGGTTTTATGAACTATTTTGGTTTTAGGACACTTTTATTTCCTTGTAATTATCACTTAGGGCTAGCCACCTTAAAAGTGGCAAACTTGTAATTTTGATCACTTTTTAACCCTAGGAGTAGAAAGTATAAATACTTGCTTAAGAGAGGGTTTGAGGAGGCCATATTTTGCAGAATTGAGAGTTCATATTCACGTGAGAATTAGGGTTCCTAATTTTCATTAGACTCTTATCAATTTCAATCCCAAGAGTTGAAATTGTGGCGGTGCAACACCTTGAAATTGTGAGTAGTATCAATTTCATTTTGTTGTGATTTCTTTTCTTCTCTAGTGTGTCATATCTAGGGGTGAATTGAGATAGTTCTTGGACAGATTTGCTTCTTGTTATTTTCGAATTCTTGTGTTTAATTAAGATCCTTTGCATTTGAATTCGGTTCATCCTTGAAGAATACTTCTTGAAACGTGATTATCACTTATGGAAAGGAGTTCTTAAAATTGAAGTTTTCTTTTGAATTTATGGATTATTCTTGTGGGATTATAAGTGATTAGTGTGATGTTAGAAGAGATTATTCTTGTGGTATCACAATTGCAGCATTGAGCATTTGGATTTCATTGCATCTTCACTAGGGTTCATGCAATTTTTGCCCTTTTGGAACCGGTTTGTTGTTGACTTGAGTTTGTTCTTTTCTTGAGTCTTTTAATTGTGCTTCTAAGTGGAGTTAGGCACATCAATAAGTCTAAATGTTTCTCCTTATGAATAAGTGGAGTTAAGAGAGGGTTTACGTGAGGTTCAAGAGCAAAAGTTGTCACACCCTAAAACCTTAAGGACAATGATAGCTCACCATGTATTATACTTAAGTAGAATACGCTAAGGCTTACTACATAAATAGTGAGTTTCTAAACCAATTTTATTTCCTAAAATTGTTCGTTAGTTTTGGAAAATGGTTTATCATTTGAAAATATTTGAGAAAACCATAAAGGTTTGAAAATGGCTATTGATATTAACTAGAAAAGTAATTTCTATATAAAATGCATAAAAATACAAAGTTTATAGAATTTATATAGTTCTTTTACATTAAAAGGAGGTAACAACTATCATCAAAACTCTTTAACTAATGATATCCTAGTCCCTCAAGTTATAGCTGACCTATATTCAATAAATACAAATAATAAACTTATCAACATTTGAAAAAGAAAGTAAGGAATGAACCATAAGGATTTAGCACAGAATAGCTAAGCACATTCTCACATGTCATGCATACCTAAATCTAATACATTAGCATAGATTCATTACGTTATTTAAATTAAAGTGAAATAAGTAGCACAAGAGTACTTATGACTTTTCATGTGCTCTAATTGTAATTCAATACAAATCAAGAAAGAAGAACAATTGATTCTAATTTCCAACTAAATGGCATAAACCCAAGCTAGATTAGGAACCCAAAAATGCGTAACAAATGAAAAGAGTAAAAAATAAATCCAATTACATACCAGATATTACATACTAGTAATAATTGGAAAGGCTTGAGAATTACCGATATTATGCACAATAATTCTTTAGCAAAAATCACCACAATTTCAATAGAAATTGATAAGAGTGGATGTGTGAAAGAGGATGCTCTCCATGGCAACAATATCTGAAATTTTATCTCTAAAAAAAAGTCCCTTACAAAACCAAAATAACAAGTATTTATACCCTACTACAATTATGGAAAAATAACCTAAGTAACTAGTACACATGGTCGGTCACTTCAAGCTTCAATCATGGTCACAAGGAGGAACATAAGACTGCTACTCCTTTGGTTCAATTTGGTTCATTATAGACCGTAACCCATTCACAAACTAAATGCTATTGTGCTTGGTCATCTTCCTATAAGATCGACAAAATGTACTTGATGAAATGCAAAAATAATTATAATAAAATAAATAAAGGCAATATGTGAATGTCTTGGTTCCATTTGTTCAAGTAGGCTTCCCAATGCTAGATTCAAAGGTTTGATTCCCATTATCTCCTCAAGCCTGTGAAAAATTTGCTCTTAAATCTAATGGGTCTTTTCTTAAGCTGAAAACTTTAGTTTGTATGTGCTTGTTAGCCTGAAGTCTCGAGTGCCCAATAGTTTTCTTAATTTGTTCTTGGAACTCGTGTACCTCAGTTGGTGACATAGGGGTCAAAACAACCCGTGCACCATCCTTTTGAAACACATAAGTGTTTCTAAACCCATTACATAGCACTCTCCTATCAAACAACCAAGGTCTACTCAGTAGTATATGAAAGACGCACCTCAGCTTTTTGAGTAACATGTAGACCACCCCATTCATTCAAGCAATGTAATTTACAGAGATGAGGATGTAGACTAATGACTAGTTGCAATCTATTTACTATTGCAATAGCTATTATATTTGTGTAACTTCCACCATTAAAAAAAAGAACACATAAATTACCTTAAACCTGATAAGGAGTACGGAATAGGTTTTCCCTTTGTATGTCCTCGACATCTAGAGATATAGTCATGACCCTATGCAAGACATTAGTAGATAGATATTTATCATTTCCCTTGCCTTCATGTGTCTCAATGTCAGGATCATCATAATACTCCTGTAGTACTATTGACAAATCTATAGGCTCAACTACTTCTTCTTGACCATCCTCACTGTTTTCCTCCATAACAATCATCACCCTTTCATCGGGACACTAAGCAGCCATGTGTCTAAAGCCCATGCATTTGAAACATTTAATTTGATGCATCTTTCCACTGGTTGACCCTGGCACTGTTTGTTGGATATCAGCCCCAACAATCTCTTTTCCTTTTCTAGAGATTTACCTCTCCTTATCAGTAATAGTTGTATTTTTGTTTGCAGTCTTATCATTTCCCCCTATTCCCTTTTGTTCACCCTGCTGGCCATTTGACCCTTGAGGTTTGTTAGAAGCTCTATACTTGTTGCTCGCTGCTCGAAAAGGGTTGGATCGCCTTTGTCTCTCCACTTTCAAAGCTAGCTGGATGGCCTCATTAAGTGTGTTATACCTCTAGAGCTCTACGATGCAGGCAATTTCATACTTTAACCTTAACATAAATTATGCTAGGGTTTGCTTAGGAGGCTCGACTAACACACATCTTATCATTAGTGTCTCAAACTCTTGTACATAATTATCAACTGTTTTGCCTCCTTGCCTCAAGGTTTAGGGTCGCATCAATAACTCCTACCTATAGTGCTCTAATATAAACCTTCATTACCCGTTTCATTTCCTACCAAGTATATATATCAACCTCACCATCTCTTCATCTACTAACCATAAGATTTTTCCACCATAAGGAGGCATGGCCTGCAAATTCTATAACTGCAAGATGAACCCGAGTGTGATCATTAATCTCATAGCACTCAAACAAGCCTTCCACCTTATCCTCCTAGTTTAAATAATCATCAACAGAACCCCTGCCAACAAATGATGGCATCTACAATTTTACATATTCTAAGCCTCAAAGCGGTCTGAACTCCCAGTTTAGCTAAGGCTCATTTTCAAAATAATCATCCCTTTCCTCCCTAAAAGCATGATAATCTCCTTCCAATACCTAAGGTGGGGGTGCCTAAGGATTTGCCACTGGTGGTTGTTGCATCGTCATTTGATCTACTCGAGTTGCTAATGTAGCAACAATAGTGGTGAAACCTTGCAATTGTTCCTCAAATGTTCTTCCACCTACAGCACGATGACCTTAACTTCCACTAACCTAACTATTGGCCTCATTGCTAATTCCCCCATTCACACTATCATTCAACATAGCTGTTGAATTAAGCTTTTGAAAATTCCTTTTTTTTTTCTTTAATACAAGCACAGCTTCACACACTAATTCCTCCAACCAATACTCTTCACAACACTTACTAACAATTCAACACAGCCTTCATGGTCACACTCACATCCACGACACATCACACACACTCACAATACACACAACCTCAAACCACAACCCTATGATCACTCGTGAAATGTATATGTGAAATCGCTAGCAAGTATACTAGGTCGCAATCAAGTAATATATGATGAGTAGAGTATCGTTCCCTCGAGGACTAAAAAGATTACAAAACCTATAATAACTTATACTGATATTAGGTAATTCAAACAGGAATCTTTTATATATTTAACTAAAGAGATTAAATTAAGTTCTATGCTAATGAGAATTATAAAATTCTTATAAATACTTCCAATTGAACAGTAGGAATTTAGAATTCACCCTAGTCATGCTAATCATACTGCCGTTAAGTTATTGAAATCAACTTATATGTGGTTATTCACGTGAGTTCAACATTCTAAACCTCAAATCAATTAATCCACTTTCGTATCTCTAATTAACAGAGGATTCTAATAGACTCTCATACATTTCTCAATGCTATGATCGCCTTATGCCCCAATACAATTATCCCTAATCTCTCAGTGAATAATTAATTAGAACATAGCTTTAATCTCTATATGAACCCTAATTAAACCAATTAACGCCGCTTTCGCATTGACTCATTAGTCTAATTAAGAATTCCTAACAAATCCTATCTCCACTTTCGTATTGATTGGATTTCTAACAATCTAATCTTATCACAATTAAATTGAAATTATAGGAATTAACAACATGAATACTCCACATATATGTCAATCTCATAATCAAACTACACTGATCATTTTAGCAAACTAGGGCTTCATCCACTATTCCCACAAATGAAATTAGCCAGCCATACAATAGATAACAACAAGACAAAATTCAACGAAAAATGTTAAAGAATCCATTAAAGACATAAAAACCAATTCACATAAATGCAAAATATGATTAGGATAAGAAGTCACCAATCTGTAGCAAATCTGGAAATAAGATCCTAAAACAACTCTTCCGAGATTTCTGACTTGATCTCAATTGATGGAAGTGCCATTGAATTCAATCTTCAATTCCCTTGTAAAAAGCTAAAGTTTCTAAAAACAAAGTTCTAAAATCTGCCAAATTGTTCCAAGTCTCCTCCTCTCCCCCGGTCGGTCTTTTCCTCTTTTCTCACCCTCCATTTTAAATGCTCTCAGAAACGTACAAATTGCACAAGAATATGAAAAGTCGGCAGTCCACCACATGAGGCACGGCCGTTTGTAATGTGGTTGTTACTGCCACCACATAAACCACGGCCATGGGATAACCCCATAAGCTTCTCGGCATTTTCTTCTTTCTTTCTTCTTTTAGGCACGGCCGTGTCTCAGGGGGTAAACACACCCACCACATGATGAACGGTCGTGGGCTATCCCCTCAAGCCTCTTGTCCTTTGTTTTTCTTTAATAATTGTGGAAAGGAAAAACACTACATAAGGCACGGCCATGTCTCATCCTTTGCTTGTGATTTCTTCATGTTTTGCATCATGTACATCTTCAAGTCCATTAATCCCTAAGATATTAACATAAATGCAATTTAAGTATCTTTTTATTGGAAATTTCTAATAATTGACAATAATATATATACCAATCGCAAGATACAACATGATAAAATATGCCTTTATCAACTCCCCCATACTTGAACTTCTGCTTGTCCTCAAGTAATTAATAATCTGTCAAATGAGAATACAAAATTTTCTTTCCTCATAATTGATTTGAAAAGATGGTGCCTACCACTCTAACTAAACTGACAACATGTAACTGGTATACTTAGAAAAAATTGAGTAGTTAATCTGGAAAGACTAACTTTTATTCCTAATGTTTAACCACCAAATTTTTATTTCAAAAGATAAATTCTCAGTCCAATAAAGCAAAACACTCATTTAAACTTCAAAAGCAACTAGCAAGTATAAAATCTCTTTAATTACTTGTCTGAATAAGATAACACAAAGTTAAAGCATAAGGTATCCACTCTTCCCCCTAGATTTTTTCCTTTTTATAATAGTCTTATTTCATTCTTTATTCTATTTTTTTTTCTAATTTACTCAGATTGACAATGGAGTCTGACTTCACTCTTCTGAGGGACTAAAGCCTGCCCATATCAACTGGCTTTTATTAATATATTAAAATCTTGCCTTTCCACCCTTCATGTTATTGTGAGCTCATTGAGTCGGCACATCCCGGGCTCATCACCCAAGTGACCAGGTTTTAAAGGGACCCCTACGAACTCTTCCTCACACTAACATTTAAGTTAGGATACTCTTAACTCACTTACCTGAGTCATTGGAGTAAAGGCTCTAAATATTTTATTTTATTTATTTTAATTTTTTTTTTTACATTAGTTAGGACTATTTTTATAAGGAATCACTAAGTAAAAAGTTTCCTCTACCTCTTTTTCTAAGTGTTAAAATATTCTCAAAGCACTTCAAAAGATAAAATACAAGCTTAATTCACTTAGAAGTAAACTTGCTTGTTTTGCACTAAAGGACTCGACCTACTTCCGAACTTTAAATTCAAGATTCTAAACAAAAGGTCAAATTTTTCCTTAAAGATTCCACTACTAAATTTGAACTAAGTAAACCAATTACAACAGTTAATGAGTAAGGCACCAAATCAAATCAATTAGGTAAAAGAAAATTTATACCACATTTCAAAATCATAGACTTTTCCAATACAACAGTTCAAGATAATGGTGAAGTATAATTGTCCAAAATATTCATTCCACACAAATTAACATCAAAAGACATCAAAATTATCATGAATAATGGCCTATTTTATTTTTCCTTCCCCCACACTTAATTCAGACAATGTCCCTATTGTCTTTCCTAATTACAAAAGAAAATTGATTAAACCATAAAAGTACTTTGGGAATAACGAAACTTCCCTGAGATGAAAGTGTAGCAAAGTCTCTGGAATATTTCATCATGAAAGTGCCATTGCTTTTTCCATATGAACTGCGCATTTTTCCTTTAGTCCCTGAAGTTAGAACAAAGAAACACAAAGAGACAAAATAGATCAAGAATATTCACAGTCTAACATCATCTATAGTGTTTAAGGAATTATTACAGTTCCAACAAAAACTGTAATAATTTTTTTTTTTTAAACACGGTCGTGGTGTAAGGGGTGAGTCAATCCGTAATTTTCACATTACCGTGGCACGGCCATATGACATGTGGTGGATTTAGGGCCACCATACAAACCACGGCCGTATCTCATCCCCCTAAAATCCTCGGCCAAAAAAAAAATTTTTTTTTTTTATTGTTTTATTTTATTTTATTTTTTTGAAAAATAAAATTAATTTACAAAAATCTTTAATCATGGGCTGCCTCCCATGAAGCGCTTAGTTTAAAGTCTTTAGCCCAACTTTCCTCCTTCTTTTCACTTAAGTTGTGCAAGATCCACAGTGGTGGCATCTCTATCAAAGTTTTCCCTTTCATGATAATGTTTAAGAAGTTGACCATTTACTTTGAAAGTTTGGTTATCTTCTGATCTCAATTCTACTGTACCATAAGGAAAAACTTGTGATATAACAAAAGGTCTAGACCATCTTGACCTTAACTTACCTGGGAACAATTTTAATCGAAAGTTATATAATAAAACTTTCTGACCTGGCAAAAACTCTCATTTTAAAATGTTCTGATCATGCCATCTCTTAGCTCTCTCCTTATAGATCTTTGCATTCTCATATGCTTCTTCTCTTAATTCTGCCAATTTATTCAACTAGAGTAATCTCTTTTCACCTACAGCTTGCAAATCAAAGTTAAGGAACTTTATGGCCCAGTATGCTTTGTGCTCAAGCTCCACTAGTAGGTGACATGACTTACCAAACACAATCTTGTATGGGGACATTCCTATGGGAGTTTTAAACACAGTTCTATAAGCCTATAATGCATCATCAAGTTTTAATGACCAATCTTTTCTGGATGCATTAACAGTTTTTTCCAAAATACGTTTAATTTCCCTATTAGATACCTCAGCTTGACCTGAAGTTTGAGGATGATAAGGAGTAGCAATTTTATGAGTAACCCCATATTTTGATAATAATTTTTCAAATTGCTTGTTACAAAAATGCGACCCCCCATCACTTATGATAGCTCGAGGTACTCCAAATCTTGAAAAAAATGTTTCTTTTCAAAAATCTAACTACAACTCTAGCGTCGTTAGTTTGCAAAGCAACCGCTTCTACCCATTTCGAAACATAGTCGATAGCCAAGGGAATGTATTTTTTTTGAATAAGAAGAGGGAAATGGACCCATAAAATCTATCCCCCAAACATCAAAAAGTTCTATTACAAGAATACCGTTCTGTGGTAATTCATGTCTCCTAAAAATGTTACCTGTCCTTTGGCATTGAGCACAAGACATGATATAGTTCCTGCAATCCCGAAACAAACTAGGCCAATAAAAACCACAAGATAAAACTTTAGCTGCGGTTCTCTCTACACCAAATTGACCTCCTGCCTCTTTTGAATGACAATGCTGAATGATGCTAATTTGTTCAATTTTTGGCACACATCGTCTAATTATTTGATCAGCACAATTTTTAAACAAATATGGTTCATCCCAAAAGTAAAATTTTACATCATGTAAAAACTTCTTTTTTTGTTGGTATGAAATACCATAAGGTATGATTTTGCTAACCAAATAATTAACGATGTCAGCATACCAAGATAGTCCTTAGATTTCAACTCCATACAATTGTTCATCTGGGAAATTTTCATTGATAGGTGGATCCGAACACTCAGATTCCAACCTTGACAAATGATCAGCTAAAACATTCTTTGTTCCCTTTTTGTTTTTGATTTCAAGATTAAATTCTTGTAGCAGTAAAATCCAACGAATTAACCTTGGCTTAGCATCAGTTTTAGCAAACAAATACTTGTGCGCAGCATGGTCTGTATATACTATGATCTTAGAACCTATTAGATAGGACCGGAACTTATCACATGCAAATATAATTGCTAAGAGTTCTTTTTCAGTAGTAACATAGTTCCTTTGAGCCTCATTCAAGGTTCTACTAGCATAATATATGACATGAAACAACTTACCTCTCCTTTGCCCAAGTACTGCTCCTATTGCATAGTCACTGGCATCATACATCAATTCAAACGGAAGCTCCCAATCAGGTGCAACAATTACTGGTGAAGTTGTGAGCTTCTCCTTCAACAAATTGAATGCCTGCAAACATTTGTCATCAAAATTAAAAGCAGTATCTTTTTCAAGTAAATTACAAAGAGGATTAGAGATTTTAGAGAAGTCCCTGATAAATCTTCTGTAAAAACCAGCATGTCCCAGGAAACTTCTGACTCCTTTCAATGAAGTAGGTGGTGGCAACTTTTCAATGATCTCCACTTTTGCTCGGTCGACCTCAATCCCTCTTTTTGATATCTTATGACCCAAGACTATTCCCTCTCTTACCATAAAATGGCATTTCTCCCAGTTAAGAATCAGATTGGTCTCTTTACATCTTTTAAGCACATAGCCTAAATTTATCGGACATGCATCAAATGACTTCCCAACAACTGAAAAATCATCCATAAACACCTCAATGAAGTTCTCTAACATGTCAGAAAAAATAAACATCATACACCTCTGAAAAGTAGCAGGTGCGTTACATAAACCAAAGGGCATCCTTCTATAGGCAAAGGTGCCATAAGGACATGTAAATGTGGTTTTTTCTTGGTCCTCAGGTGCTATATGGATCTAATTATACCCAGAATAACCATCTAAAAAGCAATAATACCCATGCCCTATTAGTTTTTCTAACATCTGATCAATAAATGGGAGGGGAAAATGATCTTTGCGGGTGGCATCATTCACTTTTCTATAGTCTATACACACTCTCCACCCGGTCATAGTACGAGTAGGGATTAACTCATTGGAATCATTCTTTACTACAGTCATACCACATTTTTTTGGCACTACTTGAACTGGACTAACCTATTTACTATCGGAGATAGGATAGATAATACCTGAATTCAACAGCTTGAGTACTTCTTTTTTCACTACCTCTTTAAGAGTTAGGTTTAGTCGTCTCTGTGGTTGAACTATAGGTTTACATTCAGCCTCCAAGAATATGCAATGAGTGCAAATTAAAGGGCTAATTCCCTTAATATCTGCAATTGTCCATCCTATTGCCTCCTTTTGCTCTCTCAGCACTTCTAAAAGTTGTTACTCCCGATCACCTATCAAGAAAGAAGAAATAATTATTGGCAAAGTATTATCCATTCCCAAATAAGCATATTTCAAATGACTAGGTAAAGGTTTAAGTTCTAACACCGGAGGTTGTGTCAAAGATGGCACTGGTTTTGTTGCACTTGTGCCCAACTCCTCATAATATCAAGCCTTGATTTCTATCACCTCCTCCATACATTCATCCATAGGCTCTTCATCATCACTCCAATCATCCACATCTCTAAGAACAGATTCTAATGTAACCAAGCCTGCTTTCTCTTCCTTAGATTTACTAGTAAGCTCATCATTGTTATCAATAGTGTAACAGGACTTACATTCATCAAATTGTTTCATAGCATCATACACATTAAAAGTTATTTGTTCATCCAAAACTCTTAAAGTGAGCTTACCCGGTTCCACATCTATTAAAGCTTTACCTATAGCAAGGAATGGTCTACCAAGAATCATGGGCACCTCTCTATCCTCTTCCATCTCCAGGACAATGAAATCAACTGGAAAGTAGAACTTGTCTACTTTCACTAAAACATTCTCCACAATACCTTTGGGATATTTAATTCTCCTGTCAGCTAATTGCAAAGTGACACGGGTCTCCTTGCAGTCTCCCAATCCAAGTTTCCTGAAAATAGAGAGAGGCATTAAGTTAATACTTGCACCTGAATCAATAAGAACTTTATCAAAATAAAAATTTCCAATTGTGCAAGGAACAGTAAAACTCCCCCGATCTCTTTGTTTCTTTGGCAAAGTTGAAATGTCCTTCTGAAGAATCATAGAACATTCTCTTGTAAGCATTACTGGTTCATTGCCATCGATTTTTCTCTTTTTTGTAAGAAACTCTTTCATGAATTTCGCATATGAAGGCATCTGTTGGAGTGCCTCTGCAAAAGGAATGTTGATTTTGAGCTTCTTAAACACCTCCAAGAATTTAGCGAATTAGGAATCTAACTGTTGTTGCTTCAATCACCCTGGGAAAGGTACAGGAGGAATATAGGGTTTCACCTCTGGTGTTTGCTGTTTTGGTTCCTCTACCTTTTTCTTCCCTTTGTCTTTCTCTGAACTCTCCTCTTTCTCTTAAGCATTTGTGTCAACTTTTTCCAATTCCTTACCACTCCTCAACACAATTGCATTGACACCTTTTGGATTCTCCTCAGTTTTGCTAGGCAAAGACCCAGATGGTCTATTGCTTAGCTGTTAAGAAATCTGGCGAATTTGGTTCTCTAAGTTTCTAATGGTGGCTTGCTGATTCTGTAGCATAGTGTCAATCTTTTGCATATAACTCAGCATGAGCTCTTCTATTCTTGACTGACTTTACTGAGGAGGAGGAATCTGAGTAGGGACTTGTTTTTGAAATCCAGGTGGTGGGTTTTGTACGTTGTTCTCATTCCTCCATGAGAAGTTTGGATGATTTCGCCAGCCTGGATTGTAAGTGTTAGAATAAGGCCCTTGATTAGCTCTTTGAAAATTGTTGGCATAGTTGACTTGCTCTCTATTGGATGATGCTGGAAAGTTTCCCAATGGACATTCCAAAGAGGGGTGTGGTCCTGAACACAAGTCACAACTAGCAAGCAGGTTAGCATTCACTGATTGAGAAGAAGAAAGTTTGCTTACCTGAGTAGTGAGAGCTGCCAACTGAGCTGAAATAGAATCAATATCATTAACTGATGCAACTCTTGATTTCCCTCTCTCATGTTGCCAATTATGTGCACTGGATGCCATTTCTTCAATTAAAGCACTGGCTTCAGTATATGTTTTACCCATCAATGCACCTCCAGCTGCAGCATCTACCAATGACCTCATAGTGTCATCCAAACTAAGATAAAATACCTCAATCAGGAGATTATCAGGTAGGCCATGGTGTGGACACTTCCGGATTGTTTCCTTAAATCGTTCCCATGCCTCATATAATGATTCACCACTGAACTTGGAAAAGTTGGTGATATCATTTCTTAATTTAGTAGTACGTGATGGTAGGAAAAATCTTCTAAGAAACATTGATTGAAGTTCAGCCCATGTGGTAACAGAATCTTGAGGTAGGGAATTATACCAAGCTCTTACCTTATCCTTCAATGAGAAAGGAAAAAGTTGTAGTCTTATGGCATCATCAGAAACACCATTCATCTTTATCAAGTTAGAATACTGAAGGAATCCTGCTATGTGCTCATCAGGGCTCTCATGTGAATATCCACCAAACTGATTGGATTGCACCATCTGTATAAGTGCCGGCTTCAGCTCAAAAGTGTTGGCCTGAATAGTTGGCCTTCTAATTGCTGGTCCTTGAACAGTTGGGACTGAAAAATCGCGAAGTGCTCGTGGGGCAGCCTGAATAGGAAGATTGTTATTGTCATCTGCCATGATTTCCTCGTGATTCTCTCCTCTCTGTCTATTCTCTCTTCTCAAACGATGTATAGTACACTCTATCTCAGGATCTAGGGGCAGAAGTTCAAGACTCCTACTCCTTTGCATGCGCACCCGCAGAAAAGACAGAAAAGTAAAGACACACTAACAACAAAATAAAATGCACCTAAATTACCAACAAAGCTACAAAGTCTAATATCTTATAGTTCTCGGCAACGGCGCCAAAAACTTGATCACTCGTGAAATGTATAGTGAAATCGCTAGCAAGTATACTAGGTCACAATCAAGTAATATATGATGAGTAGAGTATCGTTCCCTCGAGGACTAAAAAGATTACCAAACCTATAATAACTTATACTAATATTTAGGTAATTCAAATAGGAATCTTTTATATATTTAACTAAAGAGATTAAATTAAGTTCTATGATAATGAGAATTATAAGATTCTTATAAATACTTCCAATCGAACAGTAGGAATTTAGAATTCACCCTAGTCATGCTAATCATACTGCCGTTAAGTTATTGAAATCAACTTATATGTGGTTATTCACGTGAGTTCAACATTTTAAACCTCAAATCAATTAGTCCACTTTCGTATCTCTAATTAACAGAAGATTCTAATATACTCTCATACATTTCTCAATGCTATGATTGCCTTATGCCCTAATACAATTATCCCTAATCTCTTAGTGAATAATTAATTAAAACATAACTTTAATCTCTATATGAACCCTAATTAAACCAATTAACGCCGCTTTCGCATTAACTCATTAGTCTAATTAAGAATTCCTAACAAACCCTATCTCCACTTTCGTATTGATTGGATTTCTAACAATCTATTCTTATCAAAATTAAATTGAAATTATAGGAATTAACAACATGAATACTCCACATATATGTCAATCTCATAACCAAACTACACTGATCATTTTAGCAAACTAGGGCTTCATCCACTATTCCCACAAATGAAATTAGCTAGCCATACAATAGATAACAACGAGACAAAATTCAACGAAAAATGTTAAAGAATCCATTAAAGACATAAAAACCAATTCACAGAAATGCAAATTATGATTAAGATAAGAAGTCACCAATCTGTAGCAAATCTGGAAATAAGATCCTAAAACAACTCTTCAGAGATTTCTGACTTGATCTCAATTGATGGAAGTACCATTGAATTCAATCTTCAATTCCCTTGTAAAAAGCTAAAGATTCTAAAAACAAAGTTCTAAAATCTGCCAAATTGTTCCAAGTCTCCTCCTCTCCCCCGATCGGTCTTTTCCTCTTTTCTCACCCTCCATTTTAAATGCTCTCAGAAACGTACAAATTGCACAAGAATATAAAAAGTCGGTGGTCCACCACATGAGGCACGACCATGTGTAATGTGGTTGTTACTGCCACCACATAAACCACAACCGTGGGATAACCCCATAAGCTTCTCGGCATTTTCTTCTTTCCTTCTTCTCTTAAGCACGGCCATGTCTCAGGGGGTAAACACACCCACCACATGAAGAACGGCCGTGGGTTATCCCCTTAAGCCTCTCGTCCTTTGTTTTTCTTTAATAATTGTGGAAAGGAAAAACACTACATAAGGCATGGCCATGTCTCATCCCTTACTTGTGATTTCTTCATGTTTTGCATCATGTACATCTTCAAGTCCATTAATCCCTAAGATATTAACATAAATGAAATTTAAGTATCTTTTTATTGGAAATTTCTAATAATTGACAATAATATATATACCAATCGCAAGATACAACAAGATAAAATATGCCTTTATCACCCTACACCAACACTTCCATGGTATTCACCACAACATGCAACACACCTTCACAAAACAACACTTATCAAGTCTCAACACACACTCACAGTACCATACATACACACCCACAGTAGATTACACAACTAAGGCAACACACACTCCACAACTTCACACACACACTCCTACAGCTTAATACATAACCATGCAACAATTACTCCCACGATGCACTTCACAATCACACTCTCACAGTACCACACCACTTCACACCACAATACACACTCCAAATATCACGGCACAAAATAAATGATTCTAAGCTTCATCAAAGTGCATTCAAGGAAATTAATGCACAATTACTCCACAAGGTAAATATGGAGTCAATTTGAAAATATTTCCCAACCTTCATGGTAAAAGGTATCACAGCAAAAAAAAAAAAAAAAGACTTCCATAAGGAAAAATTCTGAAATTTCACACTTCCAATTCCGAAATTAGCAAGGAACAACACGACACAATCAACACACTTACTATTCTAATGGAATGTATTGTCATGATTCCTTACAATTAATCATGGCGAGGAAACCTAAATCAACCTTCCTTCGAATTCAACTCACAATTTGCTATGGAATTAAGGTATAATTCAACACAAAAACTTCAATTCCACTTCTCACAACTTCAATTTTGAAATGAAAGAACAAGAACCCTAAATCCCCAATTTGTGATTCACAAATTCCCTTCCACAAAACCTATGCTCTGATACCAAATTATGATGTGCTCCAATTGTAATTCAATATAAATCAAGAAGGAAGAACAATTGATTCCAATTTCCAACTAAATGGTGTGAGCCTTAGCTAGATTAGGAACCCAAAATTTCTTAACAAATGAAAAGAGTAAAAAATAAATCCAATTACGTACCAAATATTAAATACTAGTAATAATTGGAAAGGCTTGAGAATTACCAATATTACGCACAATAATTCTTAAGAAAAACTCACCATAGTTTCAATAGAAATTGATAAGAGTGGATGCATGAAAGAGGATGCTCTCTACAGCAACAATATCTGAAATTTTATCCTTAAAAAAAAAGTTCCTTACAAAACCTAAATAACAAGTATTTATACCCTACTACAATTACGGAAAAATAACCTAAGTAACTAGTATACATGGCCGATCACTTCAAGCTCCAATCACAGTCACAAGGAGGAACACAAGACCGGTTCCCCCTTGGTTCAATTTGGTTCATTATGGACCATGACTCATTCACAAACCAAACGCTATTCTACTTGGTCGTCTTCCTATAAAAACGACAAAATGTACCTGATAAAATGCAAAAAAAAAAAAAATATTATAAAATAAATAAAGACAATATATGAATGTCTTGGTTCCATTTGTTTAAGTAGGCTTCCTAATGCTAGATCTAGAGTTGTGATTCCCATCAACTTTGAACACTCTTAGGAACAAAAGGGGTCTAACCCTACTCAATAGGTGTTAGAGATCTATCATTAAACATTTAGCTAGCATGACCGAAACCATAACTGATACTAAAACCATCAACCATAACATAGTATAATAATCTCATCCAAGCATTTGGTTAAAATGTTAGACTTGCCACTAAGGTTACAGACCATCTAACTGCCTTATATTGATCCCATAATGTATATAGTGTCTAGATGACATTCTGATATGCCTAAATGATCAAAGTATCCAAGCACATACATGCAACCGATTGAAATAAATTCAATCACTAAATCTAAGTCCACAAGAGGCGTAAACCACTAAATCTTATGAATCCAAATTTGTAAAATAAGTAGCTTTGATATCAAATTATGATATGCCTTAATTTAACTAAAGCATATACATGCAAACAATTGATAAAAACCTCATTTAAATCCGGATCAACCCTCCACACATATGGCATGAACCCTAAACCCTTTCGGAATCCAATTAGTAAATCAATTAACCTTAACACCAAAAGAAGACGTGCTTAAATAGATCAAGTACACAACACTAGATTAATTGGAAATCCAATGATCAACAAGATTAAAAAAATGGCATGAACTACTTATGCAAAAGCCTCCACACAAATGATGAATTCCACTAGCAATTTGGATAATGGCAATTAACAAGACAATAGAGGATTCAATTCCACTCAATTTTAAACAATATAATGATGGAAATTGACCCTACAAGTGACATGAAAATCAAGAACCAATCGTAATCAAAACTAGATATTACACACTAGTGTGAAAAGGAAATCAACAAAGGAAATGATATGACTCACAATTCCTTTAGTTACTACTCACCACAATTTCTTAAAGAAATTGATAAGAGTCTTATGAAAATTGGGATGAACCCTAAATCTCACAAAAATTTGTAGCAATGTGTATACTCTCAACTTCCTCTCTAAACCCTACTTAAGCAAGTATTTATACTTGCTCCACTTAGGGTTAAAATGATTAAACAATTACATCTATGCCACTAAAGGGTGGCCAATCCTAAATCCACAAATACAACCAAATAAAATGTCCCAAAAGCTTACAAAATAAATAGTTCAAAGAAAACTAACAAATACAAAAATAGTCTTCACAAGCTAGCTCTTCAATGGAATTCATCGGTTCAACTCATCTTCGATTTAGGTCGGTTCATGGATGACCTACAAGCTAAGTCTTAGTGAGTTTGTCCATCACCCTATAAAGCCCGATAAGTGTGTCTACTGGAATACACAATACATAAGTAATAGAAAAGAGGTTAGTATACAAATAATTCTAGGGTCAGTTTATTTAAAGAGGACCCTCATCGCTAAGATTTGAAATCCTTCGGCTCTTGCCTAAATGATAGGTCTTGTAGGATTTTGATTCCTATCATCTCCTCAGGCCTCAAAAAGATTTGTCCTCAAATCTAACAGATTAAATGCAATAGAGACTCTGTATCCTCCTAGCAATTTATCTAAAGAAGTATCGCTACAAAATCCTAGTATTTGAAATACCACACTGGGTGATTGCTTTCTCTCCTCCATTTCTAGGATATACTTCATCTGCAACACATATAATGGTCCATTATCCACTAAAACCTCTTATGTCTCAACCCATTCCATTAATATTATTGCCTCCTTTCCTGATTCACCTATATGTCTTTGACCCTCTTGGCCTTCTAATGGTTTGCTCAACTGCTCATGAACCTCTAGAACCTCTAAAAGTGGACACAACTACCTTTGAATGGCTTGGTCCTTTAGTGGTTGGCTCATTTGACTATAACCCTCAAGAACCTTTGAAGGTTGGCACATCTGTGTCTAACTAGTTTCATCTTCTGTAGGTTGGTTCATGTAACTAGGAATCTCAGGAACCTCTGAAGGTTGGTATATGTGCTTCTACACAGTTTGGTCCTTTAAAGGTTCGTTCGTGTAGCTATGATCCTCTAGAATCTTTGATGGCCTACTGATATGTTTTTTGCATCTTTTAGACCTTTGATGGCAACATAGGATTCATGACTATACATTTACCATCCCGTTGGAACATATAAGTATTTCTATACCCATCATGTAATACTATCCTATCATATAACCATGGCCTACCAAGCAAAATATGGGATGCACACATACGTAGAATATCACATTCAATCTCATCATAGTATTTATCCTCTATATTAAAAGGTACCCTAGCTCTTTGGGTCACATGTAAACTTCCCTAATCACTTAGCCAATGTAATTTATAAGGCTTAAGATGTGGGGTAGTAGCAAGTTTCAGTTTCAATACCAATGATGCTGCTACCACATTTATACAACTACCACCATCAACTATAATGACATATAGGTTACCTTATACCCTACAAGAAGTATGGAACAAATTTTCCCTTTGCTCATCATCCTTAGTAGTAAAAGTAGTCAATGTCTGGCGCATTACATTAGTAGAAAGAAACATTTCACTTAACATGATTGTGTTTAATTCCAAAAACACAAAAATATAGCCTTATACTCCACAGTTCAAGTGAGCAACCAAGTTAATAAATGAGTCTTGCCACTTCAAGTAAAGTCAAGTAAATGCAGTACAAACAATTACTTTCAAGTAGTTAAGAAATTAAATTCAACTAACAAGTGTTTAAGTAATGACTTTCTATTACTTTTCACACTTTAATGTTGGTTTTTGAATTTAAACTTCATAACTCAAACCTTCTTTTCTTGCCACAGTTTCACACTACAATAAATCACAACGCGCAGCACCTTACATCACACACAAATGTACAATTTCACATCGCCACTCACTCTTCTTACTCACAGTGTAAGCATTCACCACCACTACATACACCACTTTGCAATCCCCTTCACGCAACACACAAAACACAATGCCACACACATACACCCTTCACTTAACAAACAAACAAAACAACACACACACACTCCTTTTTTACTCATGGTGCAGCACATACATATACACACTTCCATACATTGCACTCCTCCACTTCAAACATAACTTAAAACCACAACTTTACAAAGGCAGCTCAATTCAAATTCAAATTGTTTCACTTATTACAACCTTTCCATAATTGGTAAGAAGCAACTTTCAAATTCAAATGACCACACAATAAGTTCTACCACTTAATGTATGTTTTGAAAATCAAATAGCTTCCATATACTCTACACAATTCAATTCTAAAAATGCACAAGTATACTCCCTATTTCTGAAAACACACTAGTAAGGAATATACTTCCACTTTCTTCACAAATGAGGTAATTTCTAATTCTGAATTTTGAATCAAGAATAAACTTCTACTCCTTTCCCTTCATGGAAATCCTCGGCAATAAGAAGCTACAACAAATCCTCCAATTCCACTTTAACAAGCAGCAAATCTCAACTTCTCAACAAGACAATTAAGCAATTCAATTCTCAACACATACAATTTTGGATCAAAAATTGAAGAACCCTAATTGACAATCAAATGAATTCAATCAACACTAATCCCTTCTCTTAACTTGAGCTCCGATACCAAAAGATGATATGCCTAAATGATCAAAGGATCCAAACACATACACGCAACCGATTGAAACAAATTCAATCACCAAATCCAAGTCCACAAGAGGTGTGAACCACTAAATCTTATGAATCCAAATTTGTAAAATAAGTAGCTCTGATACCAAATTATGATATGCCTTAATTTGACTAAAGCATATACATGCAAACAATTGATAAAAACCTCATTCAAATCCAGATCAACCCTCCATACATATGGCGTGAATCCTAAACCTTTTTGGAATCCAATTAGTAAATCAATTAACCTTGACACCAAAAGATGATGTGCTTAAATAGATCAAGCACACAACACAAGATTAATTGGAAATCCAATGATCAACATGATTAAAAAATGGCATGAACTACTTATGCAAAAGCCTCCACACAAATGACAAATTCCACTAGTGATTAGATAATGGAAATTAATAAGACAATAGAGGATTCAATTCCACTAAATTGTAAAAAATATAAAGATGGAAATTAACCCTACAATTGACATGAAAATCAAGTACCAAAGAACCAATCTTAATCAAAACTAGATATTACACACTAGCGTAAAAAGGAAATTAACGAAGGAAATGATATGACTTACAATTACATCTATGCCACTAAGGTTAAAATGACTAAACAGTTACATCTATGCCACTAAGGGGTGGTTGGTCCTAAATCCACAAATACAGCCAAATATAATGTCCTAAAAGCTTACAAAATAATCGGTTCAAAGAAAAATAACAAATACAAAAATATTCTTCACAAGCTAGCTCTTCAATGGAATTCATCGGTTTAGCTTATCTTCAGTTTAGGTCGGTCCATAGATAACCCACAAGCTGAGTCTTAGTGAGTTTGTCCATCACCCTGTAAAGCTCGATAAGTGTGCCTACCGGAATATACAATACATAAGTAATAGAAAAGATGTTAGTATACAAATAATTCCGAGGTCGATTTGTTGAAAGAGGACCCTCATCACTAAGATTTGAAATCTTTTGGCTCTTGCCCTAATGATAGGTCTTGTAGGATTTTGATTCCTATCACATTCCTCTATTTGCATAGCTACTTTGTGTGAGTACTAACCCTATTGATTACTCACCACATCACCATTGTTATCCAGGCACCTAACTACCGTATTATCCTAACTTTTTAAACCGTAGTTCAAAACCTAATATGAGGGTGTCACCCTCTGGATCGAGTGACCGTGCACAGTTAGCATTACAAAAACTTAGGCCATGTTTAAGTATTAATTTATTTTAGTTTTCCTAATTCTATCACGTAACACACAACTATTCCATACTTGGAAAGGCAAACCTATAAGAGGATTTTTAATTAGCTTATCGTCTAACTCAATTAGAAGATAATAATTAAACATAATGATTAATTAGTATTAGCATTTAATTAATCTAATTTAATGTTATTAATGATTCAATTATATTTAATTATTAATTAGATCCATAAGTATCAAGTCATTACACAACTAAGTATAATACCCATCTAAGCTATTAGACTTCTATAGAGGTTCTTGATAAGTTCACTATTTTAATCTAATTATTAATTCTATATTTCTTTTAATTGATTAGTGAATTAGCTTGTTAATTAAACCAATTTTGAGGTTGTGAACCAATTACAATAAGATTGAATCAATTAGGGATAACTAGATTCAGCTCATCTTTTAGGAGTTTAGTCTAATCTATTTTATTTAAATTTTAAATTTATTAATACCTTTTTAATTTTAATTTTTCTCAATTTTAGTTTTGGATCAACTTGACAAACCAATTAAGAGGGAACCAATTAGGTTTTTACGAACCAACTTTAGACTAGTCCAATCCTCTTTAAGGAGAATGCATAGTTCTTTTTATTATTTCTTAATTAGACTATTTATTAAAATGGCCTAATGATATGCTTCAAGTCTAATTTCAAGTACACAATGATAATTGATAATACAAATGAACAAAATCAGTCAACTAGGCATGAACCTTAACTTGACATGATTAAAGAGTGAAAAGAGGATCCCACTTCCTTACCAGATGTAACACATTAGTTGAAATTAGGAATGACTTAGAATTGTTGATGTTATGCACAACAAAATTAAGCCCACTCGCCATAATCCTAGTTTGAATTGATAAGAGTATTTTGTGAAGAGAGAAAACCCTTACACGTAAAAGGAGGTAGCTACCAAATGAAATTCCAAAAGTCCCTTTGTGTTCCTTTTTTACAAGTATTTATACTTGTTCTAAATATGGAAAAATTAACAAAAGAAAATAGCTACATAGGCCGATTCTCGAAGCTCTCCCACGATTAATGGAACACAATGCATGGCTAGTTTCTTGTTGATTTATTTATGATGGGCCTAAACACACTTAAAAGCACATCCAAAGGACTTAAGAAAAACTATCTCAAGTCAAGGCAAAATCGGATCCAAAAATGGCACTTTTCAAATGAACCCTAATGATGAAAGGATGAAATTCAAACAACCAATGATATAATCAGAATAATTCAATGAAAATGCCTTCTAACAACACTCTAATTTCATGTAATCCACGCAAATGAAGCCTCAATTTGACAAAGAAAAACCGTAACAAAACAATCCCTTTCCAATGGTGAAAATCACGTTATTAAGGAAATCCTTAAAGATGAATTGGATCAATATGATAATTCCTTCAAATAATCACAAGAATTCATGAATAACAACAAGGATATCTGACCAAGAAATATCTCAATTCAACCCTGGATATGACACACTAGAGAAGAAAAGAAATCACAACAAAATGAAATTGATATAACTCACAATTTCAAGATGTTGCACTCGCCACAATTTCAACTTCTTGGGATTGAAATTGATAAGACAATTTGGAATTAGGAAAACCCTAAGCCCTCTCACGAAATGTGAAGTGTTTGTTCTGCAAAATAAGCCTCTCAAACCCTCTCTTAAGCAAGTATTTATATTTGCTACTCCTAGGGTTAAAAAGTGCTCAGAATTACAAGTTTTCCACTTTTAAGGTAGCTAACCCTAAATGAAAGTTACAAAGAAATAAAAGTGTCCCAAAACCAAAATACAACCAAAAATAGTTCATAAAATGAAAAATACATAAAAGAAATGCTCTTCATGATGTTGGTCTTCTATAGGATCCATCGGTCCAGCTCATCGCCGGTTCAGGTCGGTCCATGGATAACCCACAAGCTGAGTTTGAGTGAGTTTGTCCATTGCCCTATAAAGCATGATAAGTATTCCTGTTGGAATATAAAATACATGAATAAGATAAAAGAGGTTAGTATATAAATAATTCCGAGGTCAATTTGCTCAAAATGGGTCCTTATCGTCAAAATTCGAAATCCTTTAGTTATTGCCCTAATGATAAGTCTTGTCAGATTTTGATTTCTATCAATTCAGGCCTATGAATGACCTACAAACTAAGCACTAGTGTGTTTGCTCACCATCCTGTAATACCGACAAATATACCTGATTAAATACAAAACAATTATATAAAGAAAATGAAGACACTATGTGAAAGTCTTCGGGTTCCATTTAGTCAAAAGCACTCTCAATGCAAAGTTTTATAATCTTTTAGCTGTTGCTCAATAATGGATCCTATTGTCGAAATGGTTTGATTTTCACCATCTCCTTGGGCCTGTGGAAGATTTGCCCTCAAATCTAGGGGTTCTCCTATTTTGGAAAAATTTTGAGTCTCTTGGATTGAAAATTCTGGTCTGCAATTATTTGTTGTCCTAAAGTCAAGGTTGCTCTGAAGATTTTTGAGTTGCCTATAGCTGATTCATTCTATTCAAGATGTCCCCCAACCCTTTCCTCTTTACTAATAATGACTTCCTGTCGATGGCTTTATTGATCTACTCTTAGGCTTCTTGCACCTCAGTTGGTGACATAGGACTTAAAACAATCCATTTACCATCCTTCTAAAATATATAGATATTTTTAAACCCATCAAGCAGTACTTTTTTGTCAAATAACCAAGGCCTACCCTGTAATATATGTGAAGCACACATAAGGAGAACATCGCAATCAACTTCATCCTAGTACTTTTCCCCTATGCTAATTAGAACCTTAAGCCTCTAAGTAATATACAGACTATCTCGCTCACTCTACCAGTGTACTTCATAGGGCCTAAGATGAGGTGTAGTGACTAGTTACAATCTATTCAATAATGTAGCAACTATAATATTAGAGCAACTACCACCACCAACAAGAAGAGTACAAAGTTTACCTAGACCTTGCAGGGAATATGGAATAGGTTTTCTCTCTATATGTCCTCAACATCTGGAGATGTAGTCATTACCCTACACAACACATTACTAGCTAGATATTTATCATTTCCTTTATCTTCATGTGCTTCAACATCTAGATCATCATAATATCCCTTTAGCACTATTGATAATTCATTTGGCTTAAGTACCTCTTCCTTGCCATCCTCATTTTCTACCTCCATAGTAGTCATCACCCTTTTGTTGGGGCATTGAGCAGCTATGTGTCTAAAACCCATGCATTTAAAGCACTTAGTTTGACGAATCTTCTCACTTGATGACACTGGCACTATTTGTATGATATCAGCCCCAGCAACCACTTTGCCCTTTCCAGAAATTTCCCTCTCCCTATCAGTAACAATTGCATTTGATTCCATAACCTTATCAATTCCCCCTTGTTCAACCTGCTGACTATCTGACCCATGTAACTTAGTAGTAGCTCTAAATCTGTTACTTGCTGCTTGATATGGATTAGATCATTTCTGCCTCTCTACTTTCAGAGCTAACTGAATGGCCTCATCAAGGGTGTCATAACTCTGGAGCGACACTGATGTGCCTAAAACCAAGGTCTAAGCACATGCAAATGAACTAAAGGAACAACTTCAACTCTCAAAATCAAAACCGGTTCAAAAGGGTAAAAATTGCGTGAACCCTAGTGAAGATGCAATGAGATCTAAATACTCAATGATGCAATTACAATTCCGCAAGGATAATTTCTTCCAGCATAACACTAATCACTTGTAAATCCACGTGAATAATATACAAGAACAACAAATTTTCAACTCTAAGATCTCCTTTTCACCGACTGCAAATCACGGTTCAAAATTAAGTACAATTGATAATAAACAACAAATGATCAATACCAATTAACTAGGAAATAACAACTTGATTACAAATGTAATCAAATGATACCAAGAAGATTTCAATCCAACCTTAGATATGACTCACTAGAGATGAAATGAAACGCAACAACAAGAGATTGATATTACTCACAATTTCAAGTGTTGCGATCGCCATAATTTCAACTCTTGGGATTGAAATTGATAAGAGTCTAATGACAATTAGGAAGAACCCTAATCCTCATGAAAAGTGTATGTCAAATTTGAAAAATGGCCTCCTCAAACCCTACTTTGAGAAAGTATTTATACTTGCTCCCTTTAGGATTAGAAAATGCACAAAATTACAACTATGTCACTTTTAGGGTGGCTGGTCTTAAATGAAAATTACAATCAAAATGAAAGTGTCCCCAAAGAAAATACAACATAAAATAGTCCATGTAAATGAAAAAATATAAAAGAAATTGGTCTTCAAGGTACTTTCAAATTAAACCCTGATGAAAGTCCCGACTCGCTCAAGAGTATAGGTGATTTGGTACCCTGTAAGACTAATAAGTGAGCCTATTGGAATGCACTACAATTATAATGTAGGAATGAAGAAAATAAATTAGCTTCCTTAAGATTAGGTTTCTCATGTAAGATTCTCAAAAATAAGTTATGGAGATCCTTAGCTTGGGCCCTAGTAATAGGTCCTGTAGGAGTCTGATTCCTATCATCTCTTCGGGCTTCTAGAAGATTTGCCCTCAAATCTGATAGGTCTTCATGTATGTCGTCTAGTAAGTATGGTGATAGATCTAAGACATTAAAGGTCGTTGATACTCCATACTCTCCAGGTAACTCTATCTAGTAGGCGTTGTTGTTAATGCGCTTTAAAATTTTAAATGGTCTGTCTTACCTGGGAGACAACTTCTATAAGTTCTTATGTGGAAACCTGTCCCTGCTAAGATTAATCTAGACTAAGTCACCTGGATTATAATGATGAATTTTCCTATGTCTGTTTCCTTGGATTCTTTGTTGTTCCTAGGTCTTCTAAAGGTGTTCAGTTGTTCTATCATGAATGTGCTGAATTTGTCTGGCTCGGTTAACTCCACTAAAACTCTCTTCCTTTGTCGCTGGTCCTACTATAAAATCCAATGGAATAGAAGGATTATAGCCATAAACAACTTCAAAGGGAGACTTACTGGTTGAACTATGAGTAAACCTATTGTAAGCGAACTCAACAATAGGAAGACACAAGTCCCAATCAGTAAGATTCTTGCCAACTATTGCTCTAAGTAGATTCCCAAGCGTGCGATTGACAACTTCTGTTTGTCCGTCTGTCTGTGGATGGCAAGAGGTACTACTGTACATAAGCTTAGTACCTAGTCTTTTCCATAATGTCTTCCAAAAGAAACTTAAGAAACTTAGTGTCTCTATCTGACACTATGTTGTGTGGGTGATGAAGGACGAAAAACTCTTAATTCCTAGATGATTTCAAGTTCTTTTTGTTTAAAATCGAGTGGAAATCATTTAGAATTGGTACTTAATAGCATAATGTATCGCTTTTAGGTGATGTGGAACCTATCACGAAGAAATTAGTTAGATTCATCAAGAAAAGAAAAGGAAAAGCCAAGCTTTTTGTCCATACACCCCTCCATACGAGGCGTATGGAATCCATACGGGGCCGTATCAACCCAGGCCAGCCCCCTAAAATGCATAGAAGGCACTACGCCCCTTCCATACGGGGCATATGGATCAGCCGCAACTTTAATTTTCCTGATATTTGCCCCCTTTCTCTTACTTTGTGCTTGTCTATATATATATATTTAAGTGGAAAGAGAAAAAAGAGGGGAGACCAAGGGTTTTATTCTTAACACATATCTCACTTTTCTCTCTTGGAACAACAACACAAGAGGATCCTTGTCTTAACCAAAGCATTCAAGATTCGAACTTTCGGGTGGTAATCATGAACTCTAGTTGCTCTCCTATCAATTGTATTTACATTCCTTCTCTCATGGAGGAGTAATCTAGAGATCTAGATCTCTTTTGAAACCATTCTTGTCATGTGATGAAGGATTGATCTTAATGAAGACATATTGATGTTCTTTTGTTTTATTGCTTGTTTTTTATGTGTACCTTAGATTTATATTTTTGGAGTATGAATCTATGTTTGATTTCATTCAAGTTGATTGAGAAATTGCTTGTATGATTAGATCTAAGGGTAATGAATGAGATTTGATCGTGATTCTAGAGATAGGATAACAAAAATCTTCTGTTTACTAACTGAACGGTAAGAGAGTCAAGTGCTTCATGTAATCCTAGGTTGCTATTAGTTGGGAAGAGATTCTAACGGATAAACCTAGGATTAGATAAGCTAATAGATTTGAGAGAACTGTTAGTTTGACTAATGAAACTCTACAGCTTAAGAATTGGATTGTTTAATCTTTTGTTTCTAATGATTCGCATGGCATGAATGGGATTAGAGAGAGATCTAGGTTGCTTAGTTGTTGATTCAAACTCGTGTTTTGTTAAGTTCCTTTTCTTTAGCTCAATACATTTTATGATTTGTCTCTTTTAGTTAAGTTCATTAAATCATTCACTCACCTTGATCGGTTGGATAATAAGAACGAAGTAAATATTAGTAATTGGTGAACTTTAATCTCCTTGGAATGACCCTAGTTTCGAACACTATACTATGTTACGATAGGTGCGCTTGCCTATTGCATCGTAGTTGGAAGCAAGGAACAGGTTTATAAATTATTAAGCTACGATCTGCAACGATCAGTGGGACTCCATGTAATTTGACAATTTCCTGTACAAAAATGTTAGCAATAAAAAGGGCATCATCTATTTTGTGACAAGGCACAAAATGTGACATTTTACTAAACTTGTCAACAACCACCATAATAGAGTCTTTTCCCCTTTGTGTTCTAGGTAATCCCAACACAAAATCCATACTGATATTAGTCTAGGGTTTATCTGGTATAAGCAAGGCATGTACTCACCCTATACACCTTTCTTCCCTTTAGCTCTCTTACAAATACCATACCTTTCTAATACCCTATGGATATCCTTTATCATACCCTTCCAATAGAAATTCTCCCTCAATATGGCTAGGGTTCTCTTCTCACCAAAATGTCCAAACAATCCACCTACATATGCTTCCCTCACCAATAACTCCCTCACAGATCCAAATGGAATACATAGTTTTCATGATTTATACAAAAACCCCTCAATCACACAATAGCCATCATACATCTTGCCCCCATAACACCTCTCCATAACAGTCTTAAATTCCTCATCACATATATATTGTTCTTTCAATAATTCAAAACCCAGCAGTTTTGACTGAAGAGAAGTGATAAGGACATACCGTCGTAATAAAGCGTTAGCAACAATATTCTGATTACCCTTTTTGTACTTTATCACATAAGCAAAACCCTCTAGAAACTCCACCCACTTAGCTTAGCGCTTAGACAAATTCTGATGTCCCCTAAAATGTTTCAAAGATTCATGATCTACATAAATAATAAACTCTCTCAGGAGGAGATAATGCTGTCATGTCATAAGAGCCCTCACTAAGGAATAAAATTCCTTATCATATATAGAATAGTTTAAAGTTGCACCACTCAACTTCTCACTAAAATATGCTATGGGTCTCTTTTCCTACATTAGTACAGCACCAATTCCTATCCCAGAAGCATCACATTCCAACTCAAAAACTTTGTCAAAATCTGGTAAAGCCAATAATGGAGCACAAGTGAATTTTTCTTTTACCTCTTCAAAACTCCTCTAAGCCTTTTCACTTTAGATAAAAGGTACACTCTTTTTAGTCAATTCTGTGAGAGGGTTAATAATACTACTGAAATTTTAGACAAAACATCTATAAAAGGATGCAAGTCCATGAAAACTTCTTACCTCAGTAACTGAGGTAGGTGTTGGCCATTCCTTGATTGCCCCCACTTTCTCCTCATCCACCCAAACACCTAAACCAGATACAAAAAAACCTAAAAATTTTATCTCAATTTGGTAAAAAGAACACTTCTGGATGTTTGCAAATAGCTATTGTGTCAATACAGAGAATACTGCCCGAAGATGCTCCACATGTTGTTCTAGGTTTTTGCTATAGATTAGAATATTATCAAAATAAACAACAACAAATTTTCCTAAAAATTCTTTCAATACATGATTCATCAATCTCATAAATGTACTAGGAGCATTACTCAAACCAAAGGGCATAACCAACCACTCATACAATCCATGATGTGTTTTAAAAGAGGTTTTCCATTCATCCCCTTCTCTTATCCAAATTTGGTGATATCCACTTTTAAGATCCACTTTGGAGATGTGAACCATGCAGCTCATCTAACATATCATCAAGTCTAGGAATAGGATACTTGTATTTGATGGTGATTTTGTTGATGGCTCTACTATCAATACACATTCTCCAAGTATCATCCTTCTTAGGAACAAGAAGAGCGGGAACAGCACATGGGTTGAGACTCTCTCTAATAAACCCCCGTTCAACTAACTCATCTACCTGGCGCTTCAATTTCGTAACCTCATCGAGATTCGTGCGACATGCAGGTCGGTTTGGTAATACTGAACCGGGCATAAGATCAATAGCATGCTCTATCCCTAATGGGAAATTTTCCAGCACCATCTATGCTTTCAGAACTAGATTTGGCTGATGATCTAAATCGTTCATATTTTACTTCATATCTTTTTATCTAATAAATATTTGAGAAATAATCTTATAGGTACAATAATAATTCTCCATGGGATGCCACTATGTCCTACACTAGTTGATGGCCACGGGACATCGTCAGATTTGCAATCAAAGGCCTGCTGCGATTGTTTCCATTTCGAAGCATTGGCTCATGAAGAGTTATGATATTTTGTACTTTGTAATTGTTCTATAGACTATTTTATGTTGTATTTTCATTTGGGACACTTTCATTTTGATTGTAATTTCCATTTAGGACCGGCCACCTTAAAAGTGGCATAGTTGTAATTTTGTGCATTTTCTAACCCTAAAGGGAGCAAGTATAAATACTTGCTTAAAGTAGGGTTTTAGGAGGCCATTTTTCATAATAGAATTTCACTTTTATGTGAGAGGGTTAGGGCTTATTCCTCATTCAATTACTTGTATCAATTTCAAATCCCAATTTGAGGTCGTAGCAAGTAGCTTCAAGGTAAATTTGTAAGTAATATCAAATTTACTTTGTTGCAATTTCCTTTTCCTCTCTAATGAGTAGTATCTAGGGTTGAATTGGATGTTTTATTGACTGAATTTTATTGAATTTGTAATCAAATTCTTGTTGTTTAATTGATTGGTTTTAGCCTTAGTTTTAACCTTCAATTTAGCATCATTTTGAATTGTGGATCATTTTGTAGGGAAAGTGAATCACGAAATTGGATCTTGTTGTTCTTGTGTGTAATTCACATGGAATTACTTGTGATTATTGTTATATTGGAGAAGATTATCATTGTTGGATTGTTAATTGCAACATTGAGCATTCGGATTTCATTACATCCCCATTAGGGTTCACACAATTTTTGACTCCATTGAACCAATTTGATCTGGTGAATTGAAGTTGCTTCTTTAATTCATTTACATGTGCTTAGACCTTGGTTTTACGCACATCATCTTTTGGTATCAAAGCTTGAGGTTTAAGAGGAGCGATTTGCAAATTGAATTTCGGAAATTCAGGGTTCTTGAGTTTACATTTTGATTCTAAAATTGAAAGTGGAAAATTGAATTATTTATGTGATTGCTTGAAGTGGCGTGATTGTCTTGTTTGGGAAGTTGAAGTTGCTGCTTGTTGAATGATTTTTGAGTACTTGAGATCCATGATGAGAGTTAAGCCGGAAGAAGGAATGTGGATCCTCTTGAAGTGCCACCTAGACCGATCATAAGAAGTCGAGCAAAACGATTCAAGGAAGCACTTAACGGGTTGATGAAGGTTGTCCATGAGGCCGGAAAGGATTGGAGCAATCATGAATTTGGAACAGATTGGAACAAACATGGTAAGACCCTTGCTCTTATACAAGTCACACCGAACACGGGTTGAAGAGGGCGTGTACTTTCAAGACACGGCCGTGTATGGAGTCAAGCAAATCCACAGAAAGGTACACGGCCAAAGTACATGGTCGTATACACGGGCGTGTATGTTGCTAGAAGTTACACAAAAAGGTACACGGCCAAAGTACACGGTCGTGTACACGGCCGTATATCCCCTGCTGACCAGCTTGTTCTGTTTTCGCGTTTTTACGCCACTTATCTAAACTACGTCGTTTTGGACTTGTTTTACACGAATTGTAACCCTAGTATAAAAGCTCCTAGGGTTTAGAACAATACAGAATTTTACATCTTTAAACATTAAACACTTTTGAGAGGCACCTCTCTTGGTTCTTCAAGAACTAAATCGAACTTATCGGATTGATTTCCGTGGTGTTCATCCCAACTTATCAATCGGTCTTTCATCCCGATTGTGACGTCTTCATTTTATACCAAGGTTCTTGCGTCGCTTATAGACAACGGGTCGCGGTTTCCACTTTAGGTGTTTGGGCGTCTTAGGCAACGAATTACGAACGTATCGGTATTGGGTTTCATCACGGGTTAGCGTGGTTCGTATCATTCACCGTGAAGGAAAGTGGAAAGATAGTGCACTTGTGAATATAATTTTGAAAATACAATTGTGTAGGAAGAGAATTGTGATTCTTACATTGTTTGAATTCGGAATTGGGGAGAGCATTTGCAATTTCCAAATTTGAGTAGTGTAAGAAAAAGGAAATTATTTGAATTCAAAACAAGCATTAAGAGTGAAGGAGTAAATGTGTGTTTGTTTGAATTTGAAAATTACCTCTTACCAAATGTGGAAGGGTTGCAATTAGTGAGGTGGTTTGATTTTCAAATTTAATTTGCTGCCCTTTTTGTGTAAGTTATAGATTTGATTTGTATTTAAAGTAAAGAATTTGCAACGTGATTATCCTTGAAATTTTTTTAAGGAGTAGTGAATTGAAGAAGTTTTGTGTTGCATGTAACATGTATATTGTTGTAAGTGGTAGTGTGAATGTGTTGCACTTAAGGTGTTGTAAGGTGGTGAGATATTGTGTTGTATTTGGGGAGGTTGTTGCACCATGATTTAAGAAGCGTGTACGTGGAGTTGTGTTTTGCAAATTTAGTAAAGGGTGTGTGTGTATTTTTGGTGTAGCATTGTGTTTGTTGAATTGAGAATTGTTGCAAGTGGCATGATTGGTGGTGGAACCGTAAGCAAAGGAGTTTGTGACAGTGGAGTTGTGCATTTGTGCTTGTTTTAAGGTGCTACAATTTGTGATTTATTATAGTGTGAAACCTTAACAAGAAAGGAAGGTTTTGAGTAGTAGAATTTGAATTTCAAACAAGTCATTAAAGTGTGAAAGTAATTGACTAGTTACTTAAGCACTTGTAGTTGAATTTAATTCTAACTACTTGAAAGTTCTATGTGTACTTCATTTATTAAGCGTTACTTAGAGTACTAAATTAATTCCTTGTTCCTATAATTCTTCTTAAAATGTGAGCTATTACATTATTGTGGATATTAAACGTGTGGGTTGGTGTTGTTGAAGGACTGTGCTGAAATTTAGGGGATTACTTCTTTAAATCACAACATGTCCAACAAAAGTGTGAATGAGGGAATTGGCAATGAAGCCAATAGTCAGGTTGGTGGAGGTCAAGGTCATAATATTGCAGGTAAGAGGACTTTGGAAGAACAGCTCCAGGATCTTACTACCATAGTTGCTACTTTAGCAATTAAGATTGACAGAATGACATTACCACAACCACTAGTGGTGAGCCTTCAAGCACCACTTCGGGTAGCTCTATAGAATCCTCAGAGAGATAGAGTAGTGGGAGATGGAAATCTACATAGAAGGATGGGTGAGGATCATCATCCATACAAGGAAGAAAGGGATGACAACTTTGGGGCTAATCCATATCAGAATAGGGATTTTAGGCCACCTCGGGGATTGGAGTATGTGAAACTGTAGATGCCTTTTTATGATGGCAAGGGATCAGTTGATGATTATTTGGATTAGGAGGATAAGGTTGAGGGTCTCTTTGAATGTTATGAGATCGATGATAATACTAGAGTCCAATTGGTTGCTGTCGAATTTATAGGATACGCTACACTATGGTGGAAGAATTTGATTATCAGCAGGTGTAGGGATGGAGAGGCTAAGATTCAGACATGGAGGGATATGAAAAGAGTGTTGAGAAAAAGATTCATTCCTAAGCACTATAAACAGGTACTGTTTATACGACTACAGACTTTAAGATAGGGAGGCAAGACAATGGTTGATTATGTGCAGGAATTTGAAACCCCCATAATTAGATGTGGGTCCATCGAACCTCCAGAACAAACCGTAGCACGCTTCGTCTCAGGCTTGAAATATAAAATAACGTGTGTTGTTATGCTGCAGTGCTATAGTACAATTCATGAGGCTATTCAGTTGGCCTTGAAAGTGGAGAGGCAAAGGAGGTCCAACTTGTTTAGGGCTTTAAGCAATAGGCCCAATACTATTACCAGACCCATAGCAACCGACAGCCAATCAGGGGGAACAAAGGCGGTACGTGAGGCAGTGAGAGCAGTGGACAAAACTACCCCAAACACTGCTAGAGAAAATTTACCCACTAGGAAGGCTAAAGAGGTAATAGCGCCAGATGTGAGGCAGACTGTTCCCGGATCTACTAGTGGAAAGGCATGCCAGATCAAATGCTTTAAATGTATGGGATTTGAGCATATGGCAGCACAGTGTCCAAATAAGAGGGTGATGACTGTTATCGAGGGCGTTGGGGAAGATGTTGAGGATGACGAGGAACAGATTGAGCCTACAGATTTACCAATAGCACTGCAGGAGTATTATGATGACCAGACTATAGAAACACATGAGGAGCGTAAAGGTGAACAATATCTAACTATTAATGTGTTACGCAGGGCTCCAACCATATCTCCTGATACTAGAGACATTCAGAGGGAGAACATATTTCACACCTCTTGCAGGATCAGAGGTAACCTTTATGTACTCATCATTAATGGTGGTAGTTGCATGAATGTTATATCTGCAGCATTGGTAGACAAATTACATTTGTCTACTATCCCACATCCTAACCCTTATAACTTGCATTGGTTGGATAATCGAGGCAATATGTATGTACACTAAGGGCGAAGGTTCTTATGAGTGTTGGGTAGAAATATCACGATGAGATCTTATGTGACGTAATTCCTATGCATGCATTCCATTTGCTGTTGGGTAGACCCTGGTTGTTTGATCGGTAGGTGTTACATGATGGGTTTAGAAACACCTACATGTTCAGTATGGGCGAGTCTCGCATAGTACTGTCACCAATGACTCTATCTGAGGTACATTAGTTTCAGGAATAGATCAGAACTACTTCCACTACATTTGATAGCCGAGAGAGCAAGCCAACAGAGATATCAGGATTCGGTTCCAAAAATGATCCTCTAGATTTGAGGGCAAATCTTTCAGAAGCCCAAGGAGATTATGGGAAATTTTCCGGCACCGTCTATGCTTTCAGAACTAAATTTGGCTGATAATCCAAATTGCTCATATTTTACTTCATATCTTTTTATCTAATAAATATTTGAGAAATAATCTTACAGGTACAATAATAATTCTCCATGGGATGCCAATATGTCCTATACTAGTTGATGGCTACGGGACATTATCAGATTTGCAATCAAAGGCTCGTTGCGATTGTTTCCATTTCGAAGCATTGGCTCATGAAGGGTTATGATATTTTGTACTTTGTAATTGTTCTATGGACTATTTTGTGTTGTATTTTCATTTGGGACACTTTCATTTTGATTGTAATTTCCATTTAGGGCCGGCTACCTTAAAAGTGGCATAGTTGTAATTTTATGCATTTTCTAACCCTAAAGGGACCAAGTATAAATACTTGCTTAAAGTAAGGTTGGAGGAGGCCATTTTTCATAATAGAATTTCACTTTTACGTGAGAGGGTTAGGGATTATTCCTAATTTAATTACTCTTATCAATTTCAAATCCTAATTTAAGATTGTAGCCAGTAGCTTCAAGGTTAATTTGTGAGTAATATCAAATTTACTTTGTTGCAATTTCCTTTTCCTCTCTAGTGAGTAGTATCTAGGGTTGAATTGGATGTTTTATTGACTGAATTTGATTGCATTTGTAATCAAATTCTTCTTGTTTAATTGATTGGTTTTAGCCTTAGTTTTAACCTTCAATTTAGCATCATTTTGAACTGTGGATCATTTTGTTGGGAAAGTGAATCACAGAATTGGATCTTGTTGTTCTTGTGTGTAATTCACGTGGAATTACTTGTGATTATTGTTATATTGGAGAAGATTATCATTTTTGGATTGTTAATTGCAACTTTGAGCATTCGGATTTCATTACATCCCCATTAGGTTTCACACAATTTTTGACTTTATTGAACCGGTTTGATCTTATGAATTGAAGTTGTTTCTTTGATTCATTTGCATATGCTTAGACCTTGGTTTTAGGCACATCAATCCCTCTCAAAGGTTGTAACCCTGCTAGCAAATCATCAGGAAAAATGTCAGTATACTCATTCAATACCTGAGAAACTACTGAAGGTAGAGATTGTGGTTCCTACACCCCTAATGCACATCTCAACTGAAGCAAGTATATTGGAGTCTCTTCTGTAATTATCCTCTCCATTTCACCCTGTCCCATCAATAATACCTTCTTTTCCTCATAATCATTACACTGTATTGAAGCCCTTTTAACCTTTGATAGCTTACCGATCTGTTGCTGAACCTTTTGGACCTCTGAAGGTGACATCAGATTCAGAATAACGTGTTTGCCTTCCTTCTGGAACACATAAGTATTCCTGAAGCCATCATGCAAAACCCTCCTGTCATATAACCAAAGCCTGCTAACCAATATATGGGATGCACACATAGGCAAGATATCACACTCAATCTCATCATGATATTTATCCCCTACACTGAATGGTACCTTAGCTCTTTAGGTCACATGCAAACTTCCCCGATCACTAAGCCAATGCAATTTATATGGTTTAGGATGTGGAATAGTAGTAAGTCTTAGCTTCGATGTTAATGAGGCGGCTACTACATTGGTACAACTACCACCATCAACTATAAGGACACACAAATTTCCTTGTATCCTCTAAAAAGTATGGAACAAGTTTTCCCTTTGTTCTTCATCCTTATTAGCAAATGTAGTCAATGTTCGGCGCAACACATTAGCATATTGAAACATTGCACTAGACATTGTTGTATTTAAATTCAACACCACAATAACAATCTCCACACCTCTTAAGTCATGGTGCAACAACCTCCCCAAATACAACACAATTTCACACCACTTTACAACACCTCAAGTATAACGTACGGGAAGGATTTCAAAACAACACTTTTCTAGCCTTCAAATTTCACTTCCCACAAATGATGATAATGATGATTTCCCTTAAACCAATCATGGTCAACTTAAGGAGATAAATAATATGGTGAGTACTCTACATCCACAACAATTAACAACAAGGAAATCACTTCAACAACACAATTAAAATAATCCAATTCTTCAATGCACAATTTTCGGATCAAGGTAATAAGAACCCTAAATTTCTGAATTCCAAATTGCAAATCCCTCCTCTTAAACCTCAAGCTCTAATACCAAAAGATGATGTGCCTAAAACCAATATTAAGCACATGCAAAACTAATTTGAAAGACAATTAGACAATGTCAATGAAACTAGTTCAACAATTGCACAATTCCTCAATATTTATAAACCAATCCCACAACAAGGATGTGACCAAGAATGAATTCAAGTATGATGATGCTCTGATATCAAAAAATGATGTGCCTAAATGGGATTTAAGCACAATCAAATGGAGTAAAAATCCAACCTTAAATGCAATCCCTAATGCCAGTTCAACAATTAAAGAATTTGTGTGATTCCAAAGGGTGTAAATGGATCCGGAATCAATGAACAATTAACTAATCCAATTACAAAGAATCAAATCCTCAATATATACCAATCAAGCTTGAATTATCACATGAATATCAAGAATAAGCAGCAAATATTAAACTGTGATTTCCCTCTATAGAACAAGGCATTCCACGTGAACAATGATAGGCAAATGTTGATGAATAACACTATGATAAGTAACTCAACAAGCTTAATATATCTCGAAGTAAATCTTAACCAAATCTGACCAAGAACTATCTCAATTCAACCCTAGATATTACACACTAGGGAAGAAAAGAAACCACAACAAAATGAAATTGATATTACTCACAAATTCAAGTGTTGCACTCGCCATAATTTCAACTCTTGGGATTGAAATTGATAAGAGTCTAATGACAATTAGGAAGAACCCTAATCCTCACGAAAAAGTGTATGTTAAATCTGAAAAATGGCCTCCTCAAACCCTACTTCAAGAAAGTATTTATACTTGCTCCCTTTAGGGTTAGAAAATGCACAAAATTACAACTATGCCACTTTAGGGTAGCCGGTCCTAAATGAAAATTACAATCAAAATGAAAGTTTCCCAAAAGAAAATACAACATAAAATAGTCCATGCAAATGAAAAATATATAAAAGAAATTGGTCTTCAAGATACCGGTCTTCAAGGTACTTTCAAATTAAACCCCAATAAGAGTCCCGACTCGCTCAAGAGTATAGGTAATTTAGTACCCTATAGGATTGATAAGTGAGCCTGCTGGAATGCACTACAATTATAATGTAGGAATGATGAAAATAAATTAGCTTCCTCAAGATTAGGTTTCTCATGTAAGATTCTTAAAACTAAGTTATGGAGACCCTTAACTCAGGCCCTAGTGATAGGTCCTGTAGAAGTCTGATTCCTATCATCCATAATACAGGTAATTTCATATTTTAACCTTAACACAAATTGTGCTAAGGTCTATTCAGGAGGTTTGACTGGCCGACATCCGATCATTAGTGTCTTAAACTCCTATACATATTCATTAACAGTTTTG
Source organism: Laguncularia racemosa (assembly GCA_037954665.1). NCBI lineage: Eukaryota > Viridiplantae > Streptophyta > Magnoliopsida > Myrtales > Combretaceae > Laguncularia > Laguncularia racemosa. Next base: position 1,887,939 of record JBBMOL010000121.1, read on the forward strand.
CCTCTCTGCCTCAATGTCTAGAGATGCATGAATAACTCTTGTCTGTAGTGCTCTAGTATAAACCTCCTCTTCATAACCCATTTCATTTCCTACCTGGCATGTATCTCAGCATCACCATCCCTTCGTCTACTAGCTACAAGGTTTTTCCATCATAAGGCAGCATAGCCTGTAAACTTTACTGCTATAAGAAGAACCCAAGTGTGATTATTAATTTCATAACACTCAAATAAGCCATCTACCTTATCTTACCAGTTTAGATAATCCTCTATAGAACCCCTTCTAGCAAATGAAGGCATCTACAACTTTACATATTCCAAACCACGAGGTGGCTTAAACTCACGATTAAGATAAGGCTGATTCTCAAAGTTATCATCCTTTTCCTCCTGAAAAGCATGATAATCTCCTTCCATTCTCCTACCCATATTTCTTCTAACTACTCCTTCTATACATACATTATGATGGAATACCTAAGGTGGGGGTGCTTGTGGATTTTCCATTAGTGGTTGTGGCAATATCATTTGATCAACCAGTGTTGCTAATGTAGCAATAATAGTGGCGAGATCTTGTAATAATTCTTCTAAAGTTCTTCCACCTACAGCACAATGTCCCTGACCTCCTCCAACTTGACTATTGGCCTCATTCCCAATCCCACCATTCACACTATCATTTCACATGGTTTCTGAATTAAACCTTGAAAAAATCTTCTTCTTTTTGTTTTTATAAGATCGCACCTCCACAAGACCAATTTCTTCTAACCCAAAATTCACTTGTCACTCCACACACACAACTCACAATACTACTCACACACACTCACAACACAACACCTTCATGGCACAACATACTTATACCCATGATACACACACACACTTCACAGCTCAAACACACACACACCCACAATACAACACAACCTTAAAGCTCAAACACCTCATTGCACCACAAGCATCCATAGCACTACACCTCAATGTACAATACATACACAATCAAGGCACCACACCTTCACGGCACCACTTAGACTCATGGCAATAATCACTTTTCATGGCACAAATTCCTCATAGTACAACACACACACTCACGGCACAAATGCTTCCAATCTCAAATCAAGAGTGCATTCATAGTAATTTAATGTACAATTACTACATAATTACACTCAAATGGAATCAATTTTAATGATTCCTCAAATTCATCTATGGCAAGAAATGTAGATCTAATTTCCACAACTTCAATCTACAATATACAATGTAATCACCACATAATTCTTCTATTTCACTTCACACAACCACAATTGCTAAATGGTGCAACAAGAACCCTAAACCCCTAAATTAAAATCACGATTTCCTTTCCTCAAACCGTGGCTTTGATACCAAATTATGATATGCTTCAAGTCCAATTTCAAGTACATAATGAGAATTGAAGATATAAATGAACAAAATCAATTAACTAGGCATGAACCCTAATTTGATGTGATTAAAGAGTGAAAAGAGGATCCCACTTCCTTACCAAATGTAACACACTAGTTGAAATTAGGAATGACTTGGAATTGTTAATGTCATGCACAACAAAATCAAGCCCACTCGCCATAATCCTAGCTTAGAATTGATAAGAGTATTTTATAAAGAGAGAAAACCCTTACATGTGAAAAGAGGCAGTTACCAAATGAAATTCCAAAAGTCCCTTTGTATTCCCTTTTTACAAGTATTTATACTTTTTATAAATATGGAAAAATTAACAAAAGAAAATAGCTACATAAGCCAGTCCTTGAAGCTCTCCTACAGTCAATGGAACATAATGCATGGTTGGTTTCTTGTTGATTTATTTAGGTTCATGAATAACCCATAAACCAAGCACTAGTGTGTTTACTCACCATCTTGTAATATCGACAAATGTACCTGGTTAAATACAAAACAATTATATAAAGAAAATGAAAACACTATGTGAATGTCTTTAGGTTCTATTTAGTCAAAAGCACTCTCAATGCAAAGTTCTGTAGTCTTTTAGCTCTTGTTCAGTAATGGGTCTTGTTCTCAAAATGGTTTGATTCCCATCACCTAAATGTTAATGTGTGTATTTTAATTTTAAGCCCATAAATACATTTTAATAGTGATTAACATGTTTATAAAAATCAAACACATAATTAAAACCATTTCAATCCAAAACTTTAATCACTTGTTGGGTGAAAATGGTTTTTATTATGGTAAAACTTTTTATAGGAATCAAATCTTAGAGTAAATCTTGACATAGAAAAGTGATTATCTCTAAACTCATTCGAAAATGCATTTTCCATAATTTTAGTTGAAAAAAATAGATCAAACTTGAATTTCATGAATGATTTGAATACCATTAAGCATGGTAAATGGGTGACCTACATGCCCCCACTTGCCTAAAAATTTCATGTCTACTGTGCTCATGCTTTTTGTGTGCCTGGCCCATCATACCTACATGCCTGTAGCCTGTGTGCTCATGTGCTTTTTTTTTTCTCTCGCATGTCATCTATGTGCCAACCATTTATTTGCATGCCACCAGCGTACCTTCAAATGGGGTCGATTCAAATGTTAATATACGTGTATTTATTCTTGTATTTATATATATATATATATATATTTACATACATATATATATATACACACATATATGAGTTTTTTTTTTATACATATATAGGTATATAAATGCATACATATATGTGCGTATACATATATACACACACTCGCAAATGTATATATGTGTCCACACATTTACCTAAATGTGCATATCTATGCTTAAACATGTAAATGCGTAAAAATACACATATATATGGGTTTTTTTATATATATACATATATTATCAAACATATTTATACATATAAATATATGCGCTTTCATGTACATGGATACATGCAAATAGATGCATACATATATGTGTATACATGCATATATACATGCACAAATGTATATACATGTTCCCATGACTTTTTAAGCATGTATATGTGTGCCTGAACATGTAAATGCATAAAAATACATACATATATATATGTATATACACGTGTATTTTTTACCTATATTTATATATGTATTTATACATACATATATTAACACACATATTTATATATACATATATGAGTTTTCATGTACACAAATATGTGCAAATAAATACATACATATATGTATATATATATATATATATATATATATACACAAATATATATATGAATCCTTACATCTTTATAAAAACATGTATACATGTACGTAAACATGTAAACGTGTAAAAGTACCATATATATGTGCATGTAGTTTTTACGTGTATTTATAAAAGCATTTATATATACATATATTAACACACGTATTTATACATACATATATGAGTTTTTATGTATGCGAATACATGTAAATAAATGCATAGATATATGTGTACACACAAATATATGTGCATGCAAATGTATATGTGTGCCTGTACATTTTGTTAAAACGTGTATATGTGAGTGTGAACACGTAAATGTATAAAAATGCACATATATATACTTGTATTTTTTACATGTATATATACTTGTATTTATGTATGCATATATTAACACACATATTTATATGTACATAAAAGAGTTTTCATGTGTGTGGATACACTTAAATAAATGCATACATGTGTAAATATAGATATACCAGCGTGCAAATGTATATATACACCCAAACTTTTTTTAAAATGTGTATACATGTACTTGAGCACATAAATGTGTAAAAATACGCACACATATATATACATGTATTTTTTACGTGTGTTTATACACATATTTATATATACATATATTAGCATACATATTTATACATACATATATGAGTTTTCATGTGCGTGGATAAGTGTAATAAATGCATATATATATATATATATGTGTACACATGTATATATGCACACACAAATATAGATATGAACCAGTACCTTTTTTTAAACGTATATGTATGTACATGAATTACGCATATCCACATAAATGAAAACTCTTTTATATATGTATAAATATGTTTGTTAATATATGTATACATAAATATGTGTATAAATAAACATAAAAAATACTCATATATATATACATGCATTTTGAAACATTTAAATGTTCACGTACATGTATATAGGTTTAAAAAAAAATGTATTTACACACATGTATATCCATGTATACACATTTATGTACACATTTATTTACGCATCTCCATATATATGAAAACTCATATATGTATGTATAAATACGTGTGATAATATATTTATATATAAATACATGTACAAATACACAAAACACACACACACACATATATATATACACGTATACTTGTACTATTACACATTTATGTATACATATATTAACAAACATATTTATATGTACATAAAAAAGTTTTCATTTATGCGGACACGCATAATTAAATGTGTACATATATGTGTATACACGGATATACATGCACACAAATATATATACATATTTGTACTTTTTAAAATGTGTATATATGTATGTGAACACGTACATGTGTAAAAATACACACACACACATATATGTATGTACATGTGTATTTTTTAAGTGTATTTATATACATATTTATATGTACATGTATTAATGCACATATTTATATGTATATAAATGACTTTTCATGTACATAGATACACATAAATAAATGAGTACATATATGTGTATACTTGTATATATGCACGCATAAATGTATATATGTGTCTATGTATTTCTTTTAAACATTTATACATATACATGAACACGTAAATGTGTAAAAGTACACATGTATATATATATATATATGTGTGTGTGTGTGTATTTGCATACATGTATTTACATATATATTTTTTAATAAGTTTATTTATATGCGTACATGTTTTTAGTTTTTGTGTATATACATGTATTTATACACATATTTATTAGCATTTGTACTTTTATGTAATAACTAATAAAGGATGTTTATATTGTGTAGTAGTTAGTTGATTAGTTTGTTTAATAAGCATGTAATAAAAGAGAGGACAATAATTTGGTAAGTAATGAATTAAACAAGAAAATGTAAAAAAATTGATTTTATATTAGTTAAATTGCTAATGATTACAAATTTTAAATTGCATACCATATGAACACAATGAACAAGCAAAGATGAAGCTTAAATTTTGTTAAATGGGATGGAGGGAGATGTAGATGGCTTCCTTTCTCCTTCTTAATCTTCGGGGGGAGGTGGTGGTGCTGGTGAATAACCCCAATAAGGATAATACTCTTATTATTGTGTCTAAATTTGGTCAAGGCATGAGTTAAGAGCATCCATCCTTGTATCTTGGCAAGATTGGTGAGAACGAATATCCATGAGAAGCCCTTGATTATGTTGCACTGTAGAAGATATTCATTGCAAATGCTTCAACATTTGCTACATGTCAAATGTACTAGAGTAATGTTCCGTGCTTAGCATTTCAATTTCAACCCTTTGCTGGTGTTGTTGCGATTCTCCATGTAACCATGGCAAGTAGTCACTAACATCGAGTTACATTAGGAGTGTTGCTGTTGTTGAGGTTGTTGGACTATCCATCTTTAGCCCTTCACCATTGGTTAGTGGTTTCATCCTTATAGAACCCTAGTTTGGTGTTCATTGCATGTATATTAAAAAGGCCTTTTGTTTTTCAAGTGGCATGGTCGTCCATGTTGAAATCATGAGACATGAGGCTAGTAGTTATGAGCTTGCCATAACTAAGATGTGCCTCTGACCTCCTTTGTGCACATAATGCTAATTAAGGTATTTTGCAGCAAAGCATCAATGAAGAATAAGTCTTCATTTGTAAAGAAGTGGGAATCTAGCCTAGGTGCAATCACATTACAAATGATATCATGGAAGATCTTTCAAACTATTGGAAGGTCTCTGATACGATTCCAAGAGCTAAGATACGAGCACCAAAGAAAACAAAGTCAATTCGAGCTCTAAGTAGCAATACGGGGTCCAAAAAAGGAGGACATAAGTGTTGGGAGGACCCAAGGCGAAGTTCGGCCAGCCTTAAGCCAGCCTTGAATAAAGACCGACCGAGTTAGCTTCAAGGCCGTCGGCCTTGGAGCCAGCCTAAATGTAGACCGCCGGCCTTGGTGCCAGCCTAAATGAAGGTCGTCAGCCTTTGGTGCCAGCCTATGTATTTAGGTTGCCGGCCTTTGGCCGACCTTGAATGGCTTCGCACAATTTGTTTTAGACATGATATAAATAGTGTTCTTTAGGGTTTTTACGAGGACAGATGATATTTTGGTTGTAAGAAAACACTTTGAACGTGTGTGTGAATCCTCTTTTGGGATTCCTGAATATTGAGAATTGATTTTCACTTTATTCGTATTGTTCTTATCAAATTCTTGGTTCCTATAGAATTTGTGGCGAGCATCGTTATTGAATTCTTAGAATTCTTTAACCTTAGTGATTGATTTGTAAAACTTGGTCTCTATCGTTCTATGATTTGATTGCGAATTAGTTTAATTTTATCAATCTTGGCATCTATAGATTGGTAATTTTATCCATATCCTTTGATTTTACCTTGTTAGTACCAAAATCCAGAAAACCCTAAAATTGTTATTGACGATTTGATTTGTGTGAAAAGGATTTCGATTCCAATTCCGTATCATTTGGTATCAGAGCATACAGAATTCGTATCAGTCTCTGTATTTTAGACATCATAGGTGTGCAATATATGATCACCTTCACAATGTGGTTATCTGAGTACACGTTGGAAGGCCTTCAAAATCTTTGTCATGCTCTTACATGTTCTCTAATCCTTAAAGTTCATTAACCTAAGGTTAAGCTTATTAGGTTGAGAATTATGAATGTGGAAGTTATAGAACAAAGTAAGAGCCTTTCTAACTTTTAAGGCTTTGTCAAGCATTTTAAATGTCGAGTTTCATCTTGTTGGGCAATCATAAGGAGGTATCTTCAAGTCATGTTGTTGTTATCAGCAACATTCTGCATATTTATTGTGTTTGCACTTAGAATGTCATATAACTTGAATTGCAAATTAGATCTTAGTAAGGTGATCTACTAAACCATAACATTTTAACTCAAACTACATTGCTAAGTTTATTATATAGCATACACATTACACATAAAATAATTTCCCATCACAAATGGGAGCTAACTACTACTTCAATGGCCTTATTGCAATAGTGTTATTGGAGGCATTGTTGAAGCTTATAATAAAGAGCCTTTAAATGTCATAAGCTTTTATGACATCCATTAAGTTTGAGGCAATTGCAAGACCCATGTAAGCTTTTGAGATCATTATAAAAGAAATTACTCTCTTTTACATTTGCCAATCCTCATCAATCTAATGTGCTATAAGGTACATGTAGCTGTTGTCGATATCTTTTGACAATGAATTCCAAATGTCAAAAGTAAATGAGACACTTTTTTCAAAATCTGATGTAGTAGAATAAAAAAATATATATAAGAAAATTATGTACCTACAAGGGAGGCTAGACAATCTCTCCTTAAGCTCTCACATTTAGACCTAAAAAGGTCAACTGTATCATTTTTTTTAGGGTTTGTCGATTGGTATGTTGGTACTTTAGCTACTTAAAGTCAATTGCCCATCGCCTAAAATTTTCATGGCCTGCTGTATAGAAAAATATTCCTATAGTAGCCATCATTTACATAAGTATATCTCATGCCTATTGTTGATCAAAGGTGAAGGAGGCATCATGAGCACTATTGTTAAGAGCAAATGTACCTGCATTGGACTAGGTGTTCAACACTAGCACTAGCTCATCTCCCCACTTCCAATGCATTGAAAGGTGTCTTTAAAGCTGTCTTGTCCTAGATTTTATCTTACTAGATAAAGCTTTATTGCAAGTCAAACACTTTGCGACTCCTATGTTAGGAATCTCAACAAAATAATTCCAAATGGGCCTTATCCACTTTCTACCGCACAATGCTTGCATACCTACACTTGCAATTCCCATTTAGTTGGTGTTGCTAACATTCTAAGAAGGGGTAGCCATTATTTCCTAACATACAAAAGGTGTACATACAATTATATATCTTAATGTTAGTAAAAAGAAAATTGTGAAACAAAAATATAAATTCACTTAATATGGAAAGGTACCATACACTGCATTGTTAGCAGTCCCACTAGCAAATAAAGGTGGTCATGTCGTGCTCGTAAGCATAGATTGCACATTATCATATGCATCTTGATTCTTGAAAACCCATCACTAGAATGTTTTCTAGTACCTTAAGTAACTCATAAGGGATGAGAAAGTTAGGATTCCCTACTTATTTCATTAAAGATATAAAACCTTAACTAAATAGCCATGAATCATCCTAATCATTTGGATTAGGAGGGGGATTATTATTGCATTGGTTCGGAATCTCGTTACCTTGCATAGTTATGATAGCTTACAAAATTTAAGCAAAGTTGATAGTAAGAAGAGAATGTGTGTGGAAGAAATCTCTTACAAATTGTAAAGAAATAGTTCTTAGGATTTTAGAATTTAAGGGGGTGTCACAAATTTATAGAGAAAGTACCAACATGGCCACATTGCTACTAGATGTGGCCATGTTGGAGACTAACATAGCTGCATTGATAGCCAACATGGCCATGTTGACTCCCATGCAAATTCTAGCACCAATATCATTCATGCATAAATTTTGATGCCAATGCAAATGAATGTTGGCCACCAATGTGGCCAAGTTAGTGGCTAACATTAAAAAAATTTTGAACAACTGGCCACCAACATGGCCATGTTGCTATCTACTATAGCTACTTGGGTAACTAATGCTTAAAAAAATTTAGACGTTAGTGGCCATCAATTAAATGACCCTACTTATCGAGGCTACCAACATAGCCATGCCCTTACCTGACTATCACGACTCGAATCCTAAGGTCGCAATAGCACGCCACATGTAGCACTTAAGTAGGGCATACTAAAACTCACTAATCAATTATTTAGTCTAATTCTAATTTTAATTTGTGAAATCCCTCATTAATTATGAAAATTCATGTTGGAATGTTTATTTGGTTGTAATACCATATTTTATTTTATGAAATTAGCCATAAAGTTTATGTCCGATTTATTTTGAAAAATGTTCAATTGATTTGCAGTGTGATGACCCAATAAGTGAAAAAACCATCAAAATGTCTAAAAGTATAACCAGGGCTCGAAAGGCCTAAACAGAAAGTCCAAGTCCAGTATAAAGTTTAAGTACATGCAAAACTACAAAATTCAATCTAAGTCTCATTATTTAAAATAAAAAGTCTAGATGAAAGGGAGTCCAATAAATAGGGCTCTACTCCTCATCCTAAACAAACTCCCCCTCAAGGTCTTTAAAATCATATCCATAACCATAAGCATCATAATTATAGTCAACATATAGATCATCACCAAAACAAAAAACAAAAAAACAAAAACAAAAAATGTAAGAAAAAGGAGTGAGTCACAAGACCCAGTATGAGAATCCCTCAACCACATACACCATGCCACTTGTAAGCTAGCTTAGATTCTATTGCAATAGAAAAGATTCAATTGGTTATTTAATTTAAGTGTAGCAAGCAGCACACTTCTAGCATCCCAAAAGTTAGAGTAACTTATGACTTCGCAACATGATAGGGGATAAAGAGTCCAATACACCACAATGATATCGAGCGCTGACATGAATAGCTAGATTCATATCCAATGACAACCAAATATTTAATAGTCTCATTTGGAATTGATTGTGAGAATCTACCACCAATGACTATAGTATGTAGTTAATGTATTATATGTAAGGCTCACAACTCTATACAACACCTATTAGCACATCATTCCATACTCACTAACCATACCTGACAATTCTTTCCCATTAGTTATCTACTACACCACCTATAGTGTCCCAACTATCTAATCTACCACATCATCTCGAAATTTATGACCATAGTCATAAACTCAGTCAAAATGATGTGCCTAAAAGGGGATTAAGCACAATCAAATGGAACAAAAACCAACCATAAATGCACTCAATCAAATCTGGTTCAATAAACTAGGAATTACGTGATTCCTAATGGAGTGCAAGGAGATCTGAATTCAACAACTAATGAATTAATCAACCACAATGACTCAAAACCTTCAAAACACACTAATTACACTTGAATTACCACATGAATCTAAAATCAATCAACAAAATCAATTCCGAGATCCCCCTTTATAGAAATGCAATTCTCGATTCAAAATGATAGCAATTGTTGATGGTGAATAACGAGTAAGATAAGTACTCAAAACAAGTACACTATTTCGAATCAAACAACTCAAATTTGACCAATAAATGGTTCAATCCAACCCTAGATATTACATACTAGAGAAGAAAAGAATACACAGCAGTTAGAAATTGATATGACTCACAATTTCAATTGTTGCACTCGCCACAATCTCAACTCTTGGGATTGAAATTGATAAGAGGAAATTGAACTAAGAAACCCTATTTTCTCTTGCATGAAAGTGAAGTGTTTAATCTGAAAATTGGCCTCGTCAAAATCTTACTTAAGCAAGTATTTATACTTGCTCCCTTTAGGGTTAAAAAGTACACAAAATTACAACTATGCCACTTTTAGGGTAGCCGGTCCTAAATGAGAAGTATAAACAAAATGAAAGTGTCCCAAAAGAAAATACAACTTAAAATAGTCCACAGAACAATTACAAAGTATAAAATATTATAAATCTTCAAGAGCTAATGCTTCAAAGTGGAAACAATCGCAGTAAGCCTTTAAATGCAAATCTGATGATATCCTATGGCCATCAACTAATGTAAGACATGTTGGCATCCCATAGAGAAATATTATTATACCTATAAGATTATTTCTCAAATACTTATTAGATAAAAAGAACTGAAGTAAAATATGAGCGATTTGGATCATCATCCAAATTGAGTTCTGAAAGCATCTATGGTGCCGGAAAATTTCCCATCATCTCTTTAAGCTTCTGAAAGATTTACCCTCAAATCTAAAGGGTCATTTCTAGAACTGAACCTTGACATCTTTGTTTGCGTGTTCTCCTGGCTATCAGATGTAGTGGAAGTAGTTCTGATCTGTTCTTGAAACTGATGCACCTTAGATGGACTCACAGTTGACAGTACTATACGAGACCCGCCTATACTGAACATGTAGGTGTTCCTGAATCCATCATATTACACATGCCGATCAAACAACCAGGGTCTACCCAACAGCAAATGGAATGCATGCATAGGAATCACATCACATAGGATCTGTCATGCCCCACTCTAAAGGCCTCTCATGACAACCCACCACGATTGCTTAACCCCTTTGTTAAGCAACCACGAAGCGTCTCATCACTAATAATAACCCGATTATTGAAGTAATAATATTCCCTGCTCATAAGATGATTAATTATACAGAAGTATCGGAAGGCCTCAAATAGGTCCCATTACACAACTATAGGTACACCCAAGGTCAAATTAATTGTTCGATAACACTTTCATTAATCACAAAAAGTCCATTCTAATGATGTTTATCTCTATCTAGGCCTCATATCCTTTTCACGACCATGTCACCCAGTGATGCGACGTTTACTCACCTTAGCTCACTGGTTCATGAAGAAGTTTAAGTAGTCCCTTCCCGCAAGAAAAAATCTATAGGAGGGTAAGCCAAAGCTTAGTGAGATAAGGTGCAATCTCTTAGTGTTGCAACACACACAACAAAATTCAATCAAGTTATCAAACAAGTGCTATACATGAACAAACATATGAATGCAGCATCTCACGTAGTCTTCCGGTAACTGACGTGAAGTTTAGGGTTTACGCCCCCCTTAATCTTGGGTTGAGGATTCCGAAGCCAATATCAGTACCCGGGTCTTATTCACATCTTTATTATTCTTATCACTTAATTAAGTAGTGTTTTAGCTTTAATGATTTAGGCTCCAGGTGCCTCAATACACCGAGCATTATACCCACAAGAGACGGGTCGGACTTGGAACCATCAAGGCGCGACAATCCCCTAATCACGTAGTTCACTCTTGGTGGTACAATGATCCTCTTGATCACCTCCGGCACATCCTATAGCAGTGGTGGCCTTCAATCTCATGCAATGTCTCATGCCATGCATGCCAAGTTCTTAATTAGGTCCAATAATTTAGTTATGGTTTTAGAGTGGTCATTCAAGGCAAGCACATATGCAAACATCAAACATGTCAACAATCTACTCATAACATAATTAATCATTTTATGGAGCAAAGCATAAACACAACATCAATAAGGGAACAACATTCATAATTTTTGCAAGGGTTCGGCAAACAATGAGTCTCTTATTTGTAATTGTGATTATGCCTTATTCCTTGTTACACGTATATATATATATATCTAATATTACGGCTTACAACCGTTTCGACGTCCTATTTATTTTGTCTCACTACACCTAGTGTAGGTTACTATAATAATAAGGACTTAGACTATGGACATCCTAGACCTTTTAATTTAACTCGTGTTGCATGCCATACTTATAGTTTAGATCAACTCCTTGGTCTCTTTCTTCCTTGCATCCAACACCAACAACCCCCAAGTTGACATGTGTCTATTATCTTCTCAACAATCTCAACAATCGTCAACCATGATCATGCCATGATGTCTCCCTTTACTCCTACTATTAATGCTACACACACTCACTAAAGAGGAGATCCAATATCTATATGCCCATACATGTTTCTTGCATCCTTATTCATGGATTTCTACTCTCCTTCAAAAATTCCCAACACACAAGCTCACAAGACAACTAATATATTAAAATTCCAACTCCTACTTCCATTCCATCTTATATACCCCATGTCTATGTTGAACTTCTATTCCTATTCTCATCATACCACCTACACACATGTATTTATTTATACGATCACAAACCATGCATTCGTAATTGAGAACAAGCCCGGTAAATGCACTTACATTTATACATATGCATACCTATATACATGGTATACTATACCGCCACCCTACTTCCCATTTCATCCAATCTTCCCCTGTCTCGCAGCTCCCCTGCCCCACACACACCCAAGCCGTTTTCGGAAGCACTCCCACGTCCAGCAATACACCTAGGAGCATAGATACATATATGTACATAACATTTAACCAGACGCCATTTCACAAGGAATTCATCCCGGTGCACTCCTCCACAGGTGAATCTCCCTCGCCCAGCTCAATCGCTATTTCATGCATATATATATCTAGGACCTGTTAATCACTTGCTGTAGGCAGTTTAGGTGCGTTTTCATTCACGCATGCAGCAGAGGAACATCTCCACGAGAACAAATTATATATATATACATACACATATATAACGTTAGATTTCCCTCCCGGCGAGAATTAGCGTCCGGGTTCTTCTTCCACTAAGCATTCCATGCACATACATATACATATATGTATGTATAATCACAGCAGCCACGAGTACAGAGCACGTAATCACGGATTAAAATCTAAAACCCTCACCACATTTAAAATATAGGAAATAAACATGTATTCATATCCACACACGTAATACGACAGTAATACACACAATACAACACATCACGGAGTCCTACTCACCTCAATCTCATTTTGCCGGGGTTTTACTCGAAGTAATTCTCGGGTATTCCCAAACCAAAACCCTCTTCACCTAAAAAATTAAGGAAAAATATATCATCGCAGTAAATATGTAGTTTAGATCACTTTATCTAGTATTTCCTAAGCTATTACAACTGATTTTAAGTGAAGTATTAATTTTTACATTTATTTGTTTTTTGTATGTAACTTTTAGAAACAAATTTCGTTTTACAAAAAGTTAGTCTAGTTGAGTTACACTCACCTCAAGAAACACGTAGGTGGTCTCGGATCGTCTATTGAAGATCGTATGTGCGAGTTATGATTTTTTTTTTTTTGTTCAGTTTCCGTTGTTTCCTTTTTTTCCCGTTCTCGTCTATCCTCTCTTTTTTTTTTCCTTTTTGTTGATATGTATTAATATTAATACTTTATTGAATTAGGGTTTTAGGGAAATTTTAAAGTACTCCTACTCGCACAATGGTCTCAATAAAATTCAGGATTTTAATATTTTATTACTAATTTTTACGTTTAAGGTAATTTAATTATTCTTAGTGTGAATATCTACTCGAAATTCCTATTTAACAATCCTAAATCTATGATTTTGACCTACTCCATCGTTTACTCGAATTTTCTTAAGGTTTGCCTTAAATACACTTATTTCTATTATTATAACTCTATTCGAATGGTGTCTTAAGGTTTTTAATAAAATCTTTTAATTATTCCACTACTATACGAAATTAATGTTCGTAGGTTTTATAGGATCTCATCATGATATTTCTACCCAACACTCACAGGCACCTTCGCCCTTAGCATAACATGCATACTGCCCCGATTATCCAACCAATGTAAGTCATAAAGGCTAAGATGTGGGCTAGTAGACAAATGTAATTTGTTTTCTAGTGCAACTATCACTATCAATGATGAGTACACAAAGGTTACCTTTGATCTTGCAAGAGGTGTGGAATATGTTCTCCCTCTAAATGTCCCTAGCATCAGGAGATATGGTTAGAGTCCTGCGTAACACATTAATAGGTAGATATTGTTCACCTGTACACTCCTCATGTGTTTCTGCAGTCTGGTCATCATAATACTCCTGCAGTGCTATAGACAAATCTATAGGCTCAGCCTATTCCTCCTCAACCTCAACATCTTCCCCAGTGCCCTCTACAACAGTCATCACCCTCTTATTTGGACACTGTGCTGCCATATGCCCAAATCCCATACATTTAAAGCATTTGATCTGGCATGCTTTTCCACTAGTAGATTCGGGAACAGTCTACCTCACATCTGGTGCTATTACATATTTACCCTTCCCAGTGGGTATATTTTCTCTAACAGTGTTAGGGGTAGTTTTGTCCACTATTCTCATTGTCTCACCTACCGCCTTTGTCCCTCTTGATCGACCATTAACTACTATGGATCTGGTAGTAGTATTGGGCTTACTGCTCGGAGCCTTGAATAAGTTAGACCTCCTTTATCTCTCCACTTTCAAATCCAACTGAATAGCCTCATCAAGTGTACAATAGTGCTGCAACTCAACAACACACGCTATCTCATATTTTAACCCTGAGAAAAAGCATGCTAAGGTTTACTTTAGAGGTTCGATCGACCCACATCTAATCATGAGGGTTTCAAATTCCTACAGATAATCATCCACTGTCTTGCCTCCCTGTCTCAAAGTTTGTAATCGCATAAACAATTCCTGTTTATAGTACTCAAGAATAAATCTTTTTCTCAACACCCTCTTCATATCCCTCTATGTCTGAATCTCAGTCTCCCCATCTCTGCACCTACTGATGATCAAATTCTTCTACCATAGTGCAGCGTATCTTGTGAACTTGACAGCAACCAATTAGACTCTGGTATTATCATCGATCTCATAGCATTCAAAGAGACCCTAAACCTTGTCCTCCTAGTCCAAATAATCATCAGCTGATCCCTTATCGTCATAAGAAGGCATCTGCAGCTTTACATACTCCAGTCCCCGAACTGGATTGAAATCCCTATTCTAATATAAGTTAGCCCCGAAGTTATCATCCCTCTCTTCCATGTAAGGATGATGATCCCCATCCATCCTTCTATTCAGATTTCCATCTCCCACTACTCTGTTTCTCAGAAGGTTCTATGGAGCTACCTGAAGTGGTGCCTGAAGGTTCACCATTGGTGGTTGTGGTAATGTCATCCTATCGATCCTAGTTGCCAAAGTAGCAACTATGGTAGTAAGATCCTGGAGTTGTTTTTCCAAAGTCCTCCTACCTACAATATTATGACCCTGACCTCCACCAACCTGGCTATTGGCCTCATTGCCAATTCCCCCATTCACACTTTCGTTGGACATGTTGTGATTTAAGAAGTAATCCCACAAATTATAGCACAATCCTTCAACAACACCAACCTACACGTTTAACAACCACAATAATGCAATAGCTCATGTTTCAAAAAGAATTATAGGCATAAGGAAATAATTTAGTACTCCAAGTAAAGTTCAATAAATGAAGTAAACACACAACTACTTTCAAGTAGTTAGAATTAAATTCAACTACAAGTACTTAAGTAACTAGTCAATTACTTTCACACTTTAATGACTTGTTTGAATTTAAATTCTACTACTTAAATCTTCCTTTCTTATTTTGATTTCACACTACAATCACCCACAATGTACAGCACATCAACAAATACAAAATAATCAAAATCCACCGCCACTTACTACTCTTATCCCACGGTGCTACTTCACTTATGCCTACTACAATTGTCCACCAATTCACACTAAAAATAATCCACACCAAAATGCATAAACCCTTCAAAATTTTTGGCAAACACAAACCTACACACACTCCACAGTTCACTCTCCCAAACATACAAGTTTTACCACTACAAACACTAAAGCAAACCGCAACTTATACATCAAAATAGCAACAATTCAAATTTGAAAATCAAACCACTTAACTAATTGCAACCCTTCCACAATTGGTAAGAAGTAATTTTCAAATTCAAACAAACACACATTAACTCCTACAATCTTAATTTTTGTTTTGAAAATAAAATAATTTCCAAATCTTCCACATTACTCAAATCTGGAAATGCTCAATTACTCCTCTAATTTTCTAAAAACAAACAATGTAAGGATCACAATTTTCTCCCTACACAATTGCACTTCTGAAATTGCATTCAAAATGCAGTACTTTCCTCTTCCTCCATGGTGAAGTCCACAACATAGAAGCTTCAACAAGTAATCAAAACTCACTCCAACAAGCAGCAAGTTCAACTTCTACTCAAGATAATTCACGCCACTTCAAACAACTACAACAACAATTTCAATTTACTCCCAATTTCGGAATTGAAGATGTAAAACATAAACCCTAAATTTTCGAAATTTAAATTCAAACAACCCTTCTCACAACCTTAAACTCCGACAACACAAAGATGATGTGCCTAAAAGGGGATTAAGCACAATCAAATGGAACAAAAACCAACCCTAAATGCACTCAATCAAATCTGGTTCAATAAGCTAGGAATTGTGTGATTCCTAATGGAGTGTAAGGAGATCCAAATTCAATAACTAATGAATTAATCAACCACAATGGTTCAAAACCTTCAAAACACACTAATTACACTTGAATTACCACGTGAATCCAAGATCAATCAACAAAATCAATTCCAAGATCCCCCTTTATAGAAATGCAATTCTCGGTTCAAAATGATAGCAATTGTTGATGGTGAATAACAAGTAAGATAAGTACTCAAAATAAGTACACTATTTTGAATCAAACAACTCAAATCTGACCAAGAAATGGTTTAATCCAACCCTAGATATTACACACTAGAGAAGAAAAGAATACACAACAATTAGAAATTAATATGACTCACAATTTCAATTGTTGCACTCACCACAATCTTAACTATGTCACTTTTAGGATAGTCGATCCTAAATGAGAATTACAAACAAAATGAAAGTGTCCCAAAAGAAAATACAACATAAAATAGTCCATAGAACAATTACAAAGTACAAAATATTATAAATCTTCAAGAGCCAATGCTTCGAAGTGGAAACAATCGCAACGGGCTTTTGAATGCAAATCTGATGATATCTCATGGCCATCAACTAATGTAGGACATGTTGGCATCCCGTGGAGAAATATTATTGTACCTATAAGATTATTTCTCAAATACTTATTAGATAAAAAGAAATGAAGTAAAATATGAGCAATTTGGATCATCATCCAAATTGAGTTTTGAAAGCATCTATGGTGCCGGAAAATTTCCCATCACTAAGGGCATCAGTCACTGACCCAAAATGACCACTCACAAGCACATGCAATATGCAATTTGACAAGCCACATACTTGCAGATCCCATGATCGTAATCTAAGCTAAGTGTTATAAACCAAGGCCAGTTCCAAAACATATATGTAATAAAGTTAAATGTTAATTACCCTTATACCTTTCTTCACTCTTTAATACTTGAGGGTAATTTAGACAATTAATCTTAAAATATCTAACCTATACTAATTACTATTCTACTTATGCCAAATGATATTATGTATACACTTCCAAAATTTTAGTTTAATCTCCTAATTTTACTTAATTAAATCCCCTGAATTTAATTAATATTTATTTATTTATTATTATTATTCTCTTTTTCTTTTTTTTTTGCCAATTTTAGGATATTTCAAAAGTGATAAGAGCTTATACCTACACCTATGCTTCTTATAATATCGTTAGAGACCCAATGTGGTTGAACTAGGGACTAGATGGCCAATAAGGAGCTCAAGTTGTTGATGTGATTAGAAATGTATGATTGATGGTAGGGCCTAGCAAAAATAACTTGCCATTAAATCAAAATCTAATTATAAATGATCTTGATTTGTCACCCAATTGATGCATGTGAAGGAACCCACAAAAGTAGTGGTATAGAAAGCTCCTCTAACCCTTCATAAAGGCTTAGAGCATTTGTTTACAATCCCTATTCTTGTTTGCATAAAGAACCGACCACAATTCTTTATCCAATTCTACAACACAGAATCTAAAATGATCATTGATGTAATGTACCTTAATAGTGTAAATGAGATCTATTTTAGTATTAAATCTCATCTCATTGTTGAACTCATTACAAGTACTCAATTTATCCTAACTCTCATTTCCACATTCCTCAAAAGTTATGTAACCATCACCCCTACCAATATTAAAACATGGAATCAAATCTCTAAGCATCATATCCATCATCTCAGTTTCTGAGGGATGAGACAAGTATTTAGTTTCTTACATGGTATGCAGTGAGATTGGAGCATGTGCTATAGTTGATGGTGAAATATGGTATGGCATGTCAATCATAAACATTTTGAGAAGTTTCATTATCATACAAGCGAGCCTCACAATGCTTAAGCTCAATCATTGGATCATATGTTGAGGAAGTGGTGAATCAACCATCATATGTTGCCCTTATAATGTTGCTTGAATGAAAGTATTGGCTTAGAATGTGTGCTATTTAGATGGGACACTTAATTCATTAGAAATCTTAATGTTCATTTCTTGTATATGCTCCTCAATGAAAGTTTCAACTATTTCAAGATTCTCAAAATTATCCTGATCTTTAATGGCCATCAACTCATAAATTGCTTCATTTTTTATGTGAGTAATGTTTATATGTAAAATCTCAACTCAAACAACATTTAAAAACATTTTAATACTTTCACATATCCTATTCGAGCATTCCCTGTAATTGGCATCTTTTTTCATTTTCAAGTTCTTAATCACATCCTTGTTGTGATATGGCCCCTCGTTGCCATACTTAGTGTTCTCATGCGTTTAGATAATAAATTTGACAATCCCACCATTTTCAATCTATTTAACTCAACATCCAACAATATAGTTATCATATGCTGTCAAAAACACCATACATGTTTAATCATTATCAAAAATATAATAAAGTCATATATTTTATTAAGAAAAAAATTGTGAAAAAATGCACGGGCATTATTACTTGCTGTAAGATGTGCAAGCAGGAGATCGAGACAAATATATCATGAATATTTGCAATCCATTTTGAAGCAAATTTTTTTATACTCGTTTAGAGAGAAGAATTGCAATAGAAAGAGAAATTTAGAAGGAAAAATGAAATGTAAGGAAAAACTGGAAAAAAAGAAAAAGAAAAAAAAAAAGGAGTAAATTGTAGGATACCAAGTGGCTTATTTTAAATCAAGTGAAAAATGGTGATTCAAAGTCGCAAAGATAGATGTTATATGCTTTGTGGGAAGAAAGTTTATATTAGACATTAAAGAGCGAGGGGAAAAAAAAACCATGAAATAACAAAAGTGATAAGGGAGGAGTGACTTGAAATGCACATAATTTAACGAAAGATACGTATTCAGTGTGTGCATTCTTTAGGTAATTTAACTTAAGACACATATTAAGCTTGCGTCTTAAGTTCAAATGAACAAGTCACATATTATATGTGCATTTGATTTTTAAGTGCAACCATATATCGTTTTAATATAAATGAAGTTGCACTGATGATGTGTATCCACAAAATCCTTTGGAATGAAAATGTATTTCTTAAATACGTTTTTCAGGATTTTCACAACTAGACTGATTTAGGAGGGATTTGGATTTTTTAATTTTTTTAATTTTTTTAAGTTAAAAATTAATAGTTGAGATTATTAAAATTATTAAAACATTATATCATCTTGTTATGATATCATCTATTTATATATATATATATATATATCATTTTAACAAATGGTTATACATGACAACATTGGAAAAAAAAATTAAAAAAACAAAAAAAAAGATAAATTGAGATAATTCATTTCCAATTACAAGTGACTCTTATGGCATATTACTTTCTGAAATAGAATAAACAGAAAATAAAAACTTATGACTTAGGAATGGCTATTACTAAGAATAGCTATCACACAAATAAAGTTTATATGGACAAAAATAAATTATAGTTTCGTGTCATTTATTTCCGTGCTGAGAATAGCTATCATCAATGAATAGTTACTAGAACCAGGATTCCACTATTTGGTTTACATAAAATTAAATTTTGCGGAATAGTTAATTCAATATATGCATTACAGTAATGTCATTATATAATAGAACTAGAAATACCATAACATTTTAGGTTTCCCCT
This sequence comes from Laguncularia racemosa, assembly GCA_037954665.1. Classification (NCBI taxonomy): domain Eukaryota; kingdom Viridiplantae; phylum Streptophyta; class Magnoliopsida; order Myrtales; family Combretaceae; genus Laguncularia; species Laguncularia racemosa. The sequence continues at coordinate 1,908,569 of JBBMOL010000121.1, forward strand.
TTAAAAACTATATATATTTATAAAAGAAGAATTGAACCTAAAGACCCATATCATATTAACAAAATATAAGATCTTAATAAATTCTTAATCTTTTAATTAGCATATGTATGTTAAGAATATATATAGATGTCATTAAAGAGATAAATAACTTTTATCCAATCATATGGTTTCTTTGATTATCAACATTATCAATAAATTAATATACTTTGATTTTCTCTAACAATAAAAACTATATATGATTAATAAAGTAATAAGTTTCTATCAATAATCAACGGAACAATTATATTTGGAATAAAAAATTTGACCTTTTTTTATATAATATCTAATCTCAATGACATAAAAATTAAAATTTACTTTATTATTTTTTAACTAAATAAGATGATAAATAATTAAAAAATAATTATTTTATTTCCCCTCTAACGCAATCAAGTAAACAGGGCGTGAAAGTGCAAATTTCGGCCCTTTTCGGCGACTCGAAATGACTCAGACTGCGTCAACCACGTACATTATACAACAACTACCTCCTGGACTGTACCGTCCAGTATATCTTCTCGTCTCGCGTGAACTTAACTGGCCCGGTCCCGTCATTGTCAAAGGTTTTAAAAACAATCAAGCCTTTGTACATATTAGTAGCCTAGAAAAACTTCGACGCCACGTGAAGAGGGAATCTTCCACGCCATGGCACCAGCGAATCTTTTGGGTAAGCACGGGCTGGCATGAATAAGGTCTTATCTATATCCAATCCAAATTTTAATGGGGTTGTCATTGGGGCAAATTGCCTTTAGGTAACTTTTTTTAAAGTTACATATGTCGATCGTTAGATATAGATGAAATTAACTCGAATTAAAATATGGAAAACCGTTTTAGTAGGAAAAATTTTTTAAATTCTGATATAATTTATCATATTATAGCACTACTTAAAAAATTCTACTATATTTACATATTTTCTAATATTTCTATCCTAAAGCAAGAGAAGATATGCCAAATTATTTAACAATTGGATGATAATTTGTTGCGAATCCCGATGGTTATGGTAGAATATTCTTCAAATTTAGCTGGAAAATCATCAAAAAAGATATCATAAAAGCTATAACTTGTTTCTTTCATGGACATCCTCCATCAAGATATTTCACATCAACGGTGACAATTGTGATCCCAAAAAAAGATAGTGCCTGTAACTGGAGAAAATGCATAAAAGAAAAAATCCTAAACTTTGATATGGGTATGGATACGTCCCTTAAACTTTTAATGTTGGATTTCACCCCTTAACTTTAATAATTAGTAAATCAACCTTCAAAGTAATAAATAATCCCTTTAAGCATTAACTTTGCTGTGGAATACTTTCTTAAACTTATCAAAATGTGTTTTAACAATCCGTAAACTTTGATGTTAGTGTCTTTTTCTGAATTGATAAAGAAAATGCTATTTATGTTGATAAGCTATTAGAGTTTAGGAGAGCAATTTGTTACTTTCCAATGTTTAGGAGGTATATCTGCACTTAGATCAAAGTTTAAGGAGATCATTTGCAATTTTTTCCTTTTCTCTTTTTTTTTTTTTAAAAAAAAGTTTATTTTCCCTTTGTGTATGAGGAATTTGCTTAATAATTTACCATTTTAGTCAAAAGTTATGGTTTTCCACAAATATTAAGGTTTTCTATAAATAATGATTTTTAAAATAAAAAGTTGCTTTCCATCATGAAGAGAAATGACAAAAGTTAAAATTGAAAATTATCAAAAGATTGAAAATTTTGAAAATAAAAAAGAGGAAACCACCAACTTAATTTTTTCAAGAAAAATGCAAATAATTCCCCTGAACTATGATTTAGGTATGGATGTACTCCATAAACTTTCAAATATTATATATCACTCCCTGAAACTTTGATAAATTAGTAAATGACCCCGAAAAGATGTAAACTTTGATCTTGATATAAAAACATTCAAACTTATTGATGTGAGGCAAGTGCACTTATAAAATTTTATAATATAGTATATAAAAATACGAATATCGTCCCATAGGGATTACGAATGCTAATACTAACCTATACCTTATTATCTATCTAATTGGTAAATTATAAAGTTGATTTATCTAAAAACTATAATGAAATACTAACGAAAGGATTGAGATATCAACAAAAAATAGAAAAGCAAATCAAATTACAGTTAACTTCAAAGCTGGTAAAACTAGTATTTAGACATTGCTTCTGTTAGGTATTATTATGTGACATTGACAAAACGTATTCAAATTCTTCTTACAATTCATTAACTAGGGGAATTCTTAATTTAGTTTAATAACTTTCTCAAGCTTATTAAATCGTAATTTTAAAATTACCTATTTGAATCTCTTCACAATAGCATAATTCAAATGTCGCATTAAAAATAGTAAATTCCCATAAAGAAATTAAATAATGTCGGAAGAATCATTTAACTTATTTCTAAGATTACATCAATTCTCTTCGCGCATGCAAGATCCAATTATATATTAGATTTCTCAATCTCAATATACACTCTCAAATCAATAGATTAATGCCCTAGAAATATTAAACTAATCGAAATAAAGAACACATGCATGAATCAATAAACATAAGAATTCATTTAATGTTAAAAGAAAATCCCAAGTCACATAATAAACCTAAGTTCCACAAATCTAGATACTAACAAAAATTAAGCACTACGCACATTAAAAATTGACTTCATCAATGATGTATGAACATGCATCATCAAAGAAATCAATTAAAAAAAATAAAAACCTTAGACAGTTGAAATGAAAAAGGTAGACGTCTTCTTCCTCTAAAGCCCTAGAACTCTTAGAAAAATATTGTCTAAAAAAACTAAGTGTAAAGTCCTCCTCTATTTATATAATGCATATCCAAAACTCTACATTTTTAGGTCAACACGCTGTTTAACACGGTCATGCCTCGGGTTGTGTTCACTTCGTACCATAAAATCGTATAAAATATGACATTCCAATAGACATAACCTCAAGCATGGTTGTATCTAACTCGATCAAATTAGAGACATACACGACCAATGAACATGATCACATCGAACCTCATGTAACTTTTTGTGGATCTTCAACTATAACGCGACCAACAACACGGTCATGTTTGGTCTTTGTGTAGCTTTTTGTGAGCCTTCAATGTAGCACAATCTTTAAACATGATCATGTTTAGGTTGTGTCTAACTTCAACACTATATAACTTCTTCTATTTAACTCCAAATTGAATAAAATTGGATTCCTTTTCTTCCTTTTTAATTGAATTTTCCATCAAAGCCCTTAAATTCAAATATTACTCAATTAAACTTTACATTCTTCAAAAACATGCCAAAATCAAGAAAAAACATGTTAAATCTCACTTAATATTTATATCTAATTGAGAACTTATCATTTATCAAAACATGCTTGAACACCTCTTAAACTTTTAACTTAGTGTGCTTTTTAATTAAAAAGAAAAGCAAGTGCCCTTTATAGTACCAATTTATCAAACTTTAGAACAGTTGTTTGTAACATTTGAAAGTTTAGGAGTATATTCGCATCGAAATCAAAGTTTAGTGAAATTATTTACAATTTTCCCAGTTTAAAATAAAAGCGAATTACAACAATACGATCCCTTAAAACATATATATAGGTATCTAAATACAGAGTGGCCGTAACAAAAAATAAATAAAAAATAAAATAAAAACTTAAAACTTATTTTCTTGTTTTTCTTCTTTCTTTTTTCTTTTTGCATTTTCTTATCCTATATATAGATAATAGATCATTTATTAATTAGGTTAGACTTTTTTTTAAAGGAAAATACCCTTTTAATGAAACTTTTTCTCGGTAGCATTTTAGGAATTTCAACGTCCTTCAACCCCAATCTACGTTTTTAAAATTGGGTATTATGACAAACTAGTTTATTACAAAATTTGAAAGAAAAATGTGTGAATTTGGAGATAAATTCCATGATTTATTGGATAAGCTTAAGAGGTTTTGAGATTTGAAAATTGGATATTTATCTTTAATTTCTTGAAGATGTTTTTGGGTTTTCTAATTCAAATAAAGTGGAAATCGTTCCACAATTATTACATAAGTTTCAAGCAGATTTTTTGGAGATGCATTAGTTATATTTCTTAGATGAATTTTTTAAGAGTCCTTTTATTCTCTCTTCGTCTTTTATGTTTCGAAGAAAAAAAAAAAAAGGAAAAGCACATGATACAAACATTTCTTTCTAGTCTTATAAACAAAAACGATTGTCATGAAAGGTAGAAGGTTGAAAGTAGAACATTGAGGCTAATATAAAATCTCATAATTGATCAAATTTGTTAGGAGTCATTATTTTATTCCTCATCTATTAATGTTTTGTGATAAGCTATTTGCCAATATTTTGGTACTGTAGTTTGTGTAACTTTTGTTTGGCTCAAAAGCATGAGGTAGAGTAATCAAGTTATTTTTCTATAATTTTGAGACAAGTTTTATTGTGGATTAGTAAATGTTTTGTAAAAGCATAAGACACAACATGGAGTTAGTGAAGTGGATTGAATCAGAAATAGTAACACTATGTATCTCTCATAATTTTCTTCTCCTTACTCTTTTATTTACTACACATTCATTGTTGGCTTTAGTCGCTTATTTGATCTAAGTCTTCTACATCTTAAAATTAAAGGAAAAAAAAAGGATTATTCGAAAAATTTTATAATCCACAATATAATCAATTCAAGCATCCTCGTTAACTAATTATTCAAACCAATACCGATGACCTATTAGGTCATTTGGCGCATCCCTATCTACTTCCTTACCCATCCATACTCCAACAACTAGTAACTCCTCTACCGATCTTGAAGTTACTGTGTTTGACAATCTCTATAAAATTAGTGCCTCAAGTATCCCTTCTTCTTAGTGAGTGCGATAGTCATTAAGCAAAAAGTCATGGGTTTGTTTGTGGTATTTTGAAGAAGAATAGTAAGTAGAAGAAGATTAGGTCAGATGGAGGAAGAACAGTGTTCACCAAAAAAACATGCTTTTGTTTTCATATTAATTTCATGATATATTAATAGATATTCTATTTTATTTGTTTCATAATGAATTTTCAAGCCCGCTAATATAAAGGCCTAAATAATATTAAAATATAAATAAGTAGTATTTAAATATTATTTTAATATAAAAAGCCAATTTATTGAAAATAACAACGTAATAGATGAGAATTAATAAATTTGAAGCATGTTGAATGCTTGTAACTAAAAGTCCAATATAATACTAAATTTATTAAATAAAAGATTAAGGTCTTAACCAATAGAATTTTTTTAAATTGAGATATGTAACTCGATATTACCTAAAATAGAAAACATAATAAAATAAATAAATAAACTATCGAAGTAAGGAAAATTTAATAGTTTAATAAATTAACTTTACTCTTTGAGAAACAATAGATATGCTTTTAAATATGTAATGTAAAATCAATCTTGTCGCTTGTTGGGTAATTCATACAAATCACTTATTGGGCTCATCAAGCCAAGACTTACCAACTTGTTTGGTTTCTTTTGTTTTTTTTTTTTTTTTATCTAGGGGGGACCAACTTCCAAAAGGCAACAATGACTCACCTATTGTCAATGCTCTATTATCATCACCATCTAATCAATTAAAGTACTTCAATTTTCTCTAGCAATAAAAATTACATATAACGAAATAAGAAATCAATATTTATTAGTAATCATTGCATCGATTATATTTAAAATTAAATTAATTATTAGTTTAATTATTATCAAACTTTTAATATTACAGCAAAATAAAGAAAAAAAAAATCACACAAATAAAGTTTATATGGACAAATAAATTATAGTTTCGAGTCATTTATTTCCGTGCTGAGAATAGCTATCATCAATGAATAGTTACTAGAACCAGCATTCCACTATTTGGTTTACATAAAATTAAAATTTGCGGAATAGTTAATCAGTATATGCATTACAGTAATGTCATTATATAATAGAACTAGAAGTACCATAACATTTTAGGTTTTCTCCTTAAAAACTATATATATTTATAAAAGAAGAATTGAACCTAAAGACCCATTTCATATTAACAAAATATAAGATCTTAATAAATTCTGAATCTTTTAATTAGCATATGTATGTTAAGAATATATATAGATGTCATTAAAGAGAGAAATAACTTTTATCCAATCATATGGTTTCTTTAATTATCAACATTATTAATAAATTAATATACTTTGATTTTCTCTAGCAATAAAAATTATATATGATTAATAAAGTAATAAGTTTCTATCAGTAATCAATGGAACAATTATATTTAGAATAAAAAATTTGACCTTTTCTTATATAATATCTAATCTCAATGACATAAAAATTAAAATTTACTTTATTATTTTTTAACTAAATAAGATGATAAATAATTAAAAAATAATTATTTCATTTCCCCTCTAATACAATCAAGTAAACAGGGCGTGAAAGTGCAAATTTCGGCCCTTTTCGGAGACTCGAAATGACTCAGACTGCGTCAACTACGTACATTATACAACAACTACCTCCTGGACTGTACCGTCCAGTATATCTTCTCGTCTCGCGTGAACTTAATTGGCCCGGTCGCGTCATTGTCAAAGGTTTTAAAAACAATCAAGCTTTTGTACATATTAGTAGCCTACAAAAACTTCGACGCCATGTGAAGAGGGAATCTTCCACGCCATGGGACCAGCGAATCTTTTGGGTAAGCACGGGCTGGCATGAATAAGGTCTTATCTATATCCAATCCAAATTTTAATGGGGTTGTCATTGGGGCAAATTGCCTTTAGGTAACTTTTTTTAAAGTTACATATGTCGATCGTTAGATATAGATGAAATTAACTCGGATTAAATTATGGAAAACCGTTTTAGTAGGAAAAAATTTTTAAATTCTGATATAATTTATCATATTATAGCATTACTTAAAAGATTCTACTATATTTACGTATTTTCTAATATTTCTATCCTAAAGCAAGAGAAGATATGCCAAATTATTCAACAATTGGATGATAATGTTGTTGCGGATCCCGATGGTTATGGTAGAATATTCTTCAAATTTAGCTAGGAAATCATCAAAAAAGATATCATAGAAACTATAACTTGTTTCTTTCAAGGACATCCTCCATCAAGATATTTCACATCAACGGTGACAATCGTGATCCCAAAAATAGATAGTGCCTGTAATTGGAGAAAATGCATAAAAGAAAAAATCCTAAACTTTGATATAGGTATGGATGCATCCCTTAAACTTTTAATGTTGGATTTCACCCTTTAACTTTAATAAATTAGTAAATCAACCTTTAAAGTTATAAATAATCCCTTTAAACTTTAACTTTGCTGTGAAATACTTTCTTAAACTTATCAAAATGTGTTTTAACATTCCTTGAACTTGGATGTTAGTGTCTTTTTTTTTTAATTGATAAAGAAAATGCTATTTATGTTGCTAAGTTATTAGAGTTTAGGAGAGCAATTTGTTACTTTCCAATGTTTAGGAGGTATATCTACACTTAGATCAAAGTTTAAGGGGATCATTTGTAATTTTTTCCTTTTCTCTTTTTTTTTTTGTTAAAAGTTTATTTTCCCTTTGTGTATGAGGAATTTTCTTAATAATTTACCATTTTAGTCAAAAGTTATGGTTTTCCACAAATATTAAGGTTTTCTATAAATAATGATTTTTAAAATAAAAAGTTGCTTTCCATCATGAAGAGAAATGACAAAAGTTAAAATTGAAAATTATCAAAAGATTGAAAATTTTGAAAATAAAAAAGAGAAAACCACCAACTTAATTTTTTCGAGGAAAATGCAAATAATTCCCCTGAACTATGATTTATGTACTCCATAAACTTTCAAATATTATATATCACTCCTTGAAATTTTGATAAATTAGTAAATGACCCCGAAAAGATATAAACTTTGATCTTGATATAAAAACATTCAAACTTATTGATGTGAGGCAAGTGCACTTATAAAATTTTATAATATAGTATATAAAAATACAAATATCGTCCCATAGGGATTACAAATGCTAATACTAACCTATACCTTATTATCTAATTGGTAAATTATAAAGTTGATTTATCTAAAAACTATAATAAAATACTAACGAAAGGACTGAGATATCAACAAAAAATAGAAAAGCAAATCAAATTACAGTTAACTTCAAAGCTAGTAAAACTAGTATTTAGACATTGCTTCTGTTAGGTATTATTATGTGACATTGACAAAACGTATTCAAATTCTTCTTACAATTCATTAACTAGGGGAATTCTTAATTTAGTTTAATAACTTTCTCAAGCTTATTAAATCGTAATCTTAAAATTACCTATTTGAATCTCTTCACAATAGCATAATTCAAATGTTGCATTAAAAATAGTAAATTCCCATAAAGAAATTAAATAATGTCGGAAGAATCTTGTAACTTATCTCTAAGATTACATCAATTCTCTTCACGCATGCAAGATCCAATTATATATTAGATTTCTTAATCTAAATATACACTCTCAAATCAATAGATTAATGCCCTAGAAATATTAAACTAATCGAAATAAAGAACACATGCATGAATCAATAAACATTAGAATTCATTGAATGTTAAAAGAAAATCCTAAGTCACATAATAAACCTAAGTTCTACAAATCTAGATACTAACAAAAACTAAGCACTAAGCACATTAAAAATCGACTTCATCAATGATGTATGAACATGCATCATCAAAGAAATCAATTAAAACAAATAAAAACCTTAGACGGTTGAAATGAAAAAGGTAACCGTCTTCTTCCTCTAAAGCCCTAGAACTCTTAGAAAAATATTGTCTAAAAAAACTAAGTGTAAAGTCCTCCTCTATTTATATAATGCATATCCAAAACTCTACATTTTTAGGTCGACATGCTGTTTAACAAGGTCATGCCTTGGGTTGTGTCCACTTCGTAGCATAAAATCGCATAAAATATGACATTCCAATAGACATAACCTCAAGCATGGTTGTATCTAACTCGATCAAATTAGAGACATACACGACCAATGAACATGATCACGTCGAACCTTATGTAACTTTTTGTGGATCTTCAACTGTAACGCGTCCAACAACACGGTCATGTTTGGTCCTTGTGTAGCTTTTTGTGAGCCTTCAATGTAGCACAATCTTTGAACATGATCATGTTTAGGTTGTGTCTAACTTCAACACTTTATAACTTCTTCTATTTAACTCCAAATTGAATAAAATTGGATTCCTTTTCTTCCTTTGTAATTGAATTTTCCATTAAAGCCCTTAAATTCACATATTACTCAATGAAACTTTACTTTCTTAAAAAACATGCCAAAATCATGAAAAAAACATGTTAAATCTCACTTAATATTTATATCTAATTTAGCACTTATCATTTATCAAAACATGCTTGAAAACCTCTTAAACTTTTAACTTAGTGTGCTTTTTAATTAAAAAGAAAAGCAAGTGTCCTTTATAGTACCAATTTATCAAACTTTAGAACAGTTTTTTGTAACATTTGAAAGTTTATGAGTTTATTCGCACCGAAATCAAAGTTTAATGAAATTATTTACAATTTTCCCAATTTAAAATAAAAGGGAATTACAACAATATGATCCCTTAAAACATATTTATAGGTGTCTAAATACAGAGTGGCCGTGACAAAAAATAAATTAAAAACTTAAAACTTATTTTCTCGTTTTTATTTATTTATTTTGCATTTTCTTGTCCTATATATAGATAATAGATGATTTATTAATTAGGTTGGACTTTTTTTTAAAGGAAAATACCCTTTTAATGAAAGATTTTCTCGGTAGCATTTTAGGAATTTCAACGTCCTTCAACCCCAATCTATGTTTTTAAAATTGGGTATTATGACTAACTAGTTTATTACAAAATTTGAAAGAAAAATGTGTGAATTTGGAGATAAATTCCATGATTTATTGGATAAGCTTAAGAGGTTTTGAGATTTGAAAATTGGATATTTATCTTTAATTTCTTGAAGATGTTTTTGGGTTTTCTATTTCAAATAGTGGAAATCGTTCCACAATTATGACATAAGTTTCAAGTAGATTTATTGGAGATATATTAGTTATATTTCTTAGATGAATTTTTTAAGAGTCCTTTTATTCTTTTCTTTGTCTTTTATGTTTCGAAGAAAAAAAAAAGGAAAAGCACATGACAGAACAATTTCTTTCTAGTCTTCTAGACAAAAAAGATTGTCATGAAAGGTAGAAGGTTGAAAGTAGAACATTGAAGCTAATATAAAATCTTATAATTGATCAAATTTGTAAGGAGTCATTATTTTATTCTTCATCTATTAACGTTTTGTGGTAAGCTATTCGCCAATAATTTGATACTGTAGTTTGTGTAACTTTTGCTTGGCTCAAAAGCATGAGGTAGAGTAATCAAGTTATTTTTCTATATTTTTTAGACAAGTTTTATTGTAGATTAGTAAAGGTTTTGTAAAAGCATAAGACACAACATGGAGTTAGTGAAGTGGATTGAATCAGAAATAGTAACACTATGTATTTCTCATGATTTTCTTCTCCTTACTCTTTTATTTACTGCATATTCATTATTGGCTTTAGTCGCTTATTTGGTCTAAGTCTTTTACATCTTAAAATTAAAAAAAAAAAAGAGGATTATTCAAAAAATTTTATAATCCACAATATAATCAATTCAAGCATCCTCGTTAACTAATGATTCAGACCAATACTGAGGACCCATTAGATCATTCGACCCATCCCAATCTACTTCCTTACCCATCCATACTCCAACAATTGGTAACTCCTCTACTGATCTTGAAGTTACTGTGCTCGTCAATCTCTCTAAAATTAGTACCTCAAGTATCTCTTCTTCTTAGTGAGTGCGATAGTCATTAGGCAAAAAACCATGGGTTTGTTTGTGGTATTTTGAAAAAGAATAGTAAGTAGAAGAAGATTAGGTTAGGCAGAGGAAGAACAGTGTTCACCAAAAAACGATGGTTTTGTTTTCATATTAATTTCATGATATATTAACAGATATTCCACTTTATTTATTTCATAATTAATTTTCAAGCCAGCTAATATAAAAGCCTAAAAATATTAAAATATACATAAGTAGTATTTAAATATTACTTTAATATAAAAAGCCAATTTATTGAAAATAACAACGTAATAGATGAAAACTAATTAATTTGAAGCATGTTGAATGCTAGTAACTAAAAGTCCAATATAATACTAAATTTATTAAATAAAAGATTAAGATCTTAAATAATAGAATATTTTAAAATTGAGATATGTAACTCGATATTACCTAAAATAGGAAACATAATAAAATAAATAAATAAATCATCAAAGTAAGGAAAATTTACTAGTTTAATAAATTAACTTCACTGTTTGAAAAAGAATAGATATGCTTTTAAATATGTAATATCAAATCAATCTTGTCGCTTGTTGGGTGATTCGTACAAATGACTTATTGGCAGGCCAAGACTTACCCACTTGTTTGTTTTCTTTTGTTTTTATTTTTTTATTTTTTTTGTGGGGGACCAACTTCCAAAAGACAATAATGACTTACTTATAGTCAATGCTCTATTATCACCACCATCTAATAAATTAAAGTACTTCATTTTTCTCTAGCAATAAAAATTACATATAACAAAATAAGAAATCAATATTTATTAATAATCATTGCATCGATCATATTTAAAATTAAATTAATTGTTCATTTAATTATTATCAAACTTTTAATATTACAGCAAAATAAAGAAAAAAAATCACACTAATAAAGTTTATATGGACAAATAAATTATAGTTTCGTGTCATTTATTTCCGTGCTGAGAATTGCTATCATCAATGAATAGTTACTAGAACCAGGATTCCACTGTTTGGTTTATATGAAATTAAATTTTACAGAATAGTTAATTCAATGTATGCATTATAGTAATTCCATTACTAATAGACTTAGACGTACCATAATATTTTAGGTTTTCTTTTTAAAAACAAAATATTTATAAAAAAAAAATTAAACCTAATCTATCTTATCAAAGACCGATTTTCATATTAACAAACTATAAAATTTTAATAAATTCTTAATCTTTTAATTAGCATATGTATGTTAAGAATATATATAAATGTCATTAAAGAGATAAATAACTTTTATTCAATCATATGGTTTCTCTACTTGTCAACACTATTAATAAATAAATATACTTTGAATTTCTCTAGCAATAAAAATTATATATGATTAGTAAAGTAATAAGTTTCCATCAATAATCAATAGAACAATCATATTTAGAATAAATTTATTTATTAGTTTAGTTTCCATCAAACTTTCAATATTACAACAAAAAAAAAAGTTATGCTTGGCAATATTCATGTACGTTAAACTTTTATGCCCAAATTTTGATAATGTTGATACATGGATCGCTTAAAACTTATTTATAGGTATTTGAATATAGAGTGCTCATAACAAAAATAAATAAATAAATAAAATAAAACCTTAAAACTTATTTTCTTCTTTTTCTTTTTTTGCATTTTCTTATCCTATATATAGATAATAGATAATTTCTTAATTAGGTTGAAAATTTTTTTTAAAGGAAAATAGCCTTTTATTAAAAGATTTTCTCCATAGCATTTTAGGAATTTCAACATCCTCAAACCCCAATCTATTTAAATTAGGTATTATAACTAACTAGTTTATCACAAAATTTGAAAGAAAAATGTGCAAATTCAGAGATAAAATTCCATGATTTATTGGATAAGCTTAAGGGGTTTTGAAATTTGAAAATTGGATATTTATCTTTAATTTCTTGAAGATGTTTCTAGGTTTTCTAATTCAAATAAAGTGGAAATTATTTCACAATTACATAATTTTTAAGCAGATCTATTGGTGTATTTTGAGGAAAATATCAAGATTTATTGGAGATATATTAGTTATTTTTTTTAGACGAATTTCAAATGAAAATATGATAAAGTTCAAGCCAAAGGAAGATATCAAAGAAAATCAAATAAAGTTGTTTCAACATGTTTATACATATCCGAAATTTAATTTATTTGATATATGTTATAATGTAAAGCTAAGGTTAAAAGAGAGATTTCATAAAAATTGAGAGGCAGTTTAGACATTTTTCAAAAGAAGTATTTAAGCTTAAGTTAACCTAGTGATGAGGATCATCTAGTACCTAAGAAGACTAAGCCAAAAACACAAGATCCATTACATGGTATTAGAGGCCTAATGACTCGAGCTAGAACTAAGAGAATGAACAAAGTTTTACAAGGACTAGTTAGGGACCTACAAGCTAAGGAATCAAGTTACACTAAAAGAGGACAAACACTTATCAACTTGATTCACATGTCTATAGAGGGATGCAATGATTTAGAGGTTTTAAAATAAATTAATTTTATTGAACTGAAAAAAAGGAGAAACACATTTGGTTTTATTATTTATTATGTTTCGATTTTATTTATTTGGTTTGTAATTTATAGTTGCCTACTCGGTTACATGAGGACAAGGAAACAAATAGATTAAGCGACTTAGGTTTTTCATATTGTTGTATGTATACTATAAAAGTTGTGTAAGGGGCCCGCTATGGGGAACTTATCATTGAATTAAAACAAAACACTTTTTCATCAGTAATGAAAACCCTCTTTTTGTTCTTTTAAATAATCTTTTGTGTCATATCACTCCACCACATTTTGTATATCTTGATTCAAGCTTGCTAAGAACCTAGCTATAGTAGCTTTCCGATCCTCCTCAACATTCGCCTTAATCATCGCAACCCTACCTCCTTGTGATATTCCTCTACACTCCTGTTCCCCTACCTAAGATTTTGTAGTTTATTGTACAAATACCTATAGTAATAAGTGGGAATAAATCACTTCCTCATCACCCTCTTCATCTCTTCCCAAATCTCTATTGGTGGCTCTCTATTCTTCCTCCAACTTGATAACAATTGGTCGCACAAAACTATAGCATAGTTAGAAAATTTTATGACAGTCAATTTCACTTTCTTGACTTCAAAGTAGTTATGATAGTAAAAAACCAATTCCACCTTTTTCTCCTACTCAAGATATACATTAGGATCATTCTTCCCCTTGAAGGAAGGGATTTTCATCTTTATATTTCCTAGGTTGCTATTTTCTTTCATTCTTAGCTCCTCTACTTCTCCTTACATTCCTCCTATAACCCATAAAAGAATCTTAATTAGATTAAGTTGTAGACCCTTCTCTACCTTACTCATCCTCCTCCATGCGTACTACCCTTCTTAGCATTTTATCTCTCCTACATCCAGTAGAAGAAATTCAGGACTACTCAAAACTATACTCCATCTACTCTTGAAATTGATCTATCTCTGCTCCAAACATCCTCCTCATCTCAGCAGTCAGAGTTTCCATGATCAATTTCATGTCAATACCCCCATCACACTATCAGGAGAATTTCCATTAGACATTTCTACAACAAAAACAAAGATGGCAATAGAAAAGTACAAATCCTCATTAAATCACTCCCTCACATGTTTTCTACCCAATCAATGAATCTCTCTAATCACTCATATTTTATGGCTCACAAGATTTAATTGGCTTTTACATACTCTAATGGTCTCATCACTCTTGTCTTTTACCACTTACAATCTCTTCTTCAGTTCTTTTAGAACTAATCAACAAATTAGAGTTTTTCCCACTAGTTCAATAGATTCCTTATTGTTAAAATCAATAATTCAATAAGTCACTACAGTTTCCCTAGCAATTTAAATAGGCGCAAATATGATTTTCAAGCCTTCAACAAAACAATTGCTAAGAATCCTAAAGTTTTTTTTTATACAAAATTTCCTCTCTTTTTTTGCAACTATTCAAACAAGAATTCAAACGTGGATCAATGAACACATACAATAACTACTATAACAAGTCTAATAAGATCAATAGATACACAAAGATTTGAACTTTTCTTCTTTTTTTTTTTTTAATTCAAACCTTAGATTTATAAAGAACACAAGTTGGATTCAAGATAGGCAATTCTTAACCAACTTAGGTGTGCTTTAATACCAAATGGTACTAGCCCTATCAACCTGTGCCAAAACCCGAAATCGAATTGAATCGAATAACCTACGATCAATCATGAATAAAGGGAAATCGCAACCCATTGCTTATAGTGAAGCAAGAACCTTGGTATAATGTATATGCTACAATTGGGATGGTAGACCGATTAATGAGTAAAGGGATCAACGCTATAGGATAATTTCGACAAGTTCAAGTTCTTCAAGAACAGAAGAAGAGTGTTTGTATTTCAATAATTTCAAAAAGTGTCTACAATAGAGTCTTTGACGACTATTTATAGTCTCATCAAAAAGAGTAAACAAAACATCATAAAAACCCTAATGCGACTAAGAAAAAGCATTATATGCTAATAGCTTAAAATTGTCTAAAGCTGGCCTACATTTTGAAATAACGTTCTTCTAAAGTTAGTTATTTTGAAAACATTCTTTATGTTCATTTTATTCTATTTAGTAAAAAACTTTTTTTAATCACTACTTTGATTTTTTTTTTTTAAATATATATTTGAGAATTTAGATCCGTCCATTTCGCTGTTGGCTTGGGTTGACTGAGTCTCTAAATTAAACAGGGTCAAGCGAATAAATTTCTGTGGAAGAAAAGTCATTCCACATCCTGCCATTTGTTAGGCCAAGACGCACCTAAGTTGTTTGCTTTTTCTACCGTGCTAGGAAGCCGGGGGCTGGGTGGCTTTGCAACTTGCGGATGGAAACAATGCCCAAATACATTGTTGGTCAACACTCGTCGACTTAAACATCCAATCAAAGGGCAGGAAATTGAAATTTGGCCTTGCGTTTGTTTGGATGCAATAATTTTTCCTGTTCATTGAAAACAAAACTCTATGTATTGCTATGAAAGGAACTTTAAAGTATTTTCTTTTTCTTAATTTTATTTTTAAATTTTTTATTAATTGAAGTATATTATTGGAATTCATAAAAAAATATTAATAAATCTTTATAAAAAAATTATGGATAAAATAATAAATTTCTTAAAAAAAATTCTTTATTATATTAATGTATTACCTAAAAGTTCAAAATGAGTTTCTTTTAATAATCTAATAGGTATATATATAAATGATAAAAATTGCTAATATAATTTGAAATTTGAAAATATAATATATAAGTTAGTTTAGAAACTACCATTAGCATTGCTATATATTTAAAATTTATTGATACATATATATTTATAGGTACACACACATAATGTGTGATAAAATGAAGGTTTTTGCTAATTCAAATGTGGGTCTCACCTTTGCCACTTGGTTGGTTTTCATTTTCCACCATGATATCTTTTCTCATTTGGAAAAAATACAAAAGCATTTTATTATATATATGTGTGTGTGTGACTTTTAATAGATGCTCGCAAGCTTCTTCTTTTTTTTCTTTAGATTTTAAAGAAGTCGAGATACATATATATATATATATTTTATATTATATTATATTAATTTTTTTTTCATATCCAATGGAATTTAGACTATAAAAAATAATGATTAGACCTTCAATAAGTGCAGGATACACGAGATCTGATTTAAAAAGAAAAGACAAATTAATAAAATTTTGCTTATTTAGTTCTTTGCAAGGTACCCGCATGAACTACTAAAAGAAAAAAGATAGATAGATAACATGGACACTAATGCTTACTTGAAAAAAAAAAATGCTTAAGACATGTTCAGATAATAAATGAAAAAATGAAACCTTTTTTTCCTTCTATACCATTTTTTAATGATCAACTCTTATTAGAAACCTCTTTTTTTCCTTCTATATGTTTACTTTTTTGTTTTTTTTTTTAATAATCAACTCTAATAAGATTATAATTTGCTGTAAAGGTTAAATAAGACATTTGTAATACTCACATTAATGAACATGTTCAAGGGATGAAAGGATATAAATAAACATTCTCATAGATAGGAGATCTTACTAGAATGATTTAAAATGCTAAAGCTAAGTTCAATTGGCAAGTAAATCCTAGAAGTTACAAATTAAAACCCCATAAACATTTATCTTTGTGTATTTAAACACTTCATAAACTTAGACCTTACCACACATTTTTAACTAAGAAAATAAGATTTCTTTGTATTGTTAAGTTATCAAAGTTTAAGAGGGTTCTTTTTGAAGTTTAGAGGAGATATTCACATTAAGGTTAAGTCTATAAAAGTTATTTACAGTTTTTTTCATATGTTATTTATAAAAATATTGATGCAAAAGTTGGGAGTAAGATGCATAACACTAAAATGATATTTTAAAGATGCAATACTTTAAAAGAATAGTAAAACGGCGCGTGAAAGATAAATGAGCAAATTATAAATAGTTTTTGTATATTATTAATTAAGTATAGATAGATTATATAAACTTCTAAAATATATTTGATAAAAAAAATCAAAATACAATTTTAACTTCCGACGACTTTTAAAATTATACACTAAAGACAGATCGCTGTTGAATATCTCCTTAGGAATGGATGGAATATTTTATTTTCATATTTTTAAAAGCTGGAAGTGATGGAGTGAGATGTTGGGAATATGAAGATCTACGCACCGCCGATCAACCCTTTTTTTTCTTTGGTCATCGCCGGTCAATTGTTTAGCACGTGTATTTTTGTAGTTTTGGTTTGTTATTTAGAGCTAGACTATTCTCCTTCAAAATCATACAATAACGTTAATTAACGGAATCTCTGCTCTGCATAAGGCATTTCAGCTAAAAGAAGAATTGAAGAACGTCATGTACCTGTGTTCTTCTTCACTCCACTTCTTCCTTTTCATGGTCTTTATCCATCTGGCTTCCTCAATAACAGTTCCACAATTATTTCCGTATGCAAGATGCTCACGAGCTACTAGCAATAGTACCTACCAGTCACAACTAGATACCTTATTCTCTTCTATGACTGGCAATAATAGCATAAACTATGGATTCTTCAATGCTTCTACTTCTACTCATCAAAAATCCGATACTCCTAACGTTATCGGCTTATGTCGAGGCGATCTCCGAGCCCAGGCCTGTCAAACTTGCCTTAACACCTCCGCTTCTGAGCTAAGACAATCCTGTCCTAATGATAAGCAAGCAATTGTGTATAATGAAAACTGTACATTGCGATACTCAAACCAGGCATTACTTGGGCAAGTCGAGACAAATCTTGCAAATACCTACTTTTTGCACAATGAGAATAATGCGTCCAACCCGGATTCGTTTAACCAGGCTGTCGGAGAGCTCTTTACCAGCCTGCAAACCAAGGCAGCAACCGGTGGCTCGCTGCGTAAGTTCGCGGCAAGGGACGCTATAGCCAATAATTCCGACACGATTTTCGGGTCGGCACAGTGCACGCCTGATCTGTCTGAAGTGCAGTGCTCAGATTGTCTTGCTAATATTTATTCAAGACTGACGAGCTGTTGCTTAAATAAAGTAGGTAGCATACTTATGAGTCCCAGTTGCAGTTTCCGGTACGAGATGTATCGGTTTATAGACGTTTCAGCGGTGGAGCACCTACCTTCACCACCCCCACCGGCAACACCGACAGCCTCAACATCTCCACAAGGTACGGGTGGTCTAAAAACCTATTTTTTATAAAAGCTTCTTATTCTTTATTTTATATAAATAAAAGATAGCATAACAAGATGGTGCTTCTTTTCCTATTGTAAAAGATACTGCTAGCACGCTATATATCAGGTAATTACAGTCATTGAATTACGATCTTTGAGGGTATAATAATTATGCGATATTTTAATTTGTAGATAACAAGAGTAACACAACTAGAACAATAATCTCAATAGTGACACCGGTCATTGTGGTGGTAATACTCATCATCTTCATCACCGTCTTCTTGAAAATGAAAAGGAAAAAGAAATCATTACCAGTCCAAAGTAAGTTATACTTTTTGACAAATATATTATGCAATTTCTTATAATTTATTTGCAGCTAGTAACATATTGAAGGAACAAATGTCAAATATTAGCAATTATATGACTCTTTTATTTTCTCCTCTATGGTTAAATGCTTTAGATGAACTTTGCGATATAGAGTATGCTCAATTTGATCTCGCCACCATCGAAGCTGCAACTAATAACTTTTCCGAGGACAACAAACTCGGACAAGGTGGATTCGGGGCTGTCTATAAGGTAGTATATCTAATTTTGTACAATATAATTATAGCAATGGTTTCGGCATTTATTGAATGCCTAAAAGAGAAATCTTTTGTATTTTCTAAATTGAACTATAAATTTTATAATATAATATAATATAATATATCACAATAACAAATGCAAAAGATCATCTATTAACATTTTATTATTGATATTATAACTTATTTATATTATTCTCCATACCCATGATTTCCTTTAATTGAAACCTATAATATTAAATTTTGCAATGTTCACTATTAAATGTGATAAAAAAATTCAAAAAAAGAAAATGACAAAATAATGCAGGTGTATGTAAGTAAAGGAAGAAAAATCATCTTAATTAGTTAATATTACTTTTCACTAAATTTTGATTATTTGGGAGAACTTCAATTGTAATATTTGTCAAATCTTATATCCTTAACCTTCTTATAATAACATGACATTTTAAGTGTCATATATAGTATTTATAGTAAAAATATGCTATGAAATTCTTGAAACTAATAATATGACCATAAATGGACACATTCTTAATTTGTTTCCTTGTACCTTTAGGGTAAGCTTTTTGATGGACAACATGTTGCGGTGAAAAGGCTATCAAGAAATTCTGGGCAAGGAGAATTAGAATTCAAGAATGAGGTCATGTTACTTGTCAAGTTGCAACATAGAAATTTGGTTCGACTCAAAGGTTTCTCTTTAGAAGGAAATGAGAAATTACTTATCTACGAGTTTTTAGAGAATTCAAGTTTGGATCAATTCATCTTCGGTATATCATTCATCATTGATTTTAGTGTTATATTAGCTTTGGTTAATGCTCACTCATTTTCTTTAGAAGGAATTTTGATATTATTAGTACTATGATTCAATTTTGTGAAATATAGATCCTAAGAAGCGTGAATTGCTTGACTGGAACACACGTTACAAAATAATCATTGGAATTGCTCGAGGAATTCTTTACCTACATGAAGATTCACGGCTTCGAATCATCCATCGTGATCTCAAAGCTAGTAACATCTTGTTAGATGTTGAAATGAATCCTAAGATTTCAGATTTTGGTTTGGCAAAATTGTTTAAGCTAAATCAAACTCAAGCAGACACTAGCAGAATTGTTGGAACTTAGTAAGTATAAGACATTATAGAATTAACTTATAACAACTAACATTGCCTTCTTTTTTCATATTGCTTACCATTTGTATGCAGCGGATACATGGCACCAGAGTATGCTATGCATGGAAATTTTTCAATTAAATCGGATGTTTTTAGCTTTGGAGTATTGGTTTTAGAGATAGTAAGTGGTAGAAAGAACAATTGCTTTCATGAAGGCGAATATGTAGAAGACCTCCCAACCCATGTAAGTATTAGCATTTGAAAATTATGAATGTCATAGTAGCCTAATAATTTTATTTGAAAAACTAACCCTTGCTTTGTTTTTTTCGAATACCCAAATGCTATTAGGCATGGAGGACTTGGACAGAAGGGACATTATCAGAAGTCATTGATCCCACTTTGAACTCTATTTCTAAAGCTGAAATGACACGCTGCGTCCACATTGGTTTGCTCTGTGTACAACAAAATGTAGCTGCTAGACCTACTATGGCTTTAGTAGTTCACATGCTAAATAGTGATTCCATTACTCTTGCCGTACCGTCTCAGCCAGCATTTTTCATGCATAACACCGCATTAGATAATTTTTTTACACAGGAGTATACTTCTAAGGGATCTGAAGCAGATCAATCAAAGAATAAATTAGGCTCTATGTCAAAAAATGATCTTTCCATTACAGAATTATACCCAAGATAGTTTGCTCCACTTTTTTTTTCCTCTTCTTTTTTTAGGTGTAAGGGGTTGTAAAATACTCTTAATTGAAAATACATTGTTTATTAGGGAAACTTCCTCTCTCTCTCTCTCTCTATATATATATATATATATTTCCTTTTAAAACTTTCTCTTCACATATTTGTTTCAACGTCTATGTGAATTGCTCACTATCCTATG
This sequence comes from Laguncularia racemosa, assembly GCA_037954665.1. Taxonomy (NCBI): domain Eukaryota; kingdom Viridiplantae; phylum Streptophyta; class Magnoliopsida; order Myrtales; family Combretaceae; genus Laguncularia; species Laguncularia racemosa. The sequence continues at coordinate 1,929,680 of JBBMOL010000121.1, forward strand.
TAAGTTGGAAGTCGTATAGTAATTTTTTTTGTTTTGATTTTGTATTTACACTTGTTTTAACCATTATGTAAGTTATTCACTATCCTATAAAGTTGCAAGTTGAAAGTATGAACACAGGCAAGTGGATATGGTTTAGATTGTAATTAATCATGACTGAATTTTGCAAAAGGAATTTTATTTTTTAATGTAACACAGTAATTGATGTGACCCATCGATCCTTGCAATCCGATCTAAGGTTTAAGGATGGACTCATGTAGAAGCAATTCTAGAATTTACAAAGGTTCTAAACTATCCATAGAAGGTTCGGAGCAATCTTAAGTACACAAGGTCAACGGATGAAGGAATTGAAGAAAGGTTCTGATTAATCATGTAACGGAAGGCAAAAATCCATTACTTTAAGAAGAGTTTGGAGTTTTGATACATGTTCTAGAGAATTCATTGTTTTACACAACCATATTTTATTCCATGTTTATTTGATTTTTATTTAAGACATTTTGCCTTTTAGCTATTTTATGTTTAGTTTTTAATGTTTTCTTATTTTAATATATTGTCCTTTTATTATTAGAGTAGATAGGGTCAATTTCTAAATTAGATGGTCAATCTTAGTTATTAAGCTATTAATGTTACTTTTTTTTCTTCTTCTTTTTTTCTTTTGCATTATTTTCTTTTTTATGTACATTAATCATCCAAGGTTATGCCTTGTATAAGGGATGAATTGTACTAAAGTAGATCAAACTTCTTATTATAATTTATGTGTTATATCAAATTTTATTAACGATTTGATTACTTTTTAGATTTATGCATCATGTCACCTCTATAGATTAATTAAACACAATTCATATTGTTAATTGGTGTATCATATAGTATTAATAATCCATTCATATACTCTCTTTTTTTCTTGCTAGTTCAATAATTAAAAAAAAACATTGTAAAAATCATATTCTATTTTTTTTTATTTTTTTTATTTCAAGAACACAAACGATTTAATCTTCAAACTGCTACATGCCTCCATTAGTGACTTGGATTTAGTAATACAACTTGAATATGATCCAATATCATGCATGATTAGAGAAGCGGAATTCGGTTTGAATACAAATTAACACAATTAATTTTTGGTATATTCTTAATACTAACATTATCTTAACATGAGATGAAAACTAAATAAAATCCATAAACACAAATCATTGTATAAAATATGATATAGTGTGAAATCATACGAAATTGTGTGTAGAGGTTAATTACATTTCTATAGCTAAAGACAAAAAATTAAAATAAAAAGGAAAAAGGAATAAAGATATGTATCTATAGCAAAATTCCAAAAATGAGATTTATATCCTCTCAACTCTAGTTTTGTCTCTTTTTTCATAGTAGACGAGTTTTTTTTTTGTTAATAAAACTAAAATTTATTGATGAATGATCTACAAATGGGAAGTTGAGTAAAGTAAGTAGGGGATGGAGTAGCTAACCAATCTATATAAGCAATAGTACTTTTGCTAATTGAAGCAAAGCTAAGAATGTAGAATTTAAGATAATATCTCTAAGGATGGGGTATTGCACTACAAGTCAAATTAAAAAATTAAAAAATAAAAAAGGCCTTTTTATTGCTTTCAACAACTTTTAACATTATTTGATTCTACACACTCTCTTCTAACCCTATTCTTAATCTAAATGCACACTTTTCCTACCTTTATATTATCAACATTGATTGCTAGACTTATGGCCACTAATAGTTTATTTTTCCTTTAATATTGTTTTCTTCTACACACTCTTCCAACCCAATCTTATTATAAATGTAGACTTTTCCTAATGGCTTGAGGCTTAGTCACCTCCACAATATCAACACTAGTTGAAAGACTCATGGCCCTTAATAGTTCTCTATCTTTAACATTGTTTGATTCTACACATACTCACTTCTAACCCCAATCTTACTATAAATGCATACTTGTCCTAATTGCTCAAGCCCCAACCACCTCTAGAGTATTAACATTGATTGATTGATTGACTCGTGACTCATAATAGTTCTTTGTCTTTTGCAATGTCTATCATTTTGACACCTGAAGTAAGTAGATAGCTTTATTATATAGGATATTTACCTATACTTTATATTACTAGGTATGTTTTAAGTAGATATTGAATGTCTTAAAGTAATTTTTTAGTATAAATTTATTAAAACCTACTTCCATAAGGTGGCATACACATATAAAGTCTTCATATCATGTACCCACATTAGAACTTGTACTTTAAAGTATATAAGGTATAGATTATAAGATATCATGTCCCTAACCTATATTTTTATAGGTCCAAAAATTTAGCCCACCTTGTCCTGTACAGAGTTTTTTTTTTTTAAATAAAAAATAAAAAATCATTTTCATCATCGACTCTTCTTTTATTTATTGTTTTTCATTTTCTTTTTGCAACTATTTAATTCGTTTAACTCTAAAGCATTGTTAAACTTTTTTTTTTCTCTATATTCTAATAGTGATGATTAAGCACAAAATCATAATCTGAGCATAGAAGTTTTGTATTATGTTTATATGTTGTATCTCCTTTTTAGTTGTTACTTTTTTCCTTTTAGTTCATTTATTTACTTTACTTTTAGTTTTACTATTGGTATTGGATAACTTAGTGAGCTAATTTGAGTTTTTTTTTTTTTTGGAGGCTGTGCAGACTAACCTGTGCCCGCGGTGAGTTGGCCTACCATAACCTGCAAGCCATGTGGGTGTGGGCCAAAATTTTCTACCTACTCTACAAAATTTTTGCAGGCTCCATAGGCCAGCCCACTGGCCCACCCCACATTCCCGACTCTAATAAAGAGTGATAATTGTAAAGGCCTAATTAATATGATAAAGAAAAGGTTGTTTCATTGGGCAAGCATGTATTTATCTTGCGTCATCCATTCATAACCTATAAAATTTATCATTTTCATTTACAAGTTTTCCTAGCATCTCTTTACATCCAAAGAAGGTCAAGAGGCTTATTGAAGCTAAAATAAGATTTCTTGGCTAGAAAGGAAGATGTAGGTACTACAGAAGACACATTGAGGGGCATGTGTGACTTGTTAAAGAAGAGGGCATTGTAGGAATCCAAACTCGACCACTTGGAACAACACGTTTGAATTTTCTTCCAATATTGGGAGTGATCTATAGCCTTTATGAGCTAGCACAAACCTACTTAGAGGGAAGAGTGATTGGCAAATCAAAACACCTAGCATTTTCTCATGGAACTAGACGAAGCTATTGCTATTAAGGCCTTTGATTCAATTTTTATTGAAGACTTGGAGATAGTAACTTCATATTTTTCTGGCTTGTGCAGTTGATCCTTGGTGATATGTTTAGCACATGGTCTTCATTTAAAATGTTATCTTTGTGATGTGTAAGCGAAAAATGAAAAAAAAAAATGGAGCTACTTATTTTCCAGGCATATCAAGTTTAATTCCTACTCTATATAGCGCATAGTACATCTACATTTGAGTAAGAGTGCATCATATGCTTATCACCCAAAACCAACCTAACTTCATAACTCCATATTATGAATTAAGAATATCGTTTCTCTCTCACCCTTCTCACAATTCATCATGCTGCAGCCCCCTTATTTTTTCCTCTTCGATTAATCCTTCCCAAATTAAACCTTTTCTATATCATTTCGAGTCCACTCTACAAAATGTGTGAATTTAGGAAACCAACTTGTGACATTTGTAATTTCTAAGCTAAACTAATTGCATTTTACCTAAATTTTAATCTAATTGAAGAAAAAAACCATAAATTCATCTACCAAACAAAAAACCCTAAATTCTATACAAAATCACAACGATACCTACATTTACCAAAGCAATAGGGAGAGAAAGAATAAATACCTTCATGAGGTAACCACCTACATGACACACTAAAGGTTAAAACTTTTAGAGTTTGGAATCCATATAATAAAAAAAGCAAAAAAATCCGTTGGACTTATAGAAAGGCAAAATTAGGGCAATGGGGGGAAAGAGAGAGAGAGAGAGAGAGTTAAAGAGAGAGAGATATTACAAGCTACGAATGCTAAGCGGGTGAAATAGAGAGAGTTAATCTAAGAGAGAGAAACAGGGAAAGTGAAACTGAGAGACCATGGAGTCTTCTAAGTTAGGGTTACATTTTGTAGGAAATATAACGAGGGAAATAGTAAGAAGACGAGGGAAAAAGGCTTGCTGAATTTTTTTACTGTTTACATTGCATTTTGTGGCAACTACTTTCTCACAAATAGTATATGCAAGAATTCACTTTTTGAACATGGAATTTTACATTTGTGAGGATTCACTTCTCGTCTATTAATTTCTCACTTTTTCCTTTTTCTATTGCAATGAGTTGCATACAAAATGGATTCAAGTAGATTTTAGTAATATTAAGACCATAGGTGATAGTTCCTAATAACTAATTACAAAATTAGGGTCAAATGTAGTAGTTCTCAACCTAGGATTATATATATATATATATACCTTTGTGATATATGTTAACTAAATTAAAGATAATAATTTGAATGGTTGTGATTATATGTTGCATAATGTATGTGAATTATGTTTGTCATGGCACATGCATGTCTATGTAGTAATTATGTATTAGGCTTAAACTCATTTCTTTATCCTCTTTCAACTATAGTCTACAAGTGGATATAGCAAATATGCTAAGTATGATGAGTTTGGGATGTATACTTTTACTATTAGGATAATGATAATGGATATTATTATTACGAAAAGTTAAAGTGAAGTGGAAGTTAGCTGGTCATTTAAATGACAACCTTATTAGAGACTATAAGTATTACCAAGTTTTAGTTATTATAAGCTAAATAAATGTTATGGAAGACTTCTTTATGTTGGCAGTTGCATTAATGTATAGTACTCTTAATTTTCTTTAAGTATAGTCATATGAGTTATTCATTAAATTCTCTTGGAGTTATATAAGTAAATGTGAAATGAAGTTAAACAAGTTTAAAGATTAGGTTTAGTTTTGAGCCTTTGCGTATCACTATTTAATTATGACACATGGTGGATTGTAATACCTTAAGTTCTAGGGCATCACACATTTATATACAACTTCTTCTATAGTTATTTAAAAAATATTCTTCTATTGTGTTTGGCTTACTAGAATAAATTCACTATATAACCTTTATTACTTATGGAATAACTATTCCTTTAATTGGTTTAGAAAAAAATATAGTACAAGTGATGTCTACTCCACATTATGTGGAATTGCTATTCCTTACCTTTATTAATACTATGTTTAATATGCAGAATTGTACAAAATGGAATCAAGTGGAATGTATTAGAATGAAATGGAGTGATAAATTCATTTCAGTTTTTTGAAATGTATATAGAAAAGAATGTATATAAAATAGTATTTTTTAAAAATTATTTTTAATTATTAAAGGTAATAATGAAATTAAATGTTGAATAAATAATTTCAAAGAAAGAAAAGTCATCCCACGCGCTGCCGTAGACGGGCTTGTCGTTGCACACGGAAACAATGACCTACGTTGTTGACGTAGACTCGTCGAGTTAAACATCCAATCAAAGGGCAGAAAACAAAAATTAATGTATTATTAACATGTTTCTTGACTCGCTTTTTCAAACCATCTTTTTTTTTTATTTTTTTTATTGATTGAAATGTATTATTAAAATTTTAAAAAACTAATAAATTTTATAAAAAATCAGGAATAAAGTGATATTTTTTTAAAAAAAGATTCTTTAAAATATTAACATAATATTTAAAATTTTGAAAAAAAAAATTTAATTAAATACAATCTAATAAGTATATTATAAATAATAAAAATTACTAATACAATTTAAAAATATAATATATAAGATAGTTTAAAAACTACCATTAGGACTGCCACGTATTTAAAATTTATTATACATAGCTACACACGTAATGTGTGATAAATGAAGCTTTTAGCTAATTCAAATATGGGTCCCACCTTTACCACGTGGTTGGTTTTCATTTTCCACCAAAAAATATTATCATGTTCGTCGACGACTTAAACATCCCAAGCAAATACCCGAAAAAATCGAAGGTTGTCTTGCGTTTGTCAGGCCGCAATATATTATTTGAATTGGTGTGTTGGATCCCCCTTAACCACTTGGTTCGTTTTAAATATCTACCTCTAAAAAGTTAATATATTCTGGCATTAAAAAAAAAAAAGGAACCTTATGAAATTCTATATGTATTCTTTAATATTTTAATAAAAAAGGGTGCTCCCAAGCTTTTTTTTTTTTTTCTTTTTAAAGCAGCAGAGTTAAAATTCTTTCACATTTTGATATGTTTATTCTTTTCATATGTAATTGAATTTAGAAAATATAAAAAATAATCTCCTCATCAATAATGAGTGCATAAGACATGAGTTATCGTTTAATGCTCACTCATTTTCTTTAGAAGGAGTTTTGATATTTTTAGTACTATGATTCAATTTTGTGAAACGTAGATCCAAAGAAGCGCAAATTGCTTGATTAGGACACGTGTTACAAAATAATCATTGGAATTGCTCGAGGGCTTCTTTACCTGCATGAAGATTCACGACTTCAAATTATCCATCGTGATCTCAAAGCTAGCAACATCTTGTTAGATGCTAAAATGAATCTTAAGATTTCAGATTTTGGTTTGGCAAAATTGTTTAAGCTAAATCAAACTTAAGCAAACACAAACAGAATTGTTGGAACTTAGTAAGTATAAGACATTACAAAATTAATTCATAGAAACTTATAGTGCCTTCCGTTTTGATATGGCTTACCATGAGTACGCAGTGGATAATGGCACCAGAGTATGTTATGCGTGGACAATATTCAACTAAATTAGATATTTTTAGCTTTGGTATCTTGGTTTTAGAGATAGTGAGAGGTAAAAAGAATAATGGCTTTCATGAAGGAGAATATGTAGAAGACCTCCCAACTTATGTAAGTATTAGTATTTGAAAATTGTAAATATAATAGTAGCCTAATAATTTTATTTGAAAAACTAACCCTTGCTTTGTTTTTTTTCTAATACCCAAATGCTACTAGGCATGGAGGAATTAGACAAAAGGGACATTATCAAAAGTCATTGATCCCACTTTGAACTCTAGTTTTGAAGCTGAAATGGCACGGTGCATCCACATTGGTTTGCTTTGTGTACAACAAAATGTAGCTGTTAGACCTACCATGGCTTCGGTAGTTCTCATGCTAAACAATGATTCCACTACTCTTGCGTTACCTCTTCAACCAACATTTTTCATGCATAACACTACATTATACATGTTTTCTACACAAGAGCATACTTCTAAGGAATCTAAAGTAGATCTATCAAAGAATAAATTGGGCTACATATAAAAAAATGATGCTTCCATTAAAAAATTATATCCAAGATAGTTTGCTTTACCTTTTCTTTTTTTTCTTTTTTTTTAAAAATTTTTTAGACTTTGTATTTACATATTTATTTCAACCATTATGTAAGTTATTCACTATCCTATGTAGTTGCTAGCCACAAGCGTAAACACAAGCAAGTACATATAGGTTAGATTGTAAGTAATCATGACTAAATTCTATAGAAGGAATGATTTTTTTTTTATGCAAAGTGGTAATTGATGCAACCCATCGATCCATGAAATCCAATCTAGGTTCAAGCATGTTTAAGAATGGAGTCATGAGGAAGTAATTCTAGAATTTACAAAAAGGTCTAGGTTTAGTGATGTGCTCAAAATCAAGTTTAAGCACAATCAAATGACTCAAGAAAAACAATTCACAATCAATCACAAAACCGGTCTAATGTGGATGACAATTTACGTGAAACCTTTGGAGATTTGATGGAAAACCAAAGATCAAATGATGTAATTGCAATCCCTATTTGTAATCTTCACCAAGTGAAAAAAAATGGAATGAGATCCATGTGAAAATCAGATAAAAAAGGAAGCAACAAAACCGTGATTTCCACTCTTCCTCCAATTCTAATTCATGCCAACACTAAATTGAGATATAGTTCAAGTACTAAAGGAACAATCAATCTTAACAAGACAATTGCTCATGAATTACACTCACAAATAATTCCAAGAAAGCTTCAAATCTACCCTAGATATGACTCACTAGAGAAGAAATGAAAAACAACAAAGAAGAAATCGATATGACTCACAATTTCCCGCTGTCGCACTCGCCACAATTCCAATTCTTAGGTTGAAATTGATAAGAGATTTTGAAATACGATGAACCCTAATTCCCACACGTGAAGTGCTATGTTTAATCCGCAAAAAATGGCTTCCCCAAACCTTACTATAAGCAAGTATTTATACTTGCTACTCCTAGGGTTAGAAAATGGTCAAAATTACAAGTTTATCACTTTTAAGGTAGCTAGTCCTAAATGAAAATTACAACCAAAATAAAAGTGTTCCAAAATGATTACAACATAAATAGTCCATGCAAATGAAAAATATATAAAAGAAATTAGTCTTCAAAATGCCAGTCTTCTATAGGATTCATCAGCCCAACTTATCGTCGGTTCAGGTCGGTTCATGGATAACCCACAAACTGAGTTTGAGGGAGTTTATCCATTGCTTTATAAAATATGATAAGTGTGTCTATTGGAAAACACAATACAAGAATAATAGAAAAGACGTTAATTTATAAATAATTCCGAGGTCGATTTGATAAAAAATGGGCCCTCATTGCCAAAATTTGAATTCCTTTAGTTCTTGCCCTAATGATAGGTCTCGTCGGATTTTGATTCCTATAATCTCCTCAGGCCTCAAAAAGATTTGTCCTCAAATCTGGTAGATCAAATGCAGTAGAGACTTTGTTTCCTCCTAGCAAGCTACCTAAAGAAATATCACTGGAGAATCCCAAAATCTGAAATACCACGAGTGGTGATTATTTTCTCTCCTCCATTTCTAGGATGTATCTCATCTGCAACACAAATAACGCTCCATTATTAAATAAAGTCACCCCTGTATCAACCTGTTCCATTGAAACCGTTTCCTCCTTTTCTAACTCATCTGTATGTTGTTGATCCTCATGGTCTTCTAATGGTTGGCCCAACTGCTCATTACCCTCTGAAACCTATGAAGGTAAACATAACTGTCTCTGAACAGTCCGACTCTCTGGTGGTCTGCTCATCTGACTATGATCATCAAGATCCTTTAAAGGTTGGCACATCGGTGTCTGACAAATTTTATGCTCTGAGGGTTGGCTCGTGTCACTAGAGCCCTTAAGAACCTTTGAAGGCTGGCATACCTGCGTCTGCACAGTTTGGTCCTCTGAAGGTTTGATCATGTGGCTATGATCCTTAAGATTCTGTGATGGTTGTTTTATCTGTCTTTGCATCTTCTGGACCTCTGATGATGACATAGGGTTCAATACTATACGTTTACCATCCTTTTTAAACATATAAGTATTTTTATACCCATCATGTAATACCATCCTATCATATAACCATAGTCTACCAAGTAATATATGGGATGTACAATTAGGAAGGATATCACATTCAAGCTCATCATAGTACTTGTCTCCTATACTGAAGGGTATCCTAGCCCTTTGGGTCACATAAAGACCATCCTGATCATTCAAGCAATGTAATGTATAGGTTTAGGATGTGGGATAGTTTCAAGTTTCAACTTTGATACTAGTGATGCAACTATAACATTAGTATAACTACCATCATCAATAATAATTACGCACAAGTTTCTTTGTACCCTACAAGAAGTATGGAATAAGTTTTATCTTTGTCCCTCATCAATGGTTTGAAAGGAAGTCAAGTCCCGATGTAATATGTTAGTAGACAAATACAACTCACTTGACATTTTTGCTTACTAATTTCAAAAACCTCAATACACTTCACTGCACCTCGACAACACACCCTTACATGCTCCTACATACCCATGGTGCTCACAATCAACCAATATAAGAAATGCTTATTGTTACTTCAAGTAAAGTCAAGTGAAATAATTGAAGCAAAATGAAATAATTCTTAGTACTTAAAGTAAAGTTAAATAAATGAAGTACACACACAACTACTTTCAAGTAGATAGAATTAAATTCAACTACTAGTGTTTAAGTAATTAGTTCAATTACTTTCACACTTTAATGACTTTTTTGAATTTTAAATTCTACTACTCAACTTTCCTTATCCTTGCTTTGGTTTCACACCAATTACTTCACAATGGGCAGTACTTCAACACATACAAAAATACACAACTTTACCACCACACTTCTCCCCTTTTACTCTTGGTTCCACACCAATCACGCCTCCAACAACAATGGTCTATACTACACACACCAAAGCCCACACCAAATGCACCCACTCTTCACTAAATTAAAAAATATAATCAAAACCACAACTTCTACATAAGATAAGGCAACCTACTTTCAAATTCAAAAAGGAGTTTAATAAGTACACAATTCCATAAATGGTAAGAAGCTATTTCAAATTCAAATGACACACAATTAAATAGTGACTTTAATGTGTGTTTTGAAATTTCAAATTGGTCTTCTAATGGTTGGCCCAACTGCTCATTACCTTCTGAAACCTATGAAGGTAAACATAACTATCTCTGAACAGTCTGGCTCTCTAGTGGTCTGCTCATCTGACTATGATCATCAAGATCCTTTAAAAGTTGGCACATCGGTGTCTGACAAATTTTATGCTCTAAGGGTTGGCTCGTGTCACTAGAGCCCTCAAGAACCTTTGAAGGCTGGCATACCTGCGTCTGCACAGTTTGGTCCTCTGAAGGTTTGATCATGGGGCTATGATCCTTAAGAGTCTGTGATGGTTGTTTTATCTGTCTTTGCATCTTCTGGACCTCTGATGATGAGATAGGGTTCAATACTATACGTTTACCATCCTTTTTAAACATATAAGTATTTTTATACCCATCATGTAATACCATCCTATCATATAACCATGGTCTACCAAGTAATATATGGGATGTATAAATAGGAAGGATATCACATTCAAGCTCATCATAGTACTTGTCTCCTATACTGAAGGGTATCCTAGCCCTTTGGGTCACACAAAGACCATCCTGATCATTCAAGCAATGTAATGTATAGGTTTAGGATGTGGGATAGTTTTAAATTTCAACTTTGATACTAATGATGCAACTACAACATTAGTATAACTACCACCATCAATAATAATTATGCACAAGTTTCTTTGTACCCTACAAGAAGTATGGAATAAGTTTTATCTTTGTCCCTCATCAATGGTTTGAAAGGAAGTCAAGTCCAGATGTAATATGTTAGTAGAAAAATACAACTCACTTGACATTTTTGCTTACTAATTTCAAAAACCTCAATACACTTCACTGCACCTCGACAACATACCCTTACACGCCCCTACATACCCACGGTGCTCACAATCAACCAATATAAGAAATGCTTATTGTTACTTCAAGTAAAGTCAAGTGAAATAATTGAAGCACAATGAAATAATTCTTAGTACTTTAAGTAAAGTTAAATAAATGAAGTACACACACAACTACTTTCAAGTAGATAGAATTAAATTCAACTACTAGTGTTTAAGTAATTAGTTCAATTACTTTCACACTTTAATGACTTTTTTGAATTTTAAATTCTACTACTCAACTTTTCTTATCCTTGCTTTGGTTTCACACCAATTACTTCACAATGGGCAGCACTTCAACACATACAAAAATACACAACTTTACCACCACACTTCTCCCCTTTTACTCACGGTTCCACACCAATCACACCTCCAACAACAATGGTCTATACTACACACACCAAAGCCCACACCAAATGCACCCACTTTTCACTAAATTAAAAAATATAACCAAAACCACAACTTCTACATAAAATAAGGCAACCCACTTTCAAATTCAAAAAGGAGTTTAATAAGTACACAATTCCATAAATGGTAAGAAGCTATTTCAAATTCAAATGACACACAATTAAACAATGACTTTAATGTGTGTTTTGAAATTTCAAGTTGGCTTCTTAGTTCACACTTCAAATCTAAATTCAAATATGGAAATACAAGTGTTACTCCTCCACTTTTTCGAAAACAAAAGTACACAATACAAATCTACTTCACCAATTGAACACTACTCTCAATCCTTCACGGTTTACTTCAAAATTTACTATACAATCACGACCAATAATCAAAGGAAGCCAAGAGTGTTCAAGCCTCCAAGTGTACAACAACTAAACAACAAGATAATACTTCCACAACAAAATTGGAATAGGTCAATCTTCATCCCAACAAATTGGATCAACTCTTACGGCAACAACACAAAATTGCACTCCACTTCCACGACAATAATAACAAATGGCAACAACAAAAAATACACTTCCACTTCCACGGCAAGGATAACAAGATATACTCCACTTTCCACAAATTTAATATGCAACTTAACAAATAGGTAGCAATTCAAATTTGAATTTTAACCTCTTCACTAATTGCAATCCTTCCTCGATTAGTAAGAAATGAATTTCAAATTCAAATAACACTCATTCCCACAACTTAATTGATGTGTTTGAATTCAAATAAATTCCTTACTATTCAACACAATGCAAATCTGTAAAATACTTCCCCAATTCCGAATTTGCACAATGGATTCAACAACAACAAAATGCCACGAGCTCCTTCAAGCAACAAGCTAATCACGGCATGATAGGTAAGTTTTCAAGTTCAAAAAAATGTTGAATTAGCAACACTTCTACTCTCCTTCCCTTCCACAAAAATGATCAATCACAAGAAGTTACAACAATCCCTCCAATCCAACTTCAACAAGTAGCAAATCAGAATTCCAATCAAGACAATTTTCACAACTCAAAATCACTACACACAATTTCGGTTAAAAAATGAGGAACCCTAATTGAAGATGATAATCACGAAATCAACCAACACTTAATCCCTTCTCTCAACTTGTGCTCTGATACCAAAAGATGATGTGCTCAAAATCAAGTTCAAGCACAATCAAATGACTCAAGAAAAAAAATTCACAATTAATCACAAAACTGGTCCAATGTGGATGACAATTTACGTGAAACCTTTGGAGATTTAATGGAAAACCAAAGATCAAATGGTGTAATTGCAATCCCTATTTGTAATCTTCACCAAGTGAAAACAAATGGAATGCGGTCCACATGAAAATCAGATCAAAAAAGGAAGCAACAAAACCGTGATTTCCACTCTTCCTCCAATTCCAATTCATGCCAACACTAAATTGAGATATAGTTCAAGTACTAAAGGAACAATCAATCTTAACAAGACAATTTTTCATGAATTACACTCACAAATAATTCCAAGAAAGCTTCAAATCCACCCTAGATATGACTCATTAGAGAAGAAATGAAAAACAACAAAGAAGAAATCGATATGACTCACAATTTCCCTTTGTTGCACTCGCCATAATTCCAATTCTTAGGTTGAAATTGATAAGAGATTTTGAACTAGGATGAACCCTAATTCCCACACGTGAAGTTAATGAGATCCATAATGAGAGTCAAGCCGGAAGAATGAATGTGGATCCTCTTGAAGTGCCACCTGGACTAATCACAAGAAATTGAGCGAAACGACTCAAGGAAGCACTTAACGGGTTAATAAAGGATGTCCATGAAGCCGGAAAGGATTGGGGCAATCATAAAGTTGGAACGGATTGGAACAACCATGGGAAGACCCTTGCTCTTATACAATTCACACCGGTCACGGGTTGAAGAGGGCGTGTATTTTCAAGGCACGGCCGTGTAGGAATCTCAAGATTACATAGAATCATACACGGCCAGACACACGGCTAAAAGGCACGGCCGTGTATGGAGTCAAGCAAATCCATATAAAGATACACGACCAGAAGTACACGGTCGTGTATGTTACCAGAATTTGCACAGAAAAGTATATGGCCAAAGTACACGGCCGTGTATCCCTTGCCGGCCGGCATATTCTGTTTTGTTATTTTTACGCACTTATTGAAGTGACGTCATTTTAGGCTTGTATTTTCATGAATTGTAACCCTAGTATAAAAGCTCATAGGGTTTAGAACAATAGGGAACAAACATCTTAGAACATTAAACATCTTTGAGAGGCACCTCTCTTGGTTCTTCAAGAATTAAATCGAACTTATCGGATTAATTTCCGTGGCATTCATCCCGACTTATCAATCGGTCTTTCATCCCGATTGTGGCGTCTTCATTTTATACCAAGGTTCTTGTCTCGCTTATAGACAACGGGTCGCAGTTTCCACTTTAGGTATTTGGGCGTCTTAGGTAACGAATTCCGAACGTATTGGTATTGGGTTTCGTCACGGGTTGGCATGGTTCGTATCAGTTTGGTATCAGAGCTTAGGTTTCTCAAAACATCAATTCGGTTTGAGGAAGGTAACATCAAAACCCTAACTCCAATCGTTCATATCCATTGTTAGCATTGAATTTCGTAATATTAATTATCTTTTGATAGTGTAGTATCTACTAGTCGATTGTTACCAAAAAAAAAAAAGAGAGTAAAAATCACGACAAAAAAAAAGAAGAGAAAAGAAAAGAAAAGAAAAACCGTGATCAAAAGCAACAACAAAGACAAAAAAAAAATCGGATAGAAAAATAAAGGAAAATTTACGAACCCTAGAGTTATTTTGAATTCTACGGAAGGAAATTGGTGTAGTTCGGGTTAGTTCCAAGAGAATTGAGAAGAGGAAATTGGCGAGTTGATATCATCGTTGTTTGTGAGAATACAAGAGTGATTGTGTGATATCATCATTTGAGCGAAACACATAAGGGAGTGTATTGTGAGGTTTAATCATATATATATTTGTGTTAGTACTAATCTTTTTTGTAGGGACAATGTCGAGACAACATTCTCCTGAAGGTGAAAGGGGAAGGTTTGATGCTAGGTTAGTAATTGAGGCGTTGAGGGGTGAGATGAAGAGGATGTTCCAAGAGGGAATGGAACAAATTCATGAGACGGTAGAGCAAAGACTAGAGCAATCCACAAACGTATTCCAAGGGCGTAAGAGGGAGAGTCGATCTAGGAGAGTACAAAGGGGTGGAGATAAAATGTCGGATGATAAATTTGATGAAACTTCTGTCGGGAGTTATAGAGGTTATAGTGGTAAGAATAGAGAAACTAGGGATTGGAAAGATAGAGGAGATAGGAAAAGAGAGAATACCTTTCATACTAGATGTTATCTAGGTGATTACATTTGCAGTTTGATCATTGATGGAGGAAGTTGCACTAATGTGGTGAGTAATTTTATTGTTGAGAGGCTGGGAATCAAGACTATTAAGCACCCTAGTCCATATAAATTGCAGTGGCTGAATGATAGTGGCGAGACTAAGGTGAGTAAGCAAGCCTTGATTGGTTTTCGCATTGGTAAGTATGAGGATGAGGTGTTATGTGATGTAGTGCCAATGCAAACATGTCATGTGTTGTTGGGGAGGCCATGGAAATTTGATAGGAAGGTTGTTCATGATGGCTTTTCTAACAAGTATACGCTTGTTCACCAAGGGAAAAGCTTTAATCTTAAACCTTTAACACCTAAACAAGTGTATGAGGATCAGTTGCAGTTACAACAGTCATTTGCAAAACACAAGGTGAGTGAAAAGCAGAAGGAGAGTGAGAGAGCAAAAGACAATGAGAAAGAAAAGGAATATAAAAGTCAAGATCAAAAGGAAAAAGAGAGGAAGGCTGGAAAGAGTGTGAGAGACCAAGTTGAAGGGGGATCAACTTTGGTGGTGAGTGAAAAGGAGAGGGCAGCCTTGCAAAAGGAGAGTTATGTGGCAAGAGCGAGTGTAATGAGGAGAACTTGTTTAAATACTAACGAATCATTTAACTCTTTGCCTAGTGTGGTTGTGTCTATTGTGCAGGACTTTGAAGATGTCTTTCCTGAGGAGATTCCAAAGGGACTACCACCTATTCGTGGTATTGAGCATCAGATTGACCTTGTACCCGGAGCATCGATTCCAAACAAGCTAGCTTATAGGAGCAATCTGGAGGAGACAAAGGAACTCCAAAGGCAGGTCGATAAATTAATGGAGAAGAGGTATGTGAGAGAAAGCATGAGTCTATGTGCAGTGCCTGTGATTTTGGTGCCTAAGAAGGATGGGACATGGAGGATGTGTGTTGACTGCCACGCCATCAATAACATCACGGTAAAGTATCGTCATCTTATTCCTCGCTTAGATGACATGTTAGATGAGTTATATGAGTCTAGTGTCATTCCTCATAAGCATTGGGTAGATATATCTATGGATTTTGTGTTAGGATTACCCAGGTCTAGACATGGTCAAGATTCTATTTTTGTGGTTGAGGATAGATTTTCTAAGATGGCACATTTCATTCCTTGTCATAAAACTGATGATGCTATACACATTTTTGATTTGTTCTTTAGAGAGGTAGTGCGTCTGCATGGTATACCTAGTAGCATTGTTAGTGATCGGGATGTAAAGATTTCGAGTCCTTGTTGGAGAGTATTGTGGGAAAAGTGGGGAACTAATCTAATGTTTTCGACTATCCATCACCCACAAACTGATGGGCAAATT
The DNA here is from genome assembly GCA_037954665.1 of Laguncularia racemosa. Taxonomy (NCBI): domain Eukaryota; kingdom Viridiplantae; phylum Streptophyta; class Magnoliopsida; order Myrtales; family Combretaceae; genus Laguncularia; species Laguncularia racemosa. The sequence continues at coordinate 1,946,154 of JBBMOL010000121.1, forward strand.
GATGTGGTTAACAGGACTTTAATTCAATTGTTAGGGGCAATCATAGAGAAGAACATTAGGACTTGGAAGGATTGTCTACTATTTGTGGAGTTTGCATATAATAGGGCTTTACATTGCACTACTCATTGTTCACCATTTGAGATTGTGTATGGTTTTAACCCACTGACTCCTATTTATTTATTGCCATTGCCACCTAACAAGTTTGTGAGTTTTGATGTTGATTCTAAAGCAGATTTCGTGAGAAGGCTAAACCTTGAGTGAAGAACAGAGCAGTATGTGAAACAAGCCAACAAGGGTCGTCGACAAACTGTCTTTGAACCTAGAGATTGGGTTTGGGTTCACATGCGCAAAGAGCGGTTTCCCATGCAGCGTCGATCTAAATTACTTCCTAGAGGCGATGGACCATTTCAAGTTCTTGAGCGCATCAACGATAATGCATACAAGATAGATTTGCTTGGTGAGTATCAAGTAAGTGCCACATTTAATATTATTGATCTGAGTCCTTTTGATGCAGGCGAAGATTTGAGGACAAATCCTTTTCAAGAGGAGGGGAATGATGAGATCTATAATGAGAGTCAAACTGGAAGAAGGAATGTGGATCCTCTTGAAGTGCTACCTGAACTGATTACAAGAAATCGAGCAAAATGACTCAAGGAAGCACTTAACGGGTTGATAAAGGATGCTCATGAAGCCGGAAAGGATTGGGGCAATCATGAAGTTGGAATGGATTGGAACAATCATGGGAAGACCCTTGCTCTTATACAATTTACATCGGATACGGGTTGAAGAGGGCATGTATTTTCAAGGCACGGCCGTGTAGGAATCTCAAGATTGCACAAAATCATACACGGCCAGACACACGGCTAAAAGGCATGGCCGTGTATGGAGTCAAGCAAATCCACATAAAGATACACGACCAGAAGTACACGGTCGTATATGTTGCCAGAATTTGCACAGAAAAGTATATGGCCAAAGTACACGGTCGTGTACCCGGCTGTGTATCCCCTGCCGGCCAGCATGTTCTGTTTTGTTATTTACGCACTTATTGAAGTGACGTCGTTTTGGGCTTGTATTTTCACGAATTGTAACCCTAGTATAAAAGCTCTTAGGGTTTAGAACAATAGGGAACATACATCTTAGAACATTAAACATCTTTGAGAGGCACCTCTCTTAGTTATTCAAGAACTAAATCGAACTTATCGGATTGATTTTCGTGGCGTTCATCCCGACTTATCAATCGGTCTTTCATCCCTATTGTGGCGTCTTCATTTTATACCAAGGTTCTTGTCTCGCTTATAGACAACGGGTTGCGGTTTCCACTTTAGGTGTTTGGGCGTCTTAGGTAACGAATTCCGAACGTATTGGTATTGGGTTTCGTCACGGGTTGGTGTGGTTCGTATCAGAAGTGCTATGTTTAATCTGCAAAAAATGGCCTCCTCAAACCCTACTATAAGCAAGTATTTATACTTGCTACTCCTAGGGTTAGAAAATGGTCAAAATTATAAGTTTGCCACTTTTAAGGTGGCTAGTCCTAAATGAAAATTACAATCAAAATAAAAGTGTTCCAAAATGATTACAACATAAATAGTCCATGCAAATGAAAAATATATAAAAGAAATTGGTTTTCAAAATGCCGATCTTCTATAGGATTCATTGGCCCAACTTATCGTCTGTTCAGGTCGGCCCATGGATAACCCATAAGCTGAGTTTAAGGGAGTTTGTCCATTGCCTTATAAAATGTAATAAGTGTTTCTGTTGGAAAACACAATACAAGAATAATAGAAAAGATGTTAACTTATAAATAATTCTGAGGTCGATCTGCTCAAAATGGGCCTTCATCGCCAAAATTCGAATTCCTTTAGTTCTTGCCCTAATGATATGTCTTGTCGGATTTTAATACCTATCATCTAGAGCAGTCTTTATAAAAGGTCAATAAATCAAGGAATTAAAGAAAGCTCTAAATCAATCATGCAACTTAAGGTAAAATTCCATAATTTCAAGAAGAGTCCAAAGTATTGATACATGTTCTTGAGCATTCATCGTTTTACATAATCATATTTTATTCTAAGTTTATTTGATTTTTTATTTTTTGAGACATTTTGTCCTTTTAGTTATTTTAGGTCTAGTTTTTATTGTTTTCTTATCTTAATATATGTCCTTTTATTTTTAGAGCAGATAGGGTCAATTTCTAAATTGGGATGGTCAATCTTAGTTATTAGGCTATTGATGTTACTTCTTTTCTTTTATGTTATTTCCTTTTTATGTCCATTAGTCATCTAGGATTATGAGCTCATGGATTGTATTAAAGTCTTAGCCTTTTGATGTGGAAAAGCTTTGAGAGTTATCTCACTTCTTGTTTTATTGTAATTCGTGCGTCAGTTAGAGTAGTATTGATGGATCGATTAATTTCTAGATTTGTGCATCATATCATCTTTATAGATTAATCAAACTTGGTTTGTATTGTTAATTGGTGTGTTATATACTATTAATAATCTGTTCATATCCTTTTTTTTTTTTTCTCGTTCAATAATTACAAAACAAACCATAAAAAGTCATATTCCCTTCTTTTCTTTATTTCAAAAACACCAAAAAGATTTAATCTTCAAATTTCTACACATCTCAATCAATGACTCAAATTCACTATTTGGTCTAGGTAGTATCAGTAGTAAAACTTGAATATTATCCAATATCACACATGATTAAAGAGATAAATTGGGAATTGGCTATACATATAAGTTCAATTGGGTATGGCTTGGATATAAATTAATATACTTAATTTTGGTGTACTCTTAATACTAACATTATCTTAACATGAGATGAAAACTAAATAAAATCCATACGCAAATCGCTATATAAAATAACATATAATGTGAAATCATATGAAATTGTATTGGAGGTTTATTACACGTATATAGTTGACGACCAAAGAAAAACAAAAAAAAAAAAGGAAAAAAGATATGCATTGATACCAGAATTCTTAAAATGAGATTCATACACTCTTAACTCTGGTTTTGTCTCTTTTTTCATAGTAGATGGGTTTCCTTTTCTATTAAAAAAGTAAAATCTATTGATGAATTATTTATAAATAGCAAGTTGAATAAAGGGAATCAGGGATGGAATACTTGAATAGACATGCTTATCCCTTGCAAAAAACCAATCTGTACAGGATTTAGTACTTTTGCCAATAGAAGAAAAACTAAGAATGTATTATTAAATTGTATTATGATTTAATTGGTATTTTAAAAGTTAGATAGCATCTAAATCAACATGAAAAATATATAAAACAATTATTCTTTATTTATTTCTAAAATCAACAAAATGTTAGTGAAATATTTGATATAATTAATACATTCTTATTTAGAAGTAAAACACTGACATATTGACAAAACAAATTGATATTATTTAGAAAACGACACTGTTATTACATTTTTACAATCAATATAATAATTACTATAATTTTTTCTTTTCTTTTATTTTTTTATTTCTCATAATTTGATTTGATCTAAAAACGTTTAATTCGGTTTTTAATTTTTTAAAATTTAAAATTTTAATTTGATGTAATTCGATTTACGATTCAAGCTTTTTTTTTTCTTTTTTTCAGCCTTAGCAAATTGAGAATATTCCTTTAGCGATAGTTAATGCTGTGTTGAGAGATATTTTATTTTCATCCTTTTAAAAGTTGGATGTGATGGAGTGACATGTTGAGACATGAGAGCTTGAAGTATTCACCACGGGGTCAATTATATTATTCAGCACGTGTATTTGCAGTAACCATTGGTTACTTAGAGCTTACTTTTCTCCATTAAAATCATACATTAACGTTAACAGAATCTCTACTCTGCATAAGGCATTTCAGCCAAAAAAAGAATTGAAGAAAGTCATGTTCCTGTGTTCTTCTTCGCTCCACTTCCTCCTTTTCATGGTCTTTATCCATCTGGCTCCCTCAATAACAGTTCAAGAACTATTTCCGTAGGCACTATGCTCAAACTTCACTAGCAATAGTGCCGACCGGTCAAAACTAGATGTCTTATTCACTTATATGACCACCGTTAGTATCATAAACTATGGATTCTTCAACTTCGATGCTTCTTCTTTTATTTATGTAAACTCCGATACCCCTTACGTTTTCGGCTTATGTTGAGGCGATCTCCGAGCGCAGGCCTGTCAAACTGCCTTACCACCTCCGCTTATGTGCTAAGACAATCCTGTCCTAACGATAAGCAAGCAATTGTGTATAATGAAAACTGTACATTGCGATACCCAAACCACACATTCCTTTGGCAAGTCGTGACAAATCTTGCATATTGATGGAGACATGGGTTGATACACGGTTTGTTACACGGCCGTGTAAAGAGTCAAGGGAACTTCCAGAAAGACACATGGCTTCCATACACGGTCAGAAGCACGGTCGTGTATTCTATCAAAATTCCCACAAAAGCATACACGGTCTCCCTACACGGCCAGAAACACGACCGTGTATTCGGTCAGGAATTCCCATAGAAGCATACATGGCTAGGAGGCATGGCCGTGTATACGACAGAGAATAGACGTGTATCGTAATATTTATTTCCACGTGTATGTTTATATTTTCCTTTTTATGTATTTTTATAGGGTAGTATATATATCGTTGTTAGGTTATTTTAGGATTACGTTTTATTGTCTATTGAAAATAAACTTTTGAGAAAGAATTTTCTCTATTTATTGATTGTACGCAATCCTAATTTCTTCAAGAAATAATTCATCATTATTCTTTATTATTTATGAAACCAATCCTAAAGTCGGATTTGTTTCATTGCGCTTTCTGCACTGAGTTACATATACCTACTCAATGCACAATGACAATAATGCGTCCACCCGGGTTCGTTTAACCAGGATGTCGGAGAGCTCTTTACCAGCCTGCGAACCAAGGCAGCAACCGGTGGCCCACTGCGTAAGTTCGCGGCGAGTGACGCTATTGCCAATAATTCCGACAAGCTTTTCGGGTCGGCGCATTGCACGCCTGATCTGTCTGAATAGCATTGCTCAGATTGTCTTGCTAATATTTATTCAAGACTGCCGGGCTGTTGCTTGAATAAAATTGGTAGCATACTTATGAGTCCCAGTTTCAGTTTCTGGTACGAGATGTATCGGTTTATAGACGTATCAGCTGTGGTGCCCCTACCTTCACCACCCCCACTGGCAACACCGACAGCCTCAACATCTCCACAAGGTAAGGGTGGTCTAAAAATCTAATTCTTATATAAGCGTCTTATACTTTATTTTATATAAATAAAAGACAACATAACAAGATGGTGCTTGTACGCTATATATCAGATAATTACAGCCATTGAATTACAATCTTTGAGGGTGAATTGTTTGTCTCATGTAAATCTGTTGGTACGAGATGTATCGGTTTGTAGACGCATCAGCTGGGGAGCCCCTACCTTCACTACCCCCACTGGCAACACCGACAGCCTCAACATCCCCACATGGTAAGATTGATTTTCTTAATTACTATCTATGACTATGCTATCAACCCTTTTTATTTAGGTCTCCATCTATTTCAATTTCATCATTGATTTGTGCGTATTATTGTTATAGGTATGAATAATAATCCTTTAGAAAATATAATCCTATTTCTACATTTTTGAGAAAGTATCCTTGTTTATTAAATAAGATATAATAATTATGCAATATTTTAATTTGCAGATAACAAGAGTAACACAACTAGAACAATAATCTCAATAGTGGCACCGGTCATTGTGGTGGTAATACTCATCATCTTCATCACCGTCTTCTCGAAAATGAAAAGGAAAAAGGAACCATTACCAGTCCAAAGTAAGTTACTCTTTTGGACAAATATATTATGCAATTTCTTATAATTTATTTGCAGCTAGTAACATATTGAAGGAACAAATGTCAATTATTAGCAATTATATGACTCTTTTATTTTCTCCTCTATATGGTTAAATGCTGTAGATGAACTTTGCGACATAGAGTATGCTCAATTTGATTTCGCCACCATCCAAGCTGCAACTAACAACTTTTCCGAGGAAAATAAACTCGGACGAGGTAGATTCGGGGCTGTCTATAAGGTAGTATATCTAATTTTGTATAATATAATTATCGTAATTTTTAGCACTAATTGAATGCCTAAAATATTTTCTAAATCAAACTACAAATAATATATATATATATATGCAAAAGATCATCTATTAATATGTTTATTATTGATATTGTAAATTAATTATATTCATCATACATGTAATTTCCTTTAATTGAAAACTTGTAATATTTAAATTTTCTAATGTTTATTGTTAAAGGAGATAAGTTTTTTATTAAAAAAAAGAAACAAACTAATGCAAGTGCATTTAAGTAAAGGGAGAAAAATATCCTAATTAGTTAATAAAACTTTTCACTAAATTTTGATTATTTAGGAGAACTTGAACTGTATTGTTTGTCAAATCTTATCTCCTTAACCCTCTTATAATAACAAGATAATTTAAGTGTCATATATAGTATTTATAGAAAAAATATGCCATGAAATTCTTGAGAGTAATAATATGCCCATAAAGGGACACATTCTTAATTTGTTTCCTTGTACCATCATGGCAAACTTTTTAATGGACAAGATATTGAAGTGAAAAGACTATCAAGGAATTCTAGATAGGGAGAATTAGAATTCAAGAATGTGGTCATGTTACTTGCCAAGTTGCAATAAAGAAATTTGGTTTGGGTCTAAGGTTTCTCTTTAGAAGGAAATGAGAAATTACTCATTTATGAGTTTTTAGAGAATTCGAGGTTTAGATCACTTCATCTTTGGTATATCATTCATCATTGATTTTACAGTTATATTAGCTTTTGTTAATGCTCATCCATTTTTTTAGGAGTTTTGATATTTTTAGTACTATGATTCAATTTTGTGAAATATAGATCCTAAGAAGCGCGAATTACTTGGCTAGGAACATGTTACAAAATAATCATTGGAATTAGTCGAGGACTTCTTTACCTACATGAAGATTCACGGCTTCAAATCATCCATCATGATCTCAAAGCTAGTAACATCTTGTTAGATGCTAAAATGAATCCTAAGATTTTAGATTTTGGTTTGGCAAAACTATTTAAGCTAAATTAAACTCAAGCAAGCAGTAGCAGAATTGTTGGAACTTTGTAAGTATAAGACGTTACAAAATTAACTCATAGAAACTTACAATGCCTTCTTTTTTTTTATATATTGCTTACCATGTGTATGCAATGGATGCATGGCACCAGAGTATGCGATGCATGGAAATTTGTCAATTAAATCGGATGTTTTTAGCTTTGGTGTATTGGTTTTAGAGATAGTAAGTGGTAAAAGGAACAATTGCTTTCATAAAGGAGAATACATAGAAGACCACCCAACTTATGTGAGTACTAGTATTTGAAAATTGTAAATGACATAATAGCCTAATAACTTTGTTTGAAAAACAAACCCTTGCTTTGTATTTTGTTGATGCTTAAATACTACTAGGCATGGAGGAATTGGATGAAAGGGACAATATCAAAGGCCATTGATGCCACTTTGAACTCTAGTTCTGAAGTTGAAATAGCACATTGCATCCACATTAGTTTGCTTTGTGTACAAAAAAATGTAGTTATTAGACCTACCATGGCTTTGATAGTTCACATCCGAAGTAGTTATTCCACTACTCTTGCATTACCATCTCAACCAGCATTTTTCACATAGAACACTACATTAGACATGTTTTCTACACAAAAACATACTTCTATGGGATCTAAAGTAGATCAATCAAAGAATAAATTAGGCTACATGTCAAAAAATGATGTTTCCATTATAGAATTATACTGAAGATAAGATTGGGGGGTTATAAAATGCTTTCAATTGAAAGTACATTATTGATTAGGGAAACTTAGTTTTTTTTTTTTACCTTCCAAGACCATCTATTCACATATTTGTTTCAACTACCATGTAAGTTGTTTACCATCCTATGTAAGTTGAAAACCATTTAGTGAGTTTTTTTTTTTTTTTATAGACTATGTATTTACATATTTGTTTCAATCACTAGGTAAGTTATTGACTATCCTATGAAATTGCAAGCCACAAGCATGAGCATAAGCAAGTGGATATGGTTTAGATTGTAATTAATCATGTCTAAATTCTATAGAAGGAATGATATTTTCTAATGCAACATGATAATTGATGCAACTCATCAATCTGTGAAATCTAATCTAAGGTTCAAGCATGTTTAAGAATGGAGTCATGAGGAAGTAATTATGGAATTTACGAAAAGGTCTAATTTCAAAGCAATCTTAACTATAAAACGTCAATAGATAAAGGACCTAAAGAAAGGCTTGGATCAATCATGCCACCAACGACCAAAATTCTATAATTTCAAGAATTCAAGGTACCAATATAAGTTGTTGAGCATTCATAATTTTACACAACCATATTTTATTCTACACTTATTTATTTTTATTTATCACATTTTGTCCTTTTAGTTATTTTAGGTTTAGTTTTTAATGTTTCCTTTTCTTTTCTTTTTTAATATATGTCATTTTAATTTTAGAGTAGATAGCATCAATTTCTAAATTAGGATGGTCAAATTAGTTACTAGGCTATTCATGTTATTTCTTATCTTTTATGTTATTTTTTTTTTATCCACTAGTCATCTAGGATTATGAGCTTCTATAAGGGTTTGATAGTAATGAAGCATTAGCCTTTTGATGTGGAAAAGCTTTGAGAGTTCTTTCACTTCTTGTTTTATCAATTTAACTTTTAGATTGTGGCGACATGAATCTCTACAATTGTGTGAATATCAATTATATATGTCAAATCTATTATTGTAATTCACATGTCATATCGAGTTATATTAACATATTGATTAGTTTCTAGATTTATGCACCATATCATCTCTATAGATTAATCAAACCTAATTCGTATTATTACTCAATGTGTTATATACTATTAATAATTCATTCATATCCTTTATTTTTGTTTTTGGCTCATTCAATAGTTAAAAAAAAAACCATAAAAAAAAACCATATTCCTTTCTTTTCTTCATTTTAAAAACACCAAAAAGATTTAACCTTCAAATTGCTACACATCCCAATTAGCAACTTGGATTAACCATTTAGTCTAAGTCTTATTAGCAGTACAATTTGAACATGATCCAATATCATGCATTATTAAAGAGATGAAACTAAGAATTAGCTATACATATAAGTTTAATTGGGTATGGTTTGAATACAAATTAACACATTTAATTTTAGTGTACCATTAATATTGACATTATCTTAGCAAGAGATGAAAACTGAATAAAATCCATAAACAGAAATCACTATTGATGTAAGACAAGTATATCTATCAAACTTTGTAATATAGTGTATTAAATACAAATATCATCCCGTAGAGATTACAGATACTAATACTAACTTACATCATTTTATCTAACTAATAAATTATAGAGATTGATTAATCTAAAACCTATAACTGATTATTAGCTAATGCACTAAGATTTTATTGAAAGAAAGAAAAGTAAAGAAAATTATAATTAACTTCAAGATAATAAAACAAGTATCTAGACTTTGTTTCCCCTATGAATCATTATGTGATATTAACAAAAATTGTTTAAATTCTTCTTAAATTTCATTGATCGAGGGAATTTTTAATTTAATTTAATAACTTTCTTAAGCTTATTAATCCATAATCTTAAAATTAACTATTTGAATCTCTTTATAACAGTATTATTCAAAGATCACATTAAAAACAATAAATTCCCATAACCAATTTAATTAAATCTGGAAGAATTATGTAACTTATCTCCAAAATTACATTAACTCTCTTCAAACATGCTAGATCTAATTACATATTAGATTTCTCTATCCTAATGTATAATATCAAATAGATAGAACAACACTATAAAAATATTAATTTAATCAAAATCAAGAACATATGCATGAATAAAGAAATATGAGAATTCATTGAATGGTAGAAATTCTAGTCATATAATAAACTTAAGATCCATAAGTCTAGATACTAAGAAAATTTAAGCACTAATCATATTGAAAATAGAAATATTCAATGATGTATAAACATTCTTCATTAAGGAAATCAAATAAAACTAAGAAAAACCCTTAGATTTTTGAAGTGTAAAAAGAAAAAAAAATAGCCTTCTAATCTCTAAAACCCTAGAATAAATAAAATATAACTTCTATCCCTCTCTAAAGTTTTTGAAACCGGTTCCCTCTTATCCTTTATATAGTGAAGCATCAAAAACTCTATTTTTAGGTCAACACACTATCCAATACGGTTGTGCTTCAAGTTATGTCAAATTTGTTAGTCAAATCTTGTAAAACTAGGCATTGCACCAGACACGACCTAAACATGGTCATGTTTGGAGGTCATGACTAAATCGTGTTTTAAAGTTAATTGTCTTCGAAAGATATATGACCAACAAACATAGTCGTGTCTTGTCTGCGTGTAACTCTCTATGAAGCTTCAAATTCAACACATTCTAAACATGATCATGTCTAGGCTATGTCTAGTTTTAAAACTTCATAACTTTTATTTAGCTCCAAATTAAGTAAAATTGGATTCCTTTTCTTTCTTTTTCATTTAATTATCCATTGAAACCTAAATTCAAAATATTACTCAATTGAAATTCAAATTCTTCAACAACATGCCAAAGTTAAGGGAAAAACATGTTAAGTCTCACTTTATATATATATATATATATATATATATATATATATATATATATATAAGCATCTATTAACTGTATAATATAATATATAGTGTGAAATCATATGAAATTGTATCTAGAGGTTTATTACATTTTTATAGTTGAAAAAAAAAAAAGAAAGAAAAAAAAGAAAAAGATATGCATCTATACCAAAATTCTTAAAAAGAGATTTAGACACTCAATCTTTTTTTCATAGCAAATGGGTTTCTTTTTCTATTAATAAAAGTAAAATTTATCGATGAATTGTGAGAACTTAGACTTAAGCAATAATGTTGAAATTGAAATAGTATACATATATATATACGTAATGTAAAATGAATATATATATATGTATATGTGTATATATATGTTATATGCTATATTTAAAAAAAATGTGTGAATTATATGGACATATATATATACATATACATATACATGTAAAAATATAAATATTATATTATATTATATGTTATAAATATGGCTAGGAAAAAAACAAAAAGAAGAAGAAGAAAAACTGAGCAAAACAAACCTAAATCTAAGTATAGGAAATATTATATATATATATATATGATAAGAATCAAAATCCGACAAGACCTATCATTAGGGCAAAAACTAAAGGATTTCGAATCATGGCGATGAGGGCCCATTTTGAGCAAATAGACCCTGGAATTATTCGTTTACTAACCTCTTTTATCTTGTTCATGTATTTTATATTCCAATAGGAATACTTATCATGCTTTATAGGGCGATGGACAAATTCACTCAGACTTAGTTTGTGGGTTATCCATGAACCGACCTGAATCGGCGATGAGTTGGGCCAACAAATCCTATGGAAGAGCTTGCATGATGAAGACTATTTTCTTTTATTTTTTGTAATTTTCTTTTGGGATACTTTCATTTTATTGTAATTTCTATTTAGGACCAGCCACCTTAAAAGTGGTAAACTTGTAATTGTTTACCATTTTCTAACCCTAGAAGTGGCAAGTATAAATACTTGCTTATAGTAGGGTTTGAGGAGGCCATTTTTTGCAGATTTGAATCATACACTTTACGTGTGGAATTAGGGTTTTTCCTAGTTCATTTTCTCTTATCAATTTTAAACCCAAGAATTGGAATTGTGGTGAGTGCAACGAGGGGAAATTGTGAGTCATATCAATTCCTTTTTTGTTGTTTTTCATTTCTTCTCTAGTGAGTCATATCTAGGGTTGAATTGAAGTTTCTTGGTCAGATTTTGTATTACATTTGTGATCAATTATCTTGTTTAAGGTTGATTACTCTAGTACTTGATATTTCATCTTATTGGTGGTGTGAATTTGTGCTTGTGTTAGAAGAGGATATACTACGGTTTGGTGCTTTTCTTCTTCATCCATTTCACGTGGAATTCACTTGATTTTATTGTTATTTAGTGAAGTTGATCATTATTGGATGTTAATTATATCTTTGAAACTTTGGATTGCATTAAATTTCCATTAGGGTTCACAAAAATTCCATGTCTAGTGGATTGGTTTGTTTGTGAATTGAGGATTGTTTTCTTTGATTCATTTGATTGTATTTGGACTTGGTTTTGAGCACATTATCTTTTGGTAATAGAGCTTGAGGTTTAAGAGGAGGGATTTGTCAATTGAATTTCGGAAATTTAGGGTTCTTGAGTTTACATTTTGATTCCGAAATTGAAAGTGGAAAATTGAATTGTTTATGTTGTTATTTGAAGTGGCGTGATTATCTTGCTTGGGGAGTTGAACTTGCTACTTGTTGGAGTGAGTTTTGAGGTCTTGTTGAAGCTCCATTTGATTGATATTTTGGTGTAAAAAAAAAAAAAGGAATAGTAGCACATCTTGTGATTCAAAAGTCATAACTTGAAGTTACCTCAATTGTGAAGAAGCAGAGTTGTATTTTTGCTTGGAGTGATTTGGGCATAAAGGGGGATTAGTGTATCATTTTCAGAAGCGAGTGTGTGGGTTAAGGAAGTTATTTGAATTTCAAAACACACATTAAGTGATAGAAGTAATTGTGTGTTCATTTGAATTTGAAAGTGACCCCTTACCATTTATGGAATATTGCAATTAATGATCTCATTTTGAATTCGAATTTAAGCTGCCTTTTGTTGTGAGTTGTGGTTTGAAACTTATATAGAAGTGGTGATGAGACCCATGATGAGAGCCAAGCGAGAAGAAGGAATGTGGATCCTCTTGAAGTGCCACCTGGACCGATCACAAGAAATCGAGCGAAACGATTCAAGGAAGCACTTAATGGGTTGATAAAGGATCTCCATGAAGCCGGAAAGGATTGGAGCAATCACGAAGTTGGAAAGGATTGGAACAACCATGGGAAGAACCTTGCTTTTGTACAAGTCATACCGGATACGGGGTGAAGAGGGCATGTATTTACAAGGCACGACCATGTAGGAATCTCAAGGTTACACAGAATCATACACGGTCATATACACGACAAAAAGGCACGGCCGTGTATGGAGTCAAGAAAATCCACAGAAAGATACACGACCAGAGGTACACGGTCGTGTATGTTGCCAGAATTTGCATAGAAAAGTACACAGCCATGTACACAGCCGTGTATCTCCTTGACGCTGGCCTTTTGTCTTGTTTTGTTATTTTATGCACTTATTGAAGTGACGTCGTTTTGGACCTTTATTGTCACGAATTGTAACCCTAATATAAAGCTCCTAAGGTTAGAGAATAGAGAATATCATATATCATACAAAATTGAAAACACTTTTGAGAGAATTCCTCTCTTGGTTCTTCAAGAACTAATCTAGAACTTATCGGATTTTATTTCCGTGGCGTTCTTCCCGACTTATCAATCGGTCTTTCATCCCAATTGTAGCGTCTTCACATTATACCAAGGTTCTTGTCTCGCTTATAGACAACGGGTCGCGGTTTCCACTTTAGGTTTTTGGCATCTTAGGTAACGAATTCCGAGTATATTGGTATTGGGTTTCGTCACACGTTGGCATGGTTCGTATCAGTTAGGAATCCGATCAAACCGATCTTGCATCAGTTTGGTATTAAAGCTTAGGTTTGTCAAAACATCAGTTCGGTTTGAGGAAGGTAACATCAAAACCCTAACTCCAATCGTTCATATCAATTGTTAGTATTCAATTTCCTAATATTAATTGTCTATTGAAAGTGTAGTATCTACTAGTCGATTTGTTACAAAAAAAAAGGAAGAATCACGACAAAAAAAAAAAGAAAAGAAAAGAGAAATGTGATCAAAAGCAACAACAAAGACAAAAAAAATCGAATAGAAAAAAAAAGGAGGAAAATTTACGAACCCTAGATTTGTTTTGAATTCTATGGAAGGGAATTGGTGTAGTTTGGGTTAGTTCCAAGAGAATTGAGAAGAGGAATTGACGAGTTGATATCATCATTGTTTGTGAGAATATACGAGTGACTGTGTGATATCATCATTTGAGCGAAACACGTAAGGGAGTGTATCTTGAGGTTTAATCATATATATATATATTTGTGTTAGTACTAATCTTTTCTGCAGGAACTATGTCGAGATAACACTCTCCTGAAGGTGAGAGGGAAAGGTTTGACACTAGGTTAGTGATTGAGGCGTTGAGGGGTGAGATGAAGAGAATGTTTTAGGAGGGAATGGAACAAATTCATGAGACGGTAGAGCAAAGACTAGAGCAATCTACAAACGTCTTCTGAGGGCGTAAGAGGGAGAGTCGTTCTAGGAGAGTACAAAGGGGTGGAGATGAAATGTCAGATGATGACTTTGATGAGCCTTCTGTAGGAAGTTATAGAGGTTATAGCGGTCGGAATAGAGGAACTAGGGATTGGGAAGATAGAGGAGATAGGAATAGAGAGGATGATCAATTGAGTAGCATAAAGATGAAGAGTCCTCCTTTCCAAGGGAAGAATGATCCGAGGCGTACTTAGAGTGGGAGAAGAAGGTGGAAATGGTGTTTGATTGTCATAACTATAGTGGGAGAAAGAAAGTGAAACTTGCTGCCATTGAATTTTCGGATTATGCTATAGTGTGGTGGGATCAACTAATGTTGAATTGAAGAAGGAATGGCGAGCCACTTATTGAGTCATGGGAAGAGATGAAGAGAGTGATGAAGAAGCGGTTTTTGCCTGCGTATTACTATCGGGAATTGCACAACAAATTGCAAACTTTTAGGTAAGGAAGCCGAAGTGTAGATGAGTATTTCAAGGAGATGGAAGTTACTATGATCAGGGTGAATGTAGAGGAGGATAGAGAGGCTACCATGGCTAGGTTTCTTGCGGGATTGAATAGAGAGATTCAAAATGTTGTTGAATTGCAACATTATGTAGAATTGGAGGATATGGTCCATATGGCTATAAAGGTTGAGAACCAGCACAAGAGGAAAGGTAGTAGTAGTGCACGGTTTCAACAGGGTACTGGTTCATCCACCTAGAAGACTAACCAATGGAAGAAGGAAGAAAAGCCATTACCCACTAAACCAAAAGGAGAGCAGAGGCAAGCAGGTTCCACTCTTGGTAATCAAGGTAACCCTGATTCTTCTACTTTTAGAAATCATGACATTAGATGTTTTAAATGCCAAGGTAGGGGCCATATTGCTAGTCAATGTCCAAATAGGCGTGTGATGATTTTGCGTGATGATGGTGAGTATGAGATTGAGGAGTATAGTGAAGAAGATGATATGCCTCCATTAGAGGATGCTAGTGATGATGAGGAGCCTGCAATAGGGAGGTTAGTGGTAGTAGTGAAGCGAGCGTTGAATGTGCAGGTGAAGGAAGAAAAGGAGGTGCAAAGGGAGGATATATTTTATACTAGATGTTATCTAGGAGATCATATTTGCAGTCTGATCATTGATGGAGGAAGTTGCACTAATGTGGTGAGTAATTTTATTGTTGAGAGGCTGGGAATCAAAACTATTAGACACCCTAGTCCATATAAATTGCAGTGGTTGAATGATAGTGGTGAGACTAAGGTGAGTAAGCAAGCCTTGATTGGTTTTTGCATTGGTAGGTCTGAGGATGAGGTGTTATGTGATGTAGTGCCAATGCAAGCATGTCATGTGTTGTTGGGGAGGCCATGGCAATTTGATAGGAAGGCTGTTTATGATGGCTTTTCTAACAAGTATACGCTTGTTCACCAAGGGAAAAGCTTTAATCTTAAACTGTTAACACCTAAACAGGTGTATGAGGATCAGTTGCAGCTATAACAGTCGTTTGCAAAACATAAGGTGAGTGAAAAGCAGAGGGAGAGTGAGAGAGCAAAAGATAATGAGAAAGAAAAGGAATACAAAAGTCAATATCAAAAGGGAAAAGAGAGGAAGGTTGGAAAGAGTGTGAGAGACCAAGTTGAAGGGGAATCAACTTTGGTGGTGAGTGAAAAGGAGAGTGCAGCCTTGCAAAAGGAGAGTTGTGTGGCAAGAGCGAGTGTAGTAAGGAGAGCGTTAGTGATGAGGCAACCTATGTTGTTGCTGGTTTTTAAAGAAACATGTTTAAGTACTAACGAACTATCTAACTCTTTGCCTAGTGTGGTTGTGTCTATTGTGTAAGACTTTGAAGATGTTTTCCTTGAGGAGATTCCAAAGGGATTACCACCTATTCGTAGTATTGAGCACCAGATTGACCTTGTACCCGGAGCATCGATTCCAAACAAGCCAGCTTATAGGAGAAATCCGGAGGAGACAAAGGAACTCCAAAGGCAGGTCAATGAATTAATGGAGAAGGGGTACGTGAGAGAAAGCATGAGTCCATGTGTAGTGCCTGTGATTTTGGTGCTTAAGAAGGATGGGATATGGAGAATGTGTGTTGATTGCCGCACCATCAACAACATCACGGTAAAGTATCATCATCCCATTCCTCGCTTAGATGACATGTTAGATGAGTTACATGGGTCTAGTGTCTTTTCCAAAATTGATCTGAAAAGTGGATATCACCAAATTAGAATGAAAGAAGGTGATGAATGGAAAACCGCATTTAAGATGAAATATGGATTGTATGAGTGGTTAGTAATGCCTTTCGGTTTAATTAACGCACCTAGTACTTTTATGAGACTTATGAACTATGTTTTGAGGACTTTTATTGGAAAATTTGTGGTTGTCTATTTTGATGATATCCTCATTTACAGCAAGAGTTTGGAAGATCATATATCTCACTTGAGGGATGTTTTAGAAGTACTTCGAAAAGAGCAATTATATGCTAACCTCAAGAAGTGCACTTTTTGCATAGATAAACTTGTGTTTCTTGGTTTTGTAATTAGTGCACAGGGAATGCAGGTTGATAAAGAAAAGGTTCATGCAATCCAAGAATGGCCTAGTCTAACTACTGTAAGTAATGTGCGGAGTTTCCATGGACTAGCGAGCTTTTACAGGAGATTTGTGAAGGATTTCAGCACCATTGTAGCACCACTTACTGAGGTAATCAAGAAGAACGTGGGGTTCAGATGGGGAGAGCATCAAGAGAAGGCCTTTTAGATGCTTAAAAATAAGCTGACTCAGGCGCCATTACTTGCTTTACCTAATTTTGCTAAAACATTTGAAATTGAGTGTGATGCTTCGGGATTAGGTATTGGAGCAGTGCTTATGCAGGAGAGAAGACCAATTGCATTTTTTAGCGAGAAGCTAAGTGGGGCAACCTTGAACTACCTTACTTATGACAAGGAATTATATGCACTGGTTCGAGCACTGGAGACTTGGCAACACTACCTTTGGCCAAAAGAGTTCGTGATCCACACTGATCATGAATCCTTGAAGTACTTGAAGGGGCAACATAAGCTGAACAAAAGGCATGCTCGTTGGGTGGAGTTCATCGAAACATTTCCATATGTCATCCACTATAAGCAAGGTAAAGAGAATGCCGTTGCCGATGCACTTTCTAGAAGGTATACTCTTATCTCTATTCTTAGTTCTAGACTGCTTGGTTTTGAGCACATTAAGGAATTATATGCTGCTGATCAAGATTTTTGTGAGTATGTGCATTGTGAGAAAAGTGGGCATGGTAAATTTTATAAACATGAAGGATTCTTGTTTAGGGAGAGTAGACTGTGCATTCCAATTTGTTCTTTAAGAGAATTATTAGTGAAGGAGTCTCATGGAGGAGGTTTAATGGGACACTTTGGAGTAGCTAAAACCTTAGGCGTATTGTAGGAACACTTCTATTGGCCTCACATGAAATGAGATGTTGAGAAGATTTATGAGCGATGTGTCACATGTAAGCAAGCAAAATCTAGAGTCCAACCTCAAGGACTTTACACCCCACTTCCCATTCCTCATTAGCCTTGGGTAGATATTTCTATGGATTTTGTGTTAGGATTACCCAAGTCTAGACATGGTCGAGATTCTATTTTTGTGGTTGTGGATAGATTCTCTAAGATGGCACATTTCATTCCTTGTAACAAAACAGATGATGCTTGCAATATTGCTAATTTGTTCTTTAGGGAAGTTGTGAGATTACATGGTATGCCTAGAACAATAGAATTAGATAGAGATGTTAAGTTCTTGAGCTACTTCTGGAAGACCTTGTGGGCTAAGTTAGAAACTAAGTTATTGTTTTCTACTACTTGTCATCCATAGACTGATGGTCAAATTGGGGTAGTAAATCAAACTTTATCTACTTTGTTGAGGGCTGTAATTAAAAAGAATATTAAAAGTTGGGAGGATTGTTTGCCACATGTTGAATTTGCCTATAACTGTACAGTGCATTCTGCTACTAAATTTTCTCCTTTTGAAATTGTGTATGGTTTTAATCCACTAATTCCTTTGGATTTATGACCTTTGCCTATTTCTGAGTATGTTAATTTAGATGGCAAGAAGAAGGCCGAATTTGTTAAATAGATTCATGAGAAGGCAAGGCTAAACAATGAGTGAAGAACAGAGCAATATGTGAAACAAGCTAACAAGGGTCGTCGACAAGCTGTCTTTGAACCTAGAGACTGGGTTTGGGTTCACATGCGCAAAGAGCGGTTTCCCGTGCAATGTCATTTTAAACTACTTCCTAGAGGCGATGGACCATTTCAAGTTCTTGAGCGCATCAACGATAATGCATACACGATAGATTTGCCTGGTGAGTATCAAGTAAGTGCCACATTTAATGTTACTGATCTGAGTCCTTTTGATGTAGGTGATGATTTGAGGACAAATCTTTTTCAAGAGGAGGGGAATGATGAGACCCATGATGAGAGCCAAGCGAGAAGAAGGAATGTGGATCCTCTTGAAGTGCCACCTGGACCGATCACAAGAAATCGAGCGAAACGATTCAAGGAAGCACTTAATGGGTTGATAAAGGATCTCCATGAAGCCGGAAAGGATTGGAGCAATCACGAAGTTGGAAAGGATTGGAACAACCATGGGAAGAACCTTGCTTTTGTACAAGTCATACCGGATACGGGGTGAAGAGGGCATGTATTTACAAGGCATGGCCGTGTAAGAATCTCAAGGTTACACAGAATCATACACGGTCATATACACGGCCAAAAGGCACGGCCGTGTATGGAGTCAAGAAAATCCACAGAAAGATATACGACTAGAGGTACATGATCGTGTATGTTGCCAGAATTTGCACAGAAAAGTACATGGCCATGTACACGACCGTGTATCTCCCCGATGCCGACCTTTTGTCTTGTTTTGTTATTTTACGCACTTATTGAAGTGACGTCATTTTGGACCTTTATTATCACGAATTGTAACCCTAATATAAAGCTCCTAGGGTTAGAGAATAGAGAATATCATATATCATACAACATTGAAACATTGAAAACACTTTTGAGAGAATTCCTCTCTTGGTTCTTCAAGAACTAATCTAGAACTTATTGGATTTTATTTTCATGGCGTTCTTCCCGACTTATCAATCGGTCTGTCATCCCGATTGTGGCATCCTCACATTATACCAAGGTTTTTATCTCGCTTATTGACAGCGGGTCGCGGTTTCCACTTTAGGTGTTTGGCATTTTAGGTAACGAATTACGAGCGTATTGGTATTAGGTTTCGTCACACGTTGGCATGGTTAGTATCAGTTAGGAATCCAATCAAGCCGATCTCGCATCAAGTGGAGAAATTCATTGTAGAAGAGTGTGTATGTGTATGCTGCAACGTGTATAAAAGGTATATGCGTGTGGAGTTGTGTTTTTGTAAAATTAGTGAAGGGTATTTATGTGTGGCGTTATGTGTGTATGTTGATTGAAGGAATTGCAACGTGGTGTCTTTGAGCTTGCCATAAGGAAGAGTAATGTTTCTTTGTGATCATTTGTGATTACTTGGAAAAAGTGGAAAATTAAAAAAAAAAGAAGAAGAGCAAATGGAGAGTTGATGATTTCGGAATTGTAGTTTGAATTTTGAAAGCAATGAAGAGTGAATGGAGTGTTGATGATTTTGGAATTGTGGTTGTCTTTTACCATTTCTAGATTTGAAGAGTCTGGAGAAAAGGAAATTATTTCAAATTCAAATACCATTTTTAAGTTGAAAGAAGTTATTGTGTGATAGTTGAGTAAATGATTATTTGAATTTGAATTTGCTTCTTACTATTTGTAGAAGAGGTTGCATTTAAAGTGGAATTTGAATTTGTTGTTGCCTTGTTTATAAGTGGCGGTGTGAAGTGAGTTGTTGTGAGTGGCTAATTGGAGTTGTATTGTGAAGGAGTGTTACAACTTGAAGTAAGTTGTGGTGAAGATAGTGTACCGTAAGTAAATTGTTGATTGTGTGTGTATATGTGGCGGAGTGAATGTGTAAGTAAGGGAATTGCCACTTGTGAATTTGTGCACTTGTGTGTAGTGTAAGGTGTTGCACATTGTGGTTATTTGAAGTGTGAAATCAAGGCAAGAAAAGGAAGATTGAGTAGTGGAATTTAAAATTCAAACAAATCATTAAAGTGTAAAAGTAATTGAACTAGTTACTTAAACACTTGTTGTTGAATTTAATTCTATCTACTTAAAAGTAGTTGAGTGTACTTCATTTGTTGCTTGGTTGTGTACTTGAACCTTGGAAGTGTGAAGATAATTATTGTATTGTTGGATTTGAGCACAATTATGTCTAGTGAAATGTTTCATTATGCTAATGTATTGCACTGGACATTGACTACATTTACTACTAAGGATGACGAACAAAGGGAAAACCTGTTCCATACTTCTTGTAGGGCACAAGGAAATTTACGTGCCCTTATAGTT
The DNA here is from genome assembly GCA_037954665.1 of Laguncularia racemosa. Classification (NCBI taxonomy): domain Eukaryota; kingdom Viridiplantae; phylum Streptophyta; class Magnoliopsida; order Myrtales; family Combretaceae; genus Laguncularia; species Laguncularia racemosa. The sequence goes on from JBBMOL010000121.1 coordinate 1,966,976, forward strand.
GATGGTGGTAGTTGTACCAATGTGGTAGCAGCATCGTTAGTGTCGAAACTAAAACTTGCTACTACTCCACATCCTGAACCGTATACATTGCATTGGCTTAGTGATTAGGGGAGTTTACATGTGACCCAAAGAGCTAGGGTACCATTCAGTGTAAGGGATAAATAGTTTGATGAGATTGAGTGTGATATTTTTCCTATGTATGCATCCTACATATTGCTTGGTAGACCATGATTGTATGATAGGATGATATTACATGATGGGTATAGAAATACTTATATGTTCAAAAAGGGTGGTAAACGTATAGTATTGAACCCTATGTCGCCATCAGAGGTCCAGGATATGCAAAGACAGATGAGACAACCATCACAGATACCTAAGGGTCATGGCCACATAATCAACTCTTCAGATGTACGTGAGGTTTCTAGTGACATGAGCCAACCTTTAGAGCACAAAATTTGTCAAACACAGATGTGCAAACCATTAGAGGATCCTAATGATCATAGTCAAATGAGCATACTACCAGAAGACTAAACTATTCAGAGGCAGTTGTGTCTACCTTCAGAGGTACTAGAAGCTCATGAGTAGTTGAGTAAACCATTGGAGGATTCTGAAGGTCAGAGTCAGATGAGCCTATCATCAGAGAGCCAGACTTTTTAGAGGCAGTTGTGTTCACCTTTAGAGGTTTTAAAGGGTAGTGAGCAGTTGGGCCAACCATTAAAGAGCCATGAGGATCAGCGACATATAGATGAGTTGGAAAAGGAGAAAATGGTTTTAGTGGAACGGGTTGATACATGGGTGACTTTAGTGGATAATGGAGCATTATTTATGTTGTAGATGAGATACATCCTAGAAATGGAGGAGAGAAAACAATCACCACCTATAGTATTTCAAATATTGGGATTCTACAAAGATACTTCTTCAGATGGATTGCTAGGAGAAAACAAAGTCTCTATTGCATTTGATCTACCAGATTTGAGGACAAATCTTTTTTAGGCCCGAGGAGATGATAGGAATCAAAATCCGATAAGACCTATCATTAGGGCAAGAACTAAAGGATTTCGAATCTTGGCGATGAGGGCCCATTTTGAGCAAATCGACCATGGAATTATTCATTTACTAACCTCTTTTATTTTATTCATGTATTTTATATTCCAACAGGAATACTTATCATGCATTACAGGGCGATGGACAAACTCACTCAAACTCAGTTTGTGGGTTATCCATGGACCGACCTGAACTGGCGATGAGTTGGGCCAATGAACCCTATGGAAGAGCCTGCATGATGAAGACTATTTTCTTTTATTTTGTAATTTTTATTTGGACTATTTTATGTTGTATTTTCTTTTGAGACACTTTCATTTTATTGCAATTTCTATTTAGGATCGACCACCTTAAAAGTGGTAAACTTGTAATTGTTTACCATTTTCTAACCCTAGGAGTGGCAAGTATAAATACTTGCTTATAGTAGGGTTTAAGGAGGCCATTTTTTGCAGATTTGAATCATACACTTTATGTGTGGAATTAGGGTTCTTCCTAGTTCATTTTCTCTTATCAATTTCAAACCCAAGAATTAGAATTATGGCAAGTGCAACAAGGGGAAATTGTGAGTCATATCAATTCCTTTTTTGTTGTTTTTCATTTCTTCTCTAGTGAGTCATATCTAGGGTTGAATTGGAAGTTTCTTGGTCAGATTTTTTATTGCATTTTTGATCAATTATCTTGTTTAATGTTGATTACTTTAGTACTTAATATTTCATCTTATTGGTGGCGTAAATTTATGCTTGTGTTGGAAGAGGATATATCACGGTTTGGTGCTTTTCTTCTTCATCCATTTCATGTGGAATTCACTTGATTTTATTGTTATTTAGTGAAGTTGATCATTATTGGATGTTAATTGTATCTTTGAACCTTTGGATTGCATCAAATTTCCATTAGGGTTCACGCAAATTCCATGTCTAGTGGATCGGTTTATATGTGAATTGAGGATTATTTTCTTTTATTCATTTGATTGTACTTAGACTTGGTTTTGAGCACATCAAGATATATGTAGACATAAACATAGAATAGAGAGAGGAGACCTAAAATCACCAAATTAGAAACAAAAAATTTCCAACATGCAATTATTAGGGGAGGAAGAAGAACAAGATTGGAGTAGGATGCAACAAAAATTTGAAGAAATTAAAGAAAAATCATAATTAAATAGGGGAGGATTTGGTTTGTTCAGTCGAAGGGGTTAGGGTAAAGCTGCTACTAGGCCAAGCTAGGGTTAAGCTTTTAGGTGGGGGAAGACTCCAGCTGACACAATGGTGGTTGGCTTTGGTGGTCGAAGGCCGATGATTGAAGCTACCCCCAATAACGCTCAAAACTTCCTATTTTTTTTTAAATATCAAATGTTGATGAAAAAAAATATTATTTTTGGTATTATGGCATAATTTTGTATGTATATTAACTTGGTAATTCTATTTTAGTGAAATTTGAATCAAAAATATATGGTCCTTAAGAAATGACATGTTCTGGTCGGAAATTAAATTGGAAAATGAATAGGGATAATGATTTATTATTTATTTAATTTTTAGTATATAAGATCCTTATATGATTTAGTAGATCACCAAATTACTAATTGTTCAAATTGGAGTCGTTTTCTATTTTTAGTGAATTTTTCAAGCCAATTACCTTGTTTTGGCTGAATTCAATCATTAGCAAAATTGGAAATTTTGGTTTGATTAGTTGAATTTTATGTATAATTGAGGTTCATTGAAGTATAATATGATGTTAAGAAGCTTAAGTTAGTTATGAAACAAAAATAGGAGCGTTTGGTGCAAAATCGTGATAATTTGGAACTATATGATTCGATATATAATCGAATCGAAATTTGATTACATTAATATATAATATAGCGTAATATATCTATATGTATATGAATAAGATATTGTAGGAAAATGGTGGATTATATGAGGTCAGGATGAAATTTAGGGGTTTGGAATACTAAATTAGCAATTTAGGGTTCAATAGAGTAAATGGAGTAACATTAATTGGTATACTGATGATTAAGGTATTTCTATTGAGTGAGGACATAGGAATTTAGCTGGTGCAACTGTTTAGATTGGCATATATTATTTCAGGTGAGTATCCCCTTAACTTCTCTCTTGGATATAAGTGGTTGATAATATAGACTACTTATTATTGGTTGGAATTACCCTATACGATCGCTTACTTTGATCAATGTATGAGGATTGTTGAATTATATTGGATTGTCGCTAGTTGGTTATGTGTCCTAATATGGTTGGATTCTGAGAAAAAGGGAACATTTTAGAAATCCTAGAATGAGAGTTAGGTGAGGGATTTAATTGTACTATTCCTGATTGTATGTGATATAATGAACATAAATTGTTGAATGCTTTATGATTGTAATGTAATGTTTGGTCATTTTTAGCTCATTGAATGGGGCTTAGGCTGTAAGTATCTACTAACCCAAAATAATTAATGTAAGGAAAGTCCTGTTCCCTACCCAGTAAGTTTGTGGTACGACCTTTAAGTCCACCCAAATAGATTTGAGGCATGGTTGACAAACCGGGCTGATTCAGTGACCTATGCGAGTCTAGCCACCCCTCTTGTTCGAGGTAGGTGAAAGGTAAATTCAATGTTTCTAACTAAAAAGAGTAGGTAAGGATGTCTTAATTGGTTGAGAAAATCTTAAGTTTTGAAAAGTACATGAAGGTAGTTTATCTACCGGTTGACAAGCTCTGCCTGGGTGAATTAAAAAGTATTTGTGACTTGTAAGTAAATAGGAGAGACTTGAAATGGTCTCCAATGAAAAGGTTACGAGTTTGGTAAAATGAAATTATAAGGAAAAGTTCATTAAGTAAGATCACGGTGGTGTTAAAATGTAAGAAATTGAGTTGGTTTTTTTGCCAGTATAACTTTGAGTTGAAAACTTACTTACTTAAGTAATCACTTTTAAAGTATTGGATAATATTGTTGGTTACTATTATGTGATTTTATTGTTTGTTTTTGCTAGGTTGCTTGATTATGTGCTCACTTTGCTTCTTAAGAAGTTGAAGGGTTAGTGTTTTTGCTAACCTTAGGCACAGGTACCAAAGAATAAGTTGCTAGAGACTCGGGTTTTCAGAGTGTCAATAGAGGCAAACATGCCTTTAGTTTCCATTTTGGAACCTCTGTTATTTTGTAATAGGATGTCTTGTACATGATGTTGTAGTGCTTGTAAATAAGATCTACAAGTATTGATCTTTGGATTGTAATGTAAATATATGTATGTATAAGGTTGGATTTGTAATCTTTTTGAGCCATTTAGAGCTACAGGATTAATCATAGGCTATGCCTATTTACCAAGAGTGCAAATCTCAGTAGTATATATATAAGATGTATGATGTGATAGAAGATTTTAAGTATAGGTGTTTAGATATGATGTGGATTTGAAATGATAGCGCTGTTAGCACCATTTTATAGGATGCTTATAGAATTACATACAAGTTGGAGCTACAGGTTTAGGATTAGCCAAATTTGTCTTATCTCTAATTCAAAGATGGCATAGCAATCCACATATAGGTACTATAGATAATTACAAGAATGTTAAACAAGTTTAAGAATAAGTTTTAGTAAGTAGGTCGCTACATGAATGCTTTATAAATAGCAAGTTGAACAAAGGGAGTTGGGGATGTCACACCTCGAAAGAGGGCTTAGAAGTTTCCACTAAAATCATTATAGTATGTGTGCACCTGTTACATGATAGCCGTCTTATGAGTTAGAGATTGTAAGACTCTAACTAGTTAATTATATTTATAACTAGTCATATTATATATAATTATATAATAAAATATAACTATAGATTCCGTACCCCACAATCAACCATGATCGTAGAGAGTTGGTATCCCTTACTAACCAGTAAAATAGAATAAAACCTTATATCAGGGCCCTAAAATAACAATTTGATTTATAAAACCTATTAATCAATTTCTTACTCTATCATTTTGGTCTTTTAGAAACTCTCAATACTTCACATCTTATCCTATCCCAAGCTCTCGTAATCACTACCTGCAAAAGAGTCTGTGAGAGGGTGAGCACACTATGGCTTAGTAAATGGGAGTGCAATAGTCTTAACACTATATATGCACAAGAAAATTACAAATCAAGTTATCAAACATATGCTATGCATGAGCAATCATATGAATGCAAAAGTTCACATAGTCTTCTAGTAACCAATATAAATTCTAGGATTTATGCCCCCTTTTACCTTAGGTTAGGGATTCCAAAGTCACCATCAGTGCCTAGGTCTCACAACCCGGTTTACTTTCACATCACTCTGATGTTCACAATACATTCATTTTAACATCGGACGCTCTCGTGCCTCTACAACAGTCAGAGCAACACCCTTAAAGATAGTCCAGACAAGGAACCGGCAAGGCGTGGACAATCTTCAAATTCAGTAGTTCGTTCAAGATGGTTCAGTAATATCACAATTACTTCTGGATGCCCTGTAATAGTGATAGCCTTCAAATTTATGCAATGTCTCGTATAATGCATGTCTCATTTTATTTAAATCACAACCTTATATTATTCGATTTTTGGGTGATCAATCAATATACGATAAGAACTAATCCACATAAGAAAAATAAGGCAATTCCATTGACCATTTCACAATAGGCATAAAAAAATATATACCAATCCAATTCTTCACAATCAAACCCATTATGTTTCCACTGTATTTAAATCTTTCTCATTTTCGTATACGCGCATCTCATATATGATGCCAATACCCACATCTTTCACATTTTCCAACACATACTCTTTTCCATCAATACATATATATCAATACACATACATATGTATGCATAAACGCGTACATAAATATACAATGTTACCAATCAAGAATGTCTGGAAGCTTAGAAACATACACGATCGGATACATGGTCAGAAGGCATGGCCGTGTATTGTGTCAGATAGCTCCTAGAAACATATACGGCGGATACACGGTCAGAAGGTACGGCCGTGTGTTGTGTCAGGTATCTCTCAGAAACATATACGGCCGGATACACGGATAGAAGGCACGGCCGTGTATTGTGTCAGGTAGCTACCAGAAACATACACGACTTGATACACGGCTAGAAGGCACGGTCGTGTAACACAGCCGTGAATATTTAGATATTTGTTTCATGATTTATTTTGTAAATATAGCATGTATATTTTGTATTTTATATTTTAGTAGAGGAAGATTTGTTTTCCTAGTTTGTAAGATATAGTTGCTTGGAAAAGATATTCACCTGATGTATATATATACTTGAACATGAATTATGAAAAGGCATTCAGCCAAAGTTTCTCAAAAGTTGTTATGGTGTCAGAGCCACACAACTGAGTATTGTGTTGAATCCATAGTTTTTCTTTTATTTTTGGAATTGCTGGTTTGTTCTTGGTTTTCTTTGGCTTTAGGTTGATTAATTCCAATCAACAATTTTCTTGATATCAAGTTGTGAGTGACAATTCTGTTTAGAATGTCTTATGAGAAAACACATGAAATCTTAGCTATTAGATTTACGGGAAAGAGTTATACAGCATGGGAATTTCAGTTCAAGATGTTTTTGAAAGGGAAGGAGCTTTAGGGTCATATTGATGGGTCTTCTCCAGCTCTTACATAGTCGAAAGATCGTGGTCAATGGGAGGCAAAGGATGCCTGGATTGTTTCTTGGATTTTCGGATCTATTGAGGTTCATATGGTGAACAATTTACGATCCTTTGGCACGGCAATAGAAATGTGGGAATACTTGAAGCACGTCTACAATCAAGATAATACTACAAGACGTTTTCAATTGGAACTTGATATAAGCAATTATAGTCAAGGTAATCTCTCAATTGAACAATATTATTCTGGCTTTCTTAATTTATGGAGCGAATATTCTGGTATTATCTATGCTAAGGTGTCAAAGGAGAATGTAGCTAGTCTTCAGGTTGTTCATGAAGTGAGTCATTGTGATTAGTTTTTTATGAAGCTCAGACTTGAATTTGAAACCGCTTGGGCTGGGTTGCTGAATAGAGATCTAGTTCCTTGTTTGGATGTATGTTTTGGTGAATTGCTATGCGAGGAACAAAGATTGGCGAAAAAAGCTGCTATTGGTGCAACTGGTGGATCATTAGGAATAGTTAATGTTGCATATGCTGGTCAAACCCGAGGAAAGGGAACAATGCAATGTTACAGCTGCAAAGAATTTGGTCATATTGCTTGTCATTATAGTAAGAAGTTCTGTAATTATTGTAAGAAAAAAGGACATATTATTAAGGAGTGTCCTACAAGGCCTCAAACACAGAAGGCCACAAGCTTTTCATGCTGCAATATCCGACTCTTGCAATCTTGGTTCGACATCTACAATTGTTGGCAATAATCAATTTGTTCTCACACCAGATATGGTCTAACAAATGATTCTCTTTGCCTTCTCTGCTCTTGGTCTTCAAGGGAAAGGTAAGACTACTAATTCTATTCCTTAGTTTGTTGATTCCGGCGCCACAAATCATATGACTAGCACATATGAGTTATTGCATAATCAATATCCATATACTGGTACTCAACACATTCAGGTTGCTGATGGAAATAATATTCCAATTACGACAGTTGGTGATATTAGCTCCTCATTTCGACATGTCTTGGTTTTTCCTAAATTATCTACTAACTTACTTTCTGTTGGGCAAATGGTGGATAATAACTATGATGTCCACTTTTCTCGTGATGGCTGTACTGTGCAGGATCAAGTGTCAGGGAAGGTGATAGCGAAGGGGCCTAAAGTGGGCAGGTTATTTCCATTACAATTTACCGTTCTTCGAACTTTGTCATTAGCTTCTTCAGTTGTTGAAAATAAGGCTGGCATCTGGTATAGACACTTAGGTCATTCAAATAATGTTGTTTTGAATCATTTGTTGCAAAGTGGTGTTCTCGATTCAATAGATAAGAGTTTATTAGTTGATTGTTCCACTTGTAAACTAGGCAAAAGTAAGACATTGCCTTTTCCTGTTTTGGGTAGTCGTGCCAATAAATGTTTTGACATTATTCATAGTGATGTTTGGGGAATTTCACCGATTATTTCACATGATCAGTATAAATATTTTGTGACATTTATTGACAATTACGATCGATTCACATGGATTTATTTTTTGCATTCCAAAGCAGACGTGCTTACTGTGTTTCAAACCTTTATGACATATATTGAAACTCAGTTTTCCACTTGTATTAAAATCTTACGGTCTAATAATGGTGGTGAATATATTTCTCATTAGTTTCAAGCATTTCTTCATAACAAGGGTATTGTTTCACAATGCTCATGTCCTTATACACCTCAGCAGAATGGAGTTACTGAACGAAAAAAATCGACATTTGTTAGATGAGGTGCACACATTGTTGTTATAATCTTCTATTCCAGTTAAGTTTTGGACCAAAGCTTTATCTACTGCAATTTATTTGATTAATCATTTACCATCTCAACAATTGAAGTTTGATTCTCCCTATCAATGAGTGTTTGGTAAACATCCTAATTATCATATGCTACATACTTTCGGATGTGTTTGTTTTGTTCATTTACCTACCCATGAACGTCATAAGTTGTCAGCCAAGTCTGTTTGATGTGCCTTTATGGGTTATAGTCTTAATCATAAAGGTTTTGTATGTTATGATTTGATTAATAATCGATGGCATATCTCTCGGGATGTGATTTTCTTTCAACATGAATACTATTTTCAGCAACATCTTTCGACATCTGATACTGTTGTACTTCCTCACTTTGATGACTCTTCTTTTGAGAAATGGTTCAAGCCTGGACTTGTCCTTTCTGACCTTGGTCCTGAAAATGCTTCAATGATTCTTTGACAATCAACTCGGCACACTCGTCCTCCAGATAGATATGGCTATTCTGCAATTGTAACTAATACTACAATTCCTACCTCTTATTCTCAGGCTGCTAAACAGACATGCTGGATAAAAGCCATGCAAGAGGAACTTCAAGCACTTCAAGACAATCACACTTGGGATATTGTTTCATGTCCTGCTGGCGTTAAACCCATTGGTTGTAAATGAGTTTATTCTCTTAAGATCCGATCTGATGGTTCCCTTGAAAGATATAAGGTAAGGTTAGTAGCTTTTGGCAATCGACAGGAATATGGAATTGATTATGAAGAGACCTTTGCACCTATGGCTAAGATGACAATTGTTCGGCTTGTTCTATCTATTGCTGTATCTAAAGGATGGTTCTTACGACAGATGGATGTTAAGAATGCATTTTTGCATGGGGACCTCAAGGAAGATATCTATATGACTCCTCCTCCAGGATTGTTTTCCACACCCTGACATGATATTTGTAAGCTCAAACGGTCTCTATACTGTTTAAAACAGGCTCCGCGGGCCTGGTTTGAGAAGTTTCGTAATACTTTTCTTAGCTTCTCTTTTATTCAAAGTCAGTATGATTCTTCATTATTCCTTTGCAAGATTGACAAAGGGAATTGTTTTGTTGTTAGTCTATGTTGATGATATTGTCATCACAGGATTTGATACTCAATTGATGTCTCAGTTACAGGAGCACCTTCAAGGTTCTTTTCATATGAAAGATTTGAGATCGTTAACTTATTTTTTAGGTCTTGAGATTCACTCTTCTTCTGCTGGTATTTTTCTTCATCAACATAAATATACTAAGGAACTTATTGCTTTAGCTGGTCTCCAAGAGGGACGTTTTGTTGATACTCCTTTGGAAGTGAATGTTAAATATCAACAAAATGATGGTGACTTTCTATCTGATCCATCTCTATATTGACAACTTGTTAGAAGTCTCAATTATCTGACTATTACACGTCCTGATATTTCATTTGTTGTACAACAAGTTAGTCAATTTATGCAGGCACCTACACATCTTCATTTAGCAGTAGTTTGCCATATTGTTAGGTATTTAAAAGTGACTTCTCATCGTGGTTTGTTCTTTTCTACGGAGTCTCCTATTCACTTAACCACCTATAGTGATGCTGATTGGGTTGGTTGTTCTGATACACGTCGATCTATTATTGGTTGGTGTATGTTTCTTGGTAACTCTTTAATTTCTTAGAAGAGTAAGAAACAAGATCACGTGTCTATGTCTTCTACTGAGTTCGAATATCGTGCTATGTCGTTTGCTTGCTCTGAGATCATTTGGCTTTGAGGTTTGTTGGCTGAGGTTGGTTTTCCTCAACTTGGGTCTACCTCTCTTTATGTCGATAATACTAGTGCTGTTCAGATTACTGCTAATCCTGTCTTTCATGAGCGTACGAAACATATTGAAGTGGACTGTCATTCTATTCGAGAAGCTTATGATAATGGGGTTATTTCTCTTCTTCATATCTCTTCTGATCTTCGAATGACTGATATATTTACTAAGGCTCTTTTTCGACAGCGTCATCAGTTTCTTGTTGGCAAATTGATGCTTCTTGATCAGTCAACATCAATTTGAGGGGGGATATCAATCAAGAATGACTGGAAGCTCAGAAACATACACGGCCGAATACATAGTCGGAAGGCACGATCGTGTATTATGTCAGATAACTCCTAAAAACATACACGGTCGGATACACGGTCAGAATGCACGGCCGTGTGTTATGTCAGGTACCTCCCAGAAACATACACAACCGGATACACGGACATAAGGCACGGCCGTGAATATTTAGATATTTGTTTCGTGATTTATTTTGTAAATATGACATATATATTTTATATTTTATATTTTAGTAGAGGAAGATTTGTTTTCCTAGTTTGTAAGATATAATTGCTTGGAAAAGATATTCTCCTGATGTATATATATACTTGAACATGAATTATGAAAAGGCATTCAGCCAAAGTTTCTCAAAAGTTGTTAAACGTATCCCCATACGCTTTCACAATTGCCAACACATACTTCTTTTCCATCAATACAAATATATATATATTGATACACATACATATGTATGCACAAACGCATACATACATATACAACATATCTCTCATACACAAGCACATGTATAACCATGAACATACATATACATTTACATATACTTACACTTGTACATATCCATGCCTTCAATATACAAATACAGATATACAAACATATTAATCTCTATACATATGATAAGTGTCAGAAGCCAGTGTTGGTTGAAGAAGAGGGTATTTATATCACTAAGTTCAATTTTCAGGTTTCAATGGAAACAAAAGAAAGGCTTAAGGATGATATGAAAAAAAGACGAGATGAAATTTGGTAAAGAATGAAGGAAGTTAGAATTTCAATTCAGCACAACCTTTAGCACAACCTATGTTGAAGCTAATGTTAGTTGAAGAAGAGATATTTATAGAATTAAACTTTAATTTCAGGTTTCAATGGAGACAAAAGAAAGGTTTAAGAATGATATGAACAAAAGACGAGGTGGAATTTGGCAAAAAATGAAGAAAGTTGAAATTTTAATTCAGCACAACCTTCAGCACAGCTTGTGCTGAAGCTAGTGTTGAGTTAGAAAAATGGTTAGACACAAGAAAAAGTTCAGCCCTGCCCCAAGCACGCCCATGTTGAAGCCCGTGCTAAACCTAATACTAAAGATAACATTTTTCGAAGTCAACATGGCCTTGAGCATAGCCATGCTGACACCTATGTTGACACTGTTTATGCAAAACTATAAATGGATGATTACTTCCGTACACTTTTTATACATAATTATACCTTATGTGTGTACATACATATACATACGTATATACGAACACATACACACACATACAACATGTACTTCCACACTCGAAAGCACACATATTCATGTACATATATGTACATCCACTTATACATACACTTATACATATCCATATCGAACACAACATATCAAGCACAACATTATAGCACATCATGGAGTTTCCCACTCACCTGTTTAGGGTCGTCATAGTCCTAACCGTCATTATGTGATTCCGACGTGTAGTCCTTCCTCCGAGTATGGTATCGAAGGGTCAACTATAGTGGCTCCACATAATTTCCGTTAGATTTCTCAATCTCTCGATAACTCCTATTTCTTCTCAAACTTCCCGATGCCTTTCCCTACACCTTTCGTACACCCACACACATACTCCACATATAATTCACACCACCAATATATACTTGCCCCTATACTCTACACATGTTACACACCTCTTATGTCCATACTCACATACCCACACCACCCACACCACATGCCATCTTATATACTTACACACATACTCTATATACACTTACACCACCAATACACACGCCCACATGCTTTGCACACATTACATTCACCTTCCATACCCACACATACATATTCACACTCCACACATCATCTCATACTCATATATACATACCCCCCATACATCATCCTCAACTTCCATACTTACACACACACATGGCCATACACCATACACTATTATCTACACATACATACATTCATACACGCATCTAACACCATCACATACTCATACGCACACATACATCCTACACACCTCACACATCTTACATTCCGCACACCACCACACACACTTACATACACACCCTTACACACATCCAACACACTTTCACCGACATATACATCAATCCTTACACACCTCACACACCTTCAATCACATATACACATATACACATCCTTATACACACACACATGTCCCATTTACCCTACATCTCCTCATACACATACACACACTACACACTCGCCTCTCTCTTTCCCACACATACATGCACATATTCCTACACACACATTGATGTGCTCAAAACCAAGGTTTAAGAATAATAAAAAAAACCAAAGGAACGCTTCAAATCTCAAACATAACCGCTTCAATTGGAACCAAGAAATTACGTGACCTTAATGGAATTTTGATGAAAATCCAAAGGTCAAATGATGCAATTAACAATCTATATATATAATCTTCTTCAAATAACAACAAATGCAAGAGAAATCCACGTAAAATCAAATCAAGAGGCATATATTAAAACTGTGATTTCAACTCCTTCCTACAATTCCCAATTCACGCCACCAATGAAGATGATAATATCAAGTACTAAAGCAATCAATCCTATAACAAGATAATTGATCACAAACGCAATAAAAAATCTAACCAAGAAAATCCAAATAAACCCTAGATATGACTCACTAGTGATAAAATGAAAACACAACAAAGAAAGAATTGATACTACTCACAAATTAGCCTTTGTTGCATTAGTCACAATTTCAACTCTTGGAAATTGAAATTGATAAGAGAAATTGGATTTAGGAAACCCTAAGCCTTCTCATGAAAAGTGATGTTCAAAATCTGAAAAATTTAACCTCCTCAAACCCTACTACTTGCTACCCCTAGGGTTAGAAAATGGTAAAAAATTACAAGTATGCTACTTTTAAGGTGACCGGTCCTAAATGGACATTACAATAAAAATGAAAGTTTCCTAAAAGAAAAAAAATACAACATAAAATATTTCAAATAATAATTACAAAGTACAAAAATATCATAAGTCTTCATGAGCTAATGCTTCGGAATGAAAACAATTGCAACGGATTTTTGATTGTAAATATGAAGTTATCTTGTGTCCATCAACTAGTGTAGGATATATTGATATCCTATGGAGAATTATTATTTTACCTGTAAGATTATTTCTCAAATATTTATTAAATGAAAAAAAATGACATAAAATATGAATAATTTGGATCATCATCTAAATCGAGTTCTGAAAGTATCGATAGTGCCGGAAATTTTCCCATCACACAGACACATCTTCCTCATCCACGCACACAGCCATACACACTCACATGCACACAAATACACGACCTCCATTCATGTACACTTACACACTCACACACACCCATGTCCTTCACATGCACACACATACAAACACACCTTCACACACCATCCACCACTGCTTATGCCTTCTTACACACATCATCCTTTTTTCTTCTTCTCTCACTTGTCTTCGTGGTTGCTGTAGTCCTTGCGGTTGATGTTGTTGTTCATACTGTCATTGCTATGCCGTTTGTTGTTGTCGTTGTGGCCGCCGACGTGGTTGCTGCTGTCGCTGTGGTTGCGGTCCTCTTCCCTCATGCATACACACGCACATAGCCACATACACACTATACACTCAAGCACCCACCGTGTACCTCCTTTAGTACCCACCAACTGGAGCATCTGTACCTACTGTCGCTGTTTCTGGTCGTTGAACCTTGCTTGGGCGTCATCCGCCGTTGCTGTCCGTTACTATGTCATCGATGCCATGCTGTTGCTATTGTTGTGGTTGTTGTTGCCTTTGCCGTCGTTGGGAAAGGAGATAAGATAGACACAACGCCAAGCCGTTGTCCGTTGCTATGTTGTTGTCATTACCGCTGCTGCCATTGTTGCTGCTGTTTCCACGATCGGAGTCGCCATCACTGCAAGATGTAGCTGAAGAAGACGCAGCTCCCTAGAGGTGAATGAGAAGGTAGCTGAAGAAGAAGAAGAAGAAAAAGAAAAAGAAAAGGATGAAGGAAAGAAGACGGGCCAGAAGAAGAAGAAAAGAAAAAGCAAACGGAGGAAGATGAGTGCGACCGGAAGAAGAACAGTGACCAGGAGGAGAGGTCCGAAAAAAAAAAAAAACAACGGGAAAGGAGAGGGAAGAAGGTGAAAGGAAAAGAAGAAAGAAGGAAAAGTAGAGAGGACAATTGGGTAGTGTGCTGATGGGATTGCAGCCGACTAGGAGGGGACGTCTAAGAAAAGAGGGAAAAGAAAGAAAAAAAGAAGAAAAGAAAGAAAAAGAAAGAGAAGGAAGTGACGGGGTGAGAGCTGGATGTAAGATCGAGGGAAATAAGGGTAGCCAAAGGAGAAGAAAAGAGAGGAAAGAAAAGTAAGGAGAGAAAAGGAAAAAGAATAAAGAAGAGTAAAGGAGAAAATAAAAATATGGATTTGGAAAAATATATGGAATTATTTATTTACGGGTTTATTATCTCATTTTCTTATAGAAAAAAAATGTTTTTTTTAATTATTAAAATTTTAAAAACCTATTATTATCACAAATTAAAACAAAATAATATTTATTATTCTATTTTTTTTTAATTATTTATATAACTTTTCGAAATTTTTAAGACTTCATTGATGATGGAATACTTGAATGGACATGCTTACCCCTTCCAACTAACCATTCTATACAAGCATTAGTATTTCTACTAATAGGAGTAAAACTAAGAATGCAGGAATGATTTTTAAGATAAAAAATATCTCGGAGAATGGGTATTGCACTCCAAGTCAAGTTAAAAAATACAAAAAAAAAACCTTTTTATTACTTTCAATGACATTGACATTATTTGATTCTTCACACACTCTTCTAATCCCATTCTTAACTTAAATGCACACTTTTCCTAATTGCTTGAGCCTTAACTATAACAACTCTAAAAGGGACCTAATAAAAATGACTAAAAGTTCTCAAATCACGTATGCATTTGTAATATAAAAATTTTCTTGCAAGTTAGAAATTGCAATACTCTAATTAAATATTCTTTCCTTACTTTAATTGATAATACATACAATTGATAGTGATGAATATAATTATAGAAATCAATATGCAATAGTTCATTAGAATGACAAAGAATCGACACCCTCTACTAAATTGAAAAATTAAGTAGCGAGATTTTTGAAAGACAATAGGTCAAATTGGGTTTGAAAAGATAAGAATTTGTAATAAAAGAGAATAAAAATTTTAATATTTTATCCCTCAATCTAAGTTTAGTTCAAATTTACTCTAATTCTACACCCATCCTTCACAACTTAAGTCTAGAACACTCATTGCTCTGACCTTAACCCATTCCAAACTATAGAATAACTTGCAAGAGAGACTATTGGTGGGTAAGCACATAGTTGTCGAAATCGTAATTCTACTCATACAATTCTATAAGATTATAATTTTGTGATGCCTTTCTAAGTTAACTTAGGTATAAAATCATTTTCATATAAACTCGTGGTAGAATCATAGGTCTACACGTAAAATCAATAGAATCTTAATTTTTAAACTAAGTTTGATTTTAGCTATTGAAATCAAATGGACTAAAAAATAGAAGATATAACTTTATTTTCACAAATTATGAATATTATTGATTCTTGGAAAGACTTGAAATTAGAATATAATGATATCATTAATAGTAGTACCAACAATGATGCTGGCATTTATGATGAAGATGACAATAATGATGGCTATGGTGAAGAGAGAGCTAGTGATGGTTTTGACTTTCGATGTTTAGCTTTGTATTTTATTATTATAATTTATATTGTAATATCTTTCATATTGGTACTGTTATTTATATCGTACTTTTATGCATTAGCATAACAAATTATGCTAATTTATTTGTAATATAAATATATGACTTTTATTGTGAGTGATGACAAAAATTTATATTGAATTTATTTATTTTCATCCTATATTTCATGTTTTGTTTATGACTATAGTAAACATTTCTACAATTTTTTAAAACTATTTTATTTAGGTTACAAAAGCATACATTTCTATATTTCAATTTTACATTCCAATTATATAGATTCTCTAGTAATTCTAAGTGAAATTGCAAGTTTGATAACCTTGAGTGTGAAAACCATGGCTCAGTGAGTTCATCCCTCACCTCTACTATTCAAGAAAGGTTATCAAGTATTAATTAAGCACATTATAATAATCTATCTACATATGAAATCGATGCAAGCAACACATCCATAAGAGTTTAGAACCATATAAGATTTTGATTTGCATCATTTACATGTTGATTATCCTCCATACTTAACCATATGGCAGCAACCTCCCTTACCTAAGGTCGAATTATTGTAGTTAATTGTCGCTGATTAATCACTCAAGGTGAATCTTGCATTAGGGGATCCACCATGAATCAATCAATTAACAATGCCACAAGGACCAAACTAGGTAATCCCAAATTTGAAGTATACACTATCAATTAATCAATCAATAATGCGTACATAGGCCCCAATCATGGGATGATCTACCACTTTTACCTTAACAAAATCAATTTTGATAAAATTACCATTGATGGCCTTATGAGCATACATTGAGGATTTAGAAGAAATTACCATTGGTGGTCTTAAGAGCATACACCAAGGTTTTAGATAAAATTACCATCAGTGGCCTTAAGAGCACACACCCAAATTTTATAAACGTAACTTCATAGAGCACACACTAGATTTTACAAAAAGTGGCTTCTTAAAGCACATGACGAGGTTTTAGATAAAATCATTATCAAAACATTTTTAAAAATGTTTAGAAATGTTTCATAAATATTTGGTAAAGCTTGAACACTCTAAACTCATTTTTTGTATAGCTACTGGGTCATGGACATGCGATAGGTATATCCGGTTATTTTAGTTAAAAATCTAAATTTACAGATTACTAAGGCGATCATACAGATGATGGCATATAAGGCAATCAACCATTTCTATAGATATTAAATTAATAGCAATCAATAAAATAATATGCAATTAGCAAATAGTAAGCAAATAATAGATTATTAGAGCCCCCTCACCTAGGCATAATTGCTCATATGACACAGTTTTCTTTTTCCTGAATTGACAATTGAGTAATCTAAAGAGATAATAAGATTTAATGAGTAATTTAAAAAGCTATGTTATTTGAGTAAACTAAATGTCTCCTATAGTTGGCTTTGATTCCTTGCTACAATCAGTTTTAGTGTATTGATCATATTTTCTTTGTTTTAAGTTAAAGTTTTATATACTTGCAGTGGTTTTGAAGCTCAAGAAATCTAATTTTAATTTAAAATATTAGTATTTTGAAATTTTGAATCTGTTTATGTTTATATGTTACATTAGGTCGATAGTATGCTTTTAAATCCCCTTTCCTATTTTTTTTTCTAGGATTCACCTTTATAAATTTTTGTTTTGCTATCTTCAATTGATATTTATTTCGGTGTAGTCAAAGCATAGATTTCTCTAGCGTCCACTTGCTTTGATTAAGTGATTACCTGTCAAGCTCTAAGCCCAATTATTTCTATCGGTTATAGTCAAATAAAGTTTTAGGTCTTTGATAGTTTTATTCTTGTTCCATTGCCCGTTCAATTTCTAGTCTATTTGTGCGGGCTTGCTTTCCATATATATGAAGTCCTCCGGCGTACTCTATTTTCATAGCACATTTAGTTAATGAAGGCTGACCATAATAATTATGGAAATATGTAGCTAAAGCCCTATTGTTTTGGCAAATTTTTCATTCATCGTAGAATCATTGTACTTTTAATGTGTTGTCTTATATCATCAATTATTACTTTAGGGGTGTAATATATCAATTAATTTATTATGGTATATTTATGCTACAAATACACCTCTTCGCATATGCACACTGATTTATATGCTATTTTCCTTCTTTTTTTTTTCTTTTTTTCTTTTTTTGCTTTTGCCCGGTTCCTGACCTTGAAAACGGGGAGTGTTAGGTATTCACATTTTTTTTAAAAA
Source organism: Laguncularia racemosa (assembly GCA_037954665.1). Lineage (NCBI taxonomy): Eukaryota > Viridiplantae > Streptophyta > Magnoliopsida > Myrtales > Combretaceae > Laguncularia > Laguncularia racemosa. Next base: position 1,985,424 of record JBBMOL010000121.1, read on the forward strand.
AAGGGAAACGATGAAGAAGAGAGGAAGAAGGAGGGCGTGGAGGGTGGGGCTGTCGTGGTCTGTTTTGTTGTGACAGAAACAGGGATGGTATCCGAAATAATAAAAGAAAGGGGATAAGGGAAGAGAAGGAGGAGGTAGTGGTCGATGAAGGAGTTACGGTGGTAGGGTTGCGTGAGACCAAGAAAGAAAAAGAAGGGAGGTAGGGGTTTTCTTGTCCTTCCATTCCTTAAATTAAAGGGATCTTTAAGACATGTGAGGGGAGAGGATGGGTCATGAAGCTGCACGTAGCTTCAAAAAAATTTGGGGCACTTAAAATTTCCAACATCATATTTCCATGATAAATTTACACTTATAAACTCATTCTAGATTTATGATCTTTGTAAAGATGCACAAATTTCATTACGAGTTTCACAAGGTTTTATTTCATTCTTTTAGTTTTAAACGGACTTAATTCCTTCCCTAAATAGTTAATTATCTTGTATATTTTATGGGTTCAATTTTATTACCTTCTAGTCACTAGATATATGAAATCTTCTTTGGTTATTTTTAATATTTCTACAATTGCTGGATAGTTTTTATTAGTTATTTTCAAACAGCTAAACAATTACTAATCATCCCTTCTAAATTTGCAGTGACCATGTGTATACATATAAAATATATTTATTTGACATATTTATTATTCTTGAACATAAAATTATGAAAGCTTACAAAATATATGGTAGTTATAGGTTTTATAGTATATACTCCTTATAAAATTAACACTTTTCATATGTACATACACATATTTTCTACATACGCTTTTGTAGTTTTATAATTGATATCATAAATATTTGAACATATCTAATAAAGGATTAATCATTACATAGATTAGGTAACACAAATATACACACTATCATATAATGTTAAATACAATATGCATACTTTTATTAGATCACATAATATTTCAAAATCATATATTATATATAAAGTATATTTATAAGCACATATAAAATCCTGTCACTACATTTTATTAGCAAATGATTATAAATTACATAAGAATCTTATCAATATATATATAATCCTTTAAAGATACCATGCCCCTTACAATCTCTTGTATTTGCGTATTCTACGTTTTTGTGTTTACAAATTTTCTAATAGACTTTCGTTGTGTTTGTTTTTATGTACCAATGAATTCTATAATTCTGTAAGCTTTTGAAATGCCAATTATGAAAGTATAGTTATAAACTGTACATGACACATGATTTACATGTGTAATAGATAGTTATATGCATAACTTATATCTTCTATTGGTGATACCTTATTGGCAACATTTTCTGGATTGATAGCGATAAAGATTTATCAATTTGTTTTAATATTACTATAGTTATTGACATTTTTCATTTATAATTATTATTGTATAATCCATGATCATCGTTGTTTGAATAATTTTAGTAATAAAAGGCATAAATTTAAATCTTAAAGTGGTGTATGTCATGTGTCATTTTTCAAATGACATGTGACAGATTTGGTTTTTGGAAACATTGATGAATACATCCTTCTACAAGGAAATATAGTTATTTATAATCCTTTTTATACTTTTGAAAGGATCTATTTACAAGTGGAGATTTCTATGCTTATTATTATCAAAGTATTTTATTAATATTATTATACATATATATAGATCTATGGACTCATTAAGGTCTCATTGAACAAGTTTCAAATGTATAATCAGCCAAATATGGTCATTATTATCATCATCATCGTCATTCATTTCATTTTTTTTTCTTTAGTCTTTATAACAGCATGATTACAAGTGACTTATCATTTTGTTAGGAAGTGCACTTGACACTTAACTTTTTTATTGATTTACAATATATTACCTTACCAGAAAATGTTAATATTATAAATTTGTCATAAAGTATGTCCAAGATTTTTTCGGAGTTTCACATCAGCTACCTCTATAGAACTACTATTGATTGATAGGCGAGAAATCATTATAATAAGTCAGGTATCAGAGATTTATTTTTAAGTATTAGTTATATTTTTGGTAAAAACTCTTTACTTTTTAGTATAAGTATTTAAAAGTTGGTAACTCATTTTTTGGTACAAATATTTACGTTTTAATAAAAGTATTTAAAAATTGATGATAAGTCATTGGTACACGACTTACCGCAATACTATTTCATTGATAGACTCTTGGCCTTTAATTCTTTGTCTTTACCATTGTTTGATTCTATGCATACTCTCTTCTAACCCTAATCTTATTCTAAATGCGCATATCTTCTAATTGCTTGAGCCTCAGCCTCCTCCATAGTATTAGCATTGATTGATAGATTCATGGCTCACTCCTAATAGTGTTTTTTTTTGTCTTCTCCAATATTAATCATTCTAATACCTAGGGAGAAGCGAGTAATCCTATTATATGGGATACCTTTCCGTACCCTGCGTGACTAATTAAATTCTAAGTGGGTATTAAGTGTCTTAGTAGTTTTTGAATATAAATTTTCCAAAACTTACTCCTATAAGATAGCATATAGATATAAGGTTTTTTTTTTTTTTTTTTTTATCTTATACCTATCCTAGAATTGACACTCTAAGGTATCTAAGATACAAGTTTCATGATATCTTGTACCCTACTTATAAATAATTATTAAATAATATTAATAAATGATCATATTGCATTCTTTAGCTAATAAATGTTTTAGTAAGAGAGAGAGAGAGTCTAATAATGCTCCATCTCTCACTTTATGTTTTCCATTCTTTCTCTTGTTCTTTTCCATTTTTCTATTGAACTTTACATTTTTAACTCTTTCTCCTTATTATTTCATATTTGCTAAATAGTAAAATCACATAAACTTAAAATAATGATTTTTTTTTTAATTTCACATATTTTACTACAAGTTTTATAGATTTTGCATATAAACTTAGAATTTCAAATATACATTACCTTTTTTTATTTTTTTTCAATATCATATAAATTTAAAATTTATAGAAAAAAAGGTAGAATTTACATATTCCATGAGGTATCCTATACGCTGTAGATTTTATAAGGGATAGTTCTAAGGTACTATAAGTTTCAAAGTTAAAAGTCTATATCTTACATGGTCGTGTACCTTACTATACGAAAGGTCCTCTTAGCACACTCAAGTATATGGCCATGTACTTGGTCGTGTACTCAACACATGCAGGTACATGCTTGTCTATCTAGCTGTAGACAACCTGTTTCACCAAATGCTTATCACAATCTTTATGGGTAAATATACAATCATGTACCTTAGCTATTACCCCTCTAGACCTCTCAAACCTCTCTATTCTTACCCCTTTCAGCCCTTCATCCATTCAATCATTCACCAGTCAAGAAAATACTCTAAATTTAACGTAAAATCTATCAAATTTTGTGAATTCAAACAAAATCAAAATACTTACTTGTCTTAATTTGAATCCACTACCCGAAACATTCCCGATTTAGTAACTTTGCATGCGATTGAATTGTCTAGAAACCCTGGTTTGACAACGTACTACGCCTTTAATTGATTCCCCATTAGAAAAAGATAGAACGTTAACTTGATTTGAGGTACTTACCTTTGAACGCACATCAAATCAAGAGTCCTTCCTCATTGAGTTGTGAATTAAGGTGATCAGAGTCTCTTAAAGGGCATAGAGGATTCAAAATTTCAAGAAGAGGAAAAAGTGACATTAGGGTTTCATGATGCCTTATATAGTTTAAGGTTAAAAAAAACCAAATTTTCTCATCTTAAAATTTCTAATTACCTTAATGTCCTCCCTTTTCAACATTATTTCATTTTATTTTCTTTTGTATTTTACATATGGTATCCCTGTCCTTTTCTCACACACATCAAACTCAATAATGACTTATTAATGGAGTTCACTTCAAGCAATCTATATATCAAACATGGAGTCCACTTCAAGAGATCTATATATCAAACTCGCTAGACGTGGCACAACTTGTCCAAGACACAATATGATCAAATGCTCAAAATTTCTAGATCACAACAGCAATTTCTACAAACTTAAAAGAGCTTTCGCTTTTGCTGATAACCAAATATTCTGAGTTAAGAAAATTAATAAAATAACTAAAAATTAAGTAATCGCAAATTTAATAAATTTAAGTTTCAAAAGCTAAATTTTAAAGAAGGTAAATAGCAAATTACTAATTTGATCTTAGCAATTAAATTTGTTTATAAATTAATGGCATGACAATTTTCAAGCCCACGAATTTTGTTGCAAATATTTAAATAAAAAAATGTCTCTAATAGGAGTCAAACCTATACTTTCATGGATGTAAATGCAAGTCCATGAATTGTTTTGCTCGTTAAAATTTAAATATAGCACGTCTTTGTTTTTAATTTTTTGAATAAGTATAATAATTAACTCTTTCAGAGTTTGAGATCGCCAAGGCACTCCCGACTGCTCCTAAACCCATCCATGAACATATTATCTTATTATGTATATTTGAGGTTTTGATTTTATAAATTGCGTTCTAAAAGATGTGTCAATGATGTATATTTTAGGCTTTCAACTTATAAATTGTGCTCCATGTGGATCTTCTAGGTTAATATGAATTTTTTTTTTCCTCTTCCAATAAGTGAAGTCTAAAATATATATTCTTAAAGTTGACCGTACATGGAGAGCACATCAATTTACTAAAATTATCCTAATGAATGAGGAAAAAGAGTTATCAAATTAGCGAGATATACAAATTACATTATATTATTACATGAATACTTCATAATAACACAACTAATGTCGATTATCGCAATGAATATAACAATATTAGTTCGACTTTAACATCCGTGTGCACAAAACGCGTAATGAGTATTCTAAACTCTTCTTTTCTTCCTTCTTTCGCAACTCGTGCTGAAGTTGACTGAGTAAACCAATTATATTAGAGGGGAGAATATAAATAACTCCTAAACTTTCAGTATAGGTGTATCCTAGAATTTTTAAATAACACAAATAATTTTTCTAAAGTTTAATAAATTAGCAAATAAACCTTAAAGATTGTAAGTAACTTTCTAAATTTTAATTTTAAACAATCCCTCCAACTTATTAACGTTTATTTTAATATTTCATAAACTTTAATGTTAATACATCTTTTTCCAAATAAAAAGGTAGCTATTTATGTTGCCAATTTATTAAATTTTAGAAAGGTTATTTACGATATTTAAAAATTCAAATGTATATCCATGCTAAAATCAAAATTCAAGACAAAAGTCATTGGATAATGTTAAAGTTGCTGGACTTTAAAACAAAAGCAAATGGATAATGTAAATATAATGTTTGCAATTTTGGATTTGAGTAATTTAGTATTTAAAGTTTCAATTTTTTTTATAATTTAGTATCTAAAGTTTTGGATTTGGGCTAATATAGTATCTCTATTAGACACTAAATTGTAAAAAAATGAAACTTTAAATATTAAATTATTCAAATCCAAAAAATAAAAGTAATGTTGGTGCCTTTTTCCCTCCAAAAGTCAAGGACTCCCATTGTTTTCACATGTGCTGCTTGTCCCAATTAACACTGTACAATACACAATGTCACGGGCATTTGAAATATTTTACTAGCTATTACTGTAATTCACGCAACGGAGTAATAATTCTTAAATAAAACCTCTTTTTCGATAATTAAAAGATAAATAAATAAAAACATTGCTTATTACAAGGTAGCATATACATCTAATTCTATAATTAGGGCTAAACTTGTTCATAAACTTAAAACAATATCTAAATATTCATGATGCCTTTATGTCGTTTAAGAAAAATATTGATGGAAGGGCAAGTAATGCATGCACCCCTCTGTTATAAAATTAGCAAAGAAATGCAAATGCAATTGGCTCTATTGCCATGTCATTGCTTGAAAACAATTCACAGCAGCTATCCTAAAAATTAAATAATATAATATAATACTTGTCTTGATGGCATATATACAAACTTGATTATTAATATATTTATGTGCTACACAATCAGCACATGAGGTGTGAAAGAGTTTCTTTTATGTTTTTTTCTTGCCATTTTCTATTTTTCTTTTAGGATTTTTGTAATATTTTTATTACATCATTTATCAGATATATGTTATCAAATTAATTATTTATAGACCTACAAGAAGCTAATGGGTGTTTGCTAATTAATGTTAATAGATCAAGTATGCAAAGTGTAAGAAAATAAAAAATGCAAAGTATAGAAAATGTAATTTATCTTAACACCTTATTTGTGATGATAAACAAGGGGAGGAAAGAATGAAATGGGAAGGAAATGGGGAGTGCTATTACTACTTTCTCACTGATAATAGGCCTAGGTCTATAAGAGTGCTTAAGTGTGCTTTTATGGGTTTATAAAGAAATGCACTTGAGCTATTGGGGGTTAGAGGTGTTTTTTATAAGGGGACTCAATTGTTCAAGTCAATAGAGTGCACAGGGGGAAGAAAGAGAAGAGAATCACAACAAAATAGTATAAAATTAAGTGATTAGGGTTTCAAATCATTTACCTTTATTGTTTCTAAAGGTATTTATAGGAGAGGACATATGTGAAGTTTTCTACCATTGAGTTTTGATGATAACACAATAATTGAGTGTTTTACTAACAAATCTATGAAGTGCACATAATAAAATTATTGGTTGAACAAAAATATGAGTGACTTTGAAAATATATTAGAGAATGTTTTGAATTTAAAAGAAGAATGCTAGTAATTGAAGAATAGCTCAAAGACTATTTCTAAAGAAGTGAAATTTGAGCAAATTAATTGATTTGAACTTAAGTTGGACAATAAATTAGATTGAAGGTCTAGCTCCACTTATTGGATGTATTTGAGAAATACATTCAATTCCATTTCACTTAAACTGGTTCATGAATTCATGGAGATCAATTTTAAAGAAATTTATTAGTTTTGTTTATTCTTGATTAAGAGCAGTTTATTTGTATTTGTTTATTGAAGATTTACAAAGTTCATGAGTATGGATATTTATAGAGGATAGAAAGAAAACGTTGCTACATTTCAAATTTAAGGAGTTTTGACCGAGTTTTTAGATAAGAATGAAAGTTGAGATATATCTAAGTTGATTTCATTTAAAGTATCTATTTGAAATTCAAATTAGATGATTCGAGTTTATCCACAATTAACGAGGAAGTCTTTAGCTCAATGACTAGATTTTATTTGACAAAATACAAGAACAAAAGGATCAAAATATCAAGCAACAAGAAAGCAACATTCAAATTTTGAAAATTAAAATTGGTGAAGATTAAGTCCTAGATTTAAGGATAATAACTTCAATAGATAATCAAAGATAAACTTGAAGAGATCCATGACCATTTTAGAGGTTGCAAATTGAAGGCAATATCAATAATCAGCCTATTCAAAAGCAAAGAAGACATAAAACAACGAAATAAAAAACATATACAACCATGAACTCAAAGACTTTTGTAACTTCTCTTAATTTTTTATTATTGGATTAGTGGAATGGCACTAGTGTGGACAATTGGGTCCTAGTAGTGGAGTTGGAAGAGAGGATTGATACACAAGGCGGAACCTTTATGGAATCCTACCCCTATCTCTTTATTTTTTTGTTTATTTATTTCATTATCGCACTTTCTTTTTGAATATTTATCACATGCTATAAGCTAGCAATAAATCTTAAGGAATTTTGTGAAGAGTTAAATATTTTTGTAAATATCAATTCAGGAACCCCCCCTATATCTAAATTGGGATCTAGCCTCACTCTAATATCATTTAGAGTCAAGATCAAATGGTTAAAAGTAGTTATGTAAATGTTTAACCCGAAAAAGCTCTATTCTTTGATGGAACTTTCCCTACTAGAAATATTGGATGGAGACATACTTGTAGGCATACAATTATCTAACTTGGACCATAATCAAAATTAGAGAACTTGAAATTCCAAATCTAGTTAGTTGTGCATTTGGATGACATCACAAAAGTAGAAAATAATTCAAAGGCTAAGAACTTACTCCTATCTATGATTGCATGATTTGTCTTTTGTTTAATTTCTTCTTATAAAACAACTAGGGAGATTTGTGACATGTTAGAACAAACCTATGAAGGCACAAAGTCAATCAAGGAGACAAAGATTAACTCATTGATGAAATAATATGAAAATTTCCAAATTCTACTAGGTGAAAGGATTAAAGACTCATTTATTAGATTTACTACAATTACCAACGAGCCCTCTTCTCTTAGTAAAAAATTTAAAGATGCACGGTTAGTTTATAAGATGTTAAGGGTTCTTCCTAAGGTGTGGAATGCAAAGAAAACTACAATGGAGGAAGCATGTGACATGAAGTTAACCTTGAGCCAATTGCATAGCAAATTAATAACATATGAAGCTAACTTCCTAAAGGTTGAGAATACTTTAAAGGAATCAAAGAAGAAGTTCATTGTAGTCAAAGCTCAAGACTCAAAGAATGACTTAGAGGATGAAGAGTCATCTAATGAAGAGGGAGATGTCATGCTCATGGCAAAATGTCTAAATAAACTACTTAAGAAAAGAGGTAAGAAGTCATTCTCAAAAAATTTTAAAACTAACAAGAATAGTAGTGATGCAAAAAAAGGATTTAAAGAAGAAAATAAGAGAAAGGAGAAAAAGGAGTTGGTGTGTTAAGAGTGCAAGAAACCTGACACATCAAGTACGAGTGTCTAGTTCACATTAAGAAATTAGAGAAATATAAGAAGAGAAGCAGATTGTTGCTTGCAACATAAAGTGGTTTAGATGAATTAGAAAATGAGTTAGAACCTACTGATGATGAAAATGAGGAAGCAAACATCTACTCGATTGCACTATCAAAGGTAAGCTTAAAATCTAATACTGAGTGTGAATATAAGAGAGAACTACTTGATGATATTTGTGCAGAAATAAGTAAATTATTAAAACTCTTTCTAAAGCTTATAAAAAGATTTCACAAGTTGATATTGAAAATAAGGCCTTAAGAGAAGAAAAAAAATGCATTAGTGCAAACTAATAAGCTTCTTGTAGATGAAAATGATATACTTAAAAACAATTGTTGAGTCTAATTTAAAAAATTATATATATTATTTTTCTAATATTGTTCATATTAGATCATATACTCATCCAATATAAATCCTTGACTTGAGCTAGAAATTTTATTATTTATTTGGAGTTGCCACCTAGTTGAAGTTAGGAAAATTATCGAATTATAATTAATAGAAAATTAATTTTAATCTAGACAACTAGTTAACAAAATCTCCTCTTTTTTATTTTTATAAAAGAAAAAGAAAGAAAAACCAGAGATTCTCGACTCGGGAGTAGTTATATTAAAATCCTAAAGTTATCACCTTATCTTTCTAAAATTTGAATTATGTTATGATATCTTTTTTAGCATAAAAAAAAAAACTCGGAAAGATGATACAACATTTACACTAATAATGATTTTTTTTTTTAATTTTTTCAGAGTTATCCCATAAGGGTGCCTATGTACCCACTATTTGAGATTTAACAAGTTGTAGTTCGCTTTCATAAAACTTTAGTGGATTATTTAGTCTTAATTATGAAAATGTGCCAAGTTTACGTTTATTACCATTTAAATTTATTTAAAAACAATTCTAAGCATATGGCTTTATTTATTAATTTATCAAAACATTTAATTTTTGAAATCACTAATTATCATTCATTTATTTATATAAAAAAAAATCTAAGTGCTAAAATGTATTATTTATTTATTAGTTTATTATTATTTTATTATTTTTTACTTATCATTATTTTTTTTACTTTATTATTATTATTATTATTTTTTAGAAAACTCTAAACATAGTTTTGTTAACAATAAAACTTATTCCTAAAACATATCCCCTTATTATTTAATTATGTTTCATTATTTATATTTATTTTTTTACTATTTTTTTATTATTATTCTTTATTAAAAGCTAATGATAATATAATAACTAAATAAATAAAAATAAAAAATGGTGAAATTCAACTAACTTAGACGCGGGTCGAATTGAGTTAGCTTGGTCGAATCGAATCGATCAAAGCTCCTTAACAGCGACGTTCTAGCGGTTGTCAAGGGCAATCGATAGGTGGATTCCTAGGTGTAAACACCCCATTTTTGCCCTAGGAGTCAATAATTTTCAATAATAATCAATTTTCAATTTTTCCAATTTTTCCCTAATTTAGCATAAAATAATAAAAATGTTCAAAAAATAAAAATAAATAGGAAAACACTTCAATTTTGAAAAATGATTTCGGAAATAGCAATAATGGATAATAAACAATTTTTACAAATTTTTGAAATTTCAAAAAATACAAAAAAATAGAAAAATTGCATTACATATATGTAATTTGCGAAATAAATAAAATCGCGAAAGTGGGCTAGCTCAGCTGGTCCGGACCATGGGCTAAAGCGCGGTGCGGGGTGCGAGGTCGCGGGTTTGAAACGCGGGGGAAGCAGTTTCCGCGTTTTGCGATTTTTCTCATTTTCCCAGGACACGTGGCGACATCTGATTGACTGGAGGAAGCGCACGCGCCGGGTGCGTGATCGTCTCCTACCTCGAGCCCGAGATCACCGGCGAGGAAAAAATTCGTATTTCGGTCGTTTTGATTCGATTTTTTTGCACAAATCCAACAGATCTTCAACAAAGATAAGATAAACATTATCTAATTAAAATCAAATCGCAACAAATCGTTGGATGGACATGAATTGGAGTTGGTTTTTCAACCGAAAATCCGATCAGCTTCGATCGGAGGAAATCCGAGCTTATCCAGCTCGATTTCAAATGCCTATAAATAGAGGAGGAGATGAGGAAGCAAGAACACAGATCAGAATTGCGAGAGAGAGAGAAAAGAGTGTAGATCGGAGGAAACCCAAAGTTGCGACCGCCGATCGGAGTTGAGCCACCGCAAGGAGACGTTCTGGGAGTAAACCGCCACCACCATCGGATTCAGCACCCTCAAGAAGCTAGGATTCGACACTTCACCCGCCGCAAAGGACCACCGGAACGTCGTGAACGAGCCAACCCCACCACCGTGTCCGACCGATCCGACCCGACCCGATTCGACCCGACCGACTCGACCCGCGCACCGACCCGGATCCAGGTAAGTCGGATTTTCCGGATTTTTTTTATTTAATTAATTTTGTTTATTTATTTATTTCGAATTAATTAATTAATTTATTATTTGTTATTTAGTTATTTATTTATTTACTTATGTTTTATTTTTAATAAATAGGAAAATGTAGAAATTAGATTTTTTTAGAATTTAATAATGTAGAAAAATAGTAAAAAATAAAAATAATAATAATAATAATAATAATAATAATAAATATAGAAAAATAATAAAAAAATTAGGAAAATAAATCATAAAATTTTAGATGTCAAATAGGATAGACAATGACCAAAATTCCCAAAATAAAAAGAAAAATCACAAAAATCACAAAAGTCCCCAAAAATCACGAAAATCAACAAAAATTCCCAAAAAACCACAAAAATCCCCAAAAATTCTCAGAAATCACAAAAATAATAATAAATAAATAAATAATCATAAAAAGATAAATAAATAAGTTTTAGCACTTAGAAAAATCATTTTCGTCAAATAAATCAAAATTGATGTTTTCCCTACAAAAATCATTTTCAAAATGAAATCAAGCTTATGCTTAGAGTTTTAGGAAAAATCCAAAAAATGGTAAGAACATAAATTGAAAGAAATTTCAAAATTAAAATTCACCAATACACTAAAGATTTTCAAAAAAGCGAACTACGGCTTGTTTGATCCTGAGTAGCAGGTACGTAGGCACCCATTTGGGTCAACCCATAAAATAAATGAAAAATCCTTTTTCTGAAATAAATTCAAAGACATAATAAAAATTAATAGAAACACAATGAAACACATTTCTAAAGATGAACAATTTTAGGAGATTAGGTGGTAACCGTATAGGTTTTAATAGGTTAGCCTCCAGACTGAGAAACTCTGGTTTTCCCTTTTCCTCTTTTCACAAAAACGAAAAGAAAAAATAACGACGACTAGTGGTCTAAATTAAGACTAATCCGCTCCTTTAGTCTTAATTCAATACTTCCCAACAACAGTTGGGTGGCGACTCCAAAAATCAAACGAAATTCCTAACTCAAGTCGAGGATCTAGATTAAATGAGCATAGGGTTTAGTTTAGATCGGATTAGGAATGGGAATTCAAAACTTAGACTCGACACTAGGTTTTCAAGGGTAAGAAATTGATTGGTGGTGTTGGTTTTTGTCGAAAACCACCTTAGGTGGCGGTTGCTATGGCGGTGGAGATCTAGTGAGAGAGAGGGAGAGAGCTTTGGCAAACCTTTTTTCGTGTTTGCCTTCCACCTTTTTTTCTTCTTCTAATTTCCTCCCTTCCTTTTGCAAGATTGAGTCTTATTTATTGACTCCCAAAAATGAGCTTGATAAGCTTAGATCTCCTTCACCATTGAGACCCATCTCCATCTCTTTTCTTTTCTTTTTTTCATATTTGAGTTAATGCTTTGCTTTTTGTTAAGATTTATACTAATTTGATGATGTTTATCCTCTCTTGGCTAAAGATTAGTTGGATTTGTGTTAATAATTGGATTTGAAATGGCTGTATTACCTGTGCTTCTCTCTCTCTGTCGTTCTCAACCGAAGGTTGAAGACGAGCATACATTAGGTGCGTGCCTCACGTTGTCCAATTAACTGCTGCCATGCAACAGCTCGGATGAAAAGAAAATCAAAATGACATAAAGTGCCTTTCCCAAGTTTCGAACCAGTGACTGTAAGCTCATCGTGCCCCCCTCCCCCCCCTGCATGCGCTTGCACATGTATGCACCAGGTGACCATGCGGATTAGCTGGGCTAACCCTATTCTCGTTTTTTTATTGCACGTATATTATATATTAACTTATCTGTTTTACTAATTTTTTTGTTGTTTTGAAATTCATAAATTCAATTTAAAAACCCAAATGTCTTTTATTATTATTGCCATCCTTATTATTATTATTTTCTATTATTTACTTATTATTTTTATTTATTTCATTTTTTCTCTTTTATATTTGTATATATATGAAAATAATAATAATAAAAAAAATGCGAGGCAAAAATAGGGTATTTACAACTGTCCCTCTTTATAGTAAAGTTTGGAAAAACTTTGCTATAAAGACCACAAAAACACCATTTTTGCATAGGTTATACAAAACCATATTTAGTTAACCATCTAGATCTAAATCTGCTAGGGAACAAATTGAGTAAGGAAAATTCTCTATAAGCTAGTGATCTTGTGTCATAAAAGGACGACAGTTGTCTTATATGGAAAGCCAATATAGAAAAATACTCTCATAAGCTGACTAATCTATGGTTGGAAGCATCTTACTAGACCAACGACCTTAAAAGAGAAAATTATCTGGAAAAGTTCTTTTATAAGCTGACTAATTGATGATAGGAAGTATCTTATTTGACTCGCAATCGAAAAGTGCTCTTATGAGCTAACTAGTTGATAATAGGCAACGTCTTATTAAACTTTCAACCCTGAGAGAAAATATCTAAGAAAGTGCCTTATTGTGAGCTAACTAACCAATAGTGGGAAATATCCTTTTGGACAATATATTAGGTGGCGTCTCAATAGACTGACATCCCTAAAATGTACTCCTATGAGCTGACCAATTGATAATGAGAGGCATCTTCTTTAGACTAGCTAACTTAAATAGAAAAGCGGCTCATGATGAATGATTACTTAATTTTTAGATGCTTACATGCTTATTGTAGATAACAACCAAACAACCGAACCCTTGTGATAATCTAATCCTTCTCCACTTATCTTTGCTTTGACTAGAGTAAAAAATCTTGATGTGTTTCTTCTTGCGGGTTTAGCTCTTATGATTGTGGTGTTATCCTGCGAACATACTAGACCCATTGTTTGAGAAAGATGGGATCATACAAAAAATTCACTGAGTTTTCTCATTCCATCGTTGTTCATTATTTATTATTTCCCTGCATGTGCAATGAGGTGATGGGTAATGTAAAAAAAATGATATAAGAGTTTGTTTGATAGTGACTGGTCAAGGTGATTAACCGTTTGGGGACATCTATTTTGCTTGTAGAGAAATAAGAATCAAACCACAAAGTGGTGATAACTGTTGGCATTTATGAAGTTTTGGCAAAATTTTGTTACTCTTGCCTATGGATAGTACATCTTAACCACATTCGCATTTATGGGGTCCCTCAACGTTGGCCCATCCATTTGGGATAATATTAAAGCCTCTCCTAATAACACTTTTTTTTACAACATATGGACCCTCATAGTTTGGAGTAAACTAGCCTCTTAAATCTTGTGCATTTGGGAGAACCTTTTTTAATACCATGTCATCTTCCTTAAAATGTCGGGGCCATATTCTCTTATTGAATGCTCGAGCCATCCTTTGTTGGTAGCATTGACTATGGCATAATGCTATGAGTCTTTTTTCATCGATCAAGTTTAGTTAATCGATCCTTTTCTTTACCCAATCAGATTCATCCAACTGTGTCTTTGATAAATCCCTGAAGGATGGTATTTCGACCTTAACTTGCAATATTGCTTCGGTACCATATACCAAAGAATATGGAGTAACTCTAGTAGACATTCGAATTAAATTTTTGTAGGCCATGAAGCCAAATGGTAACATCTCGTGCCAATCTTTATAAGTGATGGTCATTTTCTCAAAAATTCTCTTCATATTCTTGTTGGCTACTTCTACTACCCCATTCATTTGAGGTTGGTATAGACTTGAGTTTCTATGATTTATCTTGAATTTTTGACACAACTCGCCATCAATTTGTTGTTAAGATTGGTGCCATTATTGATGATGATTGATTCAGGAACTCTATATCGAGCTATTATGTCCCTCTTCATGAATTGGACTAATACTCCCTTAGTGACACTAGCGTATGATGAGGCTTCAACCCACTTGGTGAAATAATCAATAGCTATCAGTATAAATCTATGACCATTGGATGCCTTTAGAGTGATTGGCTCGATAATATTGATTCTCCACATAAAGAAAGGCTATGGTGTGGATAGTGAATGAAGTTCTTTAGGTGGGGCATTTATTTTGTTGGCATAGACTTAGCACAAGTGATAATGTTTGACGTATTTGATATGG
The DNA here is from genome assembly GCA_037954665.1 of Laguncularia racemosa. NCBI lineage: Eukaryota > Viridiplantae > Streptophyta > Magnoliopsida > Myrtales > Combretaceae > Laguncularia > Laguncularia racemosa. The sequence goes on from JBBMOL010000121.1 coordinate 2,000,509, forward strand.
TATAATTCCATTATCAATTAATAGTAACCCATCCTCATGATTTTTTGAGCAAGCATGTGTCCTTTCATGTGAGGGCCACATACTCCTTCGTGTATTTCTTTCATCAGTCCGTGATGAGGATCAGCTAGCATCACAAAGGAAGGAGCCAAAATCTCATGATACATTACTTAGTATTGGAGGTCCAATGACCCGAGCTAGAGCTAAAAGGATGAATGAAGCTCTATAAGGATTAGTCATGGACTTATAAGCTCGGGAATCAAGCTACACAAAAGAAAAACAAACATGTGTTAACTTAATTCACGTGACTATGGAAGGATGAAAAAATTGAAGGACATTATATATTTGCATGGACGCTATAGCAGAGGATACATTTAGTTTTGTTAATATTTATTTTTATTTGTTGGTTTTTTTCCCATGTTATTTAGTTGCCTACTTGGTGACACAAGGATAAGGATAGAATAGGCAACTTAGGATTTCTATGTTGTAGGGTTTTCCATATTGTTATGTGTGCTATATACGTCGTGCAAAGGGGCCGGCCGAAGACATCTTTGATATATGAAAAACACATTTTTCGTGAGTAAAACGAAAACCACTTTTTGTTCTTTTGCAAAAGAACTTTTCATTAGAATTCTTAACTAAATTACTAAGAACACCTATTGATAACTTAGGTTACAGTCAACGGGTTTGATTGGGGTCTAATTACGCATTGCTTATTCAAGACGATCCTCAAGGTAATTGAAACGAACTAGCATCGTTGGGGTTCTAGGTTTAATATACCTAGGGTTTCACATATTAGTTCGCCAACCTCTCTTTTGTCCACGCATCTCAACAACATGGTGTCAAATGATCTTCTGTAAAGTACAAACCCACTTAATAAGAAATAACTTGCCAACCTTCTGAGTGTTCGTTGGTCATTTTTACTAGCCATTTCAAGGTATTTGCTCTCTCAAAAGGAATGTTTTGATATTATAGTACCAAGGCTTGTTATCTTGTGTTTTTTTATTGCCAAACAATAAGCAGGCTTATCTTCAATTTTTATTTTCAACAGTTGAACTTCAATTCCTCTCATTGTTTAAATCATAGATGCTAGTATGGCGAGGGCATATGTAAACTAATTTTGAGTCCTCGGGACATATGTGAAGGTAACTACCTCGAATTCTTATATAAGTTCTATTAGGTGTTAGTGATACGGCATTAGTTTAGGGTCTTTAGTTTTATATTCTCGTCTTGTCTATAATATGGCGAGTGAGGAATCTTTGTATACATCCAATTCATGGATTTCCATATGGCAAGCCATTTTGAGCCCGAGGATGCATGCCTCATATTTTGTAATGTTATTAATATATAGAAATGTGAGTCTTGTCGTTAAGGGGAATTGCATTCCTTTTAGTGATATCAACACTGCCCCAATTCCACAACCAAATACATTGGCAGCTCCGTCGAAAAACATCTTCCATTTAGGATCCTTCTCTATGCTAGATTTTTCTTCTAATTCACCCTCCACCATTAGTATATTTTCATCTGGGAATTAGGCCTATGATTCTCGAGAATCGCCTTCAATTTGGTATTCCGCCAACTAATCTGCCACTGATTGCCCTTTCATTGAATTTTGATTTATATATATGACATCAAATTTTTATAAGACCATTTGCCATTTAGAGATTCTTCCCAACAAAACAGGTTTCTCTACTAAGTATTTCAAGGGGTTATGTTTTGTTAATAATTTAATGGGATAATAGAGAGTGTACTATCTCAATTGATGTATGACCCGAACCAATGCGCAGCAGGTCCTTTCTATTTCAGAATACTTTTGTTCCCCTTCTGTGAATTGTTTACTCAAATAGTATATGGACTACTCCTTTCCTTTATCATCTTTTTGTCCTAGTATACACCCCATAGATACAAGAAGTATCGTGAGGTATAAAAATAATGGTTTCCTTTGTTTTGGGACTGCTAAAACTAGAGGCTTCATAAGATACTCCTTGCTCCTTTTAAACGCCTCTTCGCATTCATCATCCCATTCTACTATGGTGTCCTTTTTTAGTAGACGAAACAGTGGATGACATTTATCTGAGTTATGAGATGAACCGGGTTATGTAATTCAATCTTCCCAATTAACCTCTTACCTCCTTAATGGTACGTGGAGAGGGCATTTCTAGTATGGCCTTTACTTTATCAGGGTTGATTTTAATACCTTCTCGGCTTACAATAAACCCCAACAGCTTGCCAGATGTGACCCTAAAACTACATTTCTCTGGATTCAATTTTAACTAAAACTTTCTCAATCTTTCGACTAATTTCCTTAAGATTACCTCTTGGCTTTCTCCTTTGTTAGATTTAACTATCATGTTGTCAACATATACCTTGACTTCTTAATGCATCATGTCATGAAGTATTGCGACCATTGCTCTGTGACACGTTGCTTCAGCATTCTTCAAACCAAAAGGCATGACTTTATAATAGAAGGTACCCCAAGTTGTGATAAAGGTCATTATGGTTTCATCTTCTTTTGCCATTTTTATCTGATTGTACCCTGAGAAACCATCCATAAACGAGAAGAGATGACTTCCTATGGTATTGTCTACCAAGACATCTATGTAAGGTAGAGGGAAGTTGTCTATAGGTGTAGCTTAGTTCAAATCTCGGAAGTCTATGAATACTCATACTTTTCCATTTTTCTTTAGAATAAGGATTATGTTTGCTACCCATTCTGGATAGTCTGATACTTCGATAAACCCAACTTCCAATAGTTTCTTGACCTCCTCTTTAATTTTTAATAAGATGTTAGGCCTAAATCTTCTCAATTTTTTTTTTTTTAGGTTTGACATCCTCTCTTTTAAGTAGCCTATGAGCTACTATTGATTGGTTAAGTTTTAGCATGTCACCATATAACCAGGCGAATACATCTACATATTTAATCAACAGCTCAGTTATCTCGCACTTTTGTTTGTCACTCAGATTAGCTCTAATTTTAAGGCTTTTAGGCTCTTCTTTGGTTCCTAGATTAACTATCTCTATTGGCTCATCAATCAAGAGTTTACCTTGTTCATATTTTTGCCAACTCTCTTGTATTGCTTTGAGGTCATTAATATCGCTTTCGACAACTGACTCAGTAGTGTTGGAAACAATATCAACATTTTCATTACTTACCTACGCAAGATGTCCCTCACACTTAAAAGTATCAAATCTATGGGGAAAGTGAGGTGAGAGTATATAAGTAAAGGAAAGAAATAATTTGTAATTTTATTACTTGGTATTTATTGAAGAGTCTTATGAACAATAATGGAAGTAAACTAAAAAATTTAATTATGATTGCTTCCTATTCTCGAGCAGACCTAGTGCTATTCATGGGATAGGAAAAGCAATTATTAAGAGCTGGATGTGGATTGGACATGTAAGAGGTAGAAGCCTCTATAGATGAGTCCTTGTTATTGAAGCTGGCTTGGATTATTCCTGGCTTTTGAGTGTTAGCTGGCCAAAAAATGTTTTTTCGAAGGGGTGGAAAATACATCTAGGTGTCATACAACTTCTCTCCCCTTCTACCTCTGATGTATTTTGCTTGAATTTCTTCTCTCGAGGTAGGAACATACCTTAGCCCAAACATCCCTTGCTGACCTTCCTTGAATTGATGCCCTTCTTTGCTCATTTCTTCCTTAATGATCATGCATACTTCATCAAATATTTGGAGTCCTAAGTTTTCAAGGCCATCATCCCCATTGTAGAGTATAGTTGTTTCTTTATAGGTGGCATAGTCTTATTCACCTAGTACGGTGATTACTTAGCCATTTACTATGAATTTGACCTTTTGGTAGAGGCTTGAAGGTATGGCTCCTACGGTGTGTATCCATGGTCTACCTAGTAGTAGATTAAAGGACCTTGGTATGTTAAGGACTTGGAATGAGATATTAAAAACTTGTGGGCTAATCTCCACTGGTAGGCCAATTTCTCCCACTATGTCCCGTTTAGAATCATTAAAGGCTCGAACTATTGTTGAACTCGATTTGATATTGTTCATATCAAACCCTAGTAGGTCAAGGGTGGCTAAAGGGCACACATTAAGAGAAGTTTCGTTGTCCATGAGGACCTGAGAGACTATTGTGTCATTGCATTTTACCACTATAAAAAGTGGTTTTGTGTGTTGGTCTCCGTTTTCTCCTAATTCTTTAGGTAAGAAAGATATCTAATCCATGATGAAGATTAAATATGCGACATGGCTTAGTTTTTCTATTGCAATTCCTTCTGGTACCCTGACTTGTTTGAGCACTTTGAAGAGCGCCTCTCGATGAGGTTCAGATGACATGAGGAGGCCCATGAGTGATATATGGGCTGGAATTTTATTGAGCTACTCCATGACCTTGTACTCACTCGATTTAATCATTTTTGTGAGAGTAGGGAGTCCTTCTTCCTCTTCTTTTTCCAACTCAATAGCTAGCTCTTCGATGGAGATTCTATTTTTAAGATCATAAATTCTTCTTAAACGAGTGATCCCTTTATCATTAAAGATTTCTCTTGATTAATGGCTTGATAGTCAAATGGTGCTACTTTATAGCACTCTGGGGGGGATTGGTACATTAAACATATATTTTTTCTTTAGAACCTTTGCCTCCATTTCTTGCTCTTCATAACATTTTATAACTATCGGTTTCGGGCTTTATTTGATCAGATTTATGGACTCATTTTTCCCTTTTAGTGGATTGTCTTCCTCCTCGAATTCAGGCCCCTAACCACAAGGCAACCCATAAGTTATTGGCATGAATGAATAATTTACCAGATATTTAAACTTCCCGAATGATTTGCCCAAAGTGTCAACTATTAGATCTCTTACTAGCCACCTCTTTCTTATGTGTGATTTGGGGGCTTTATCTAGATTTTTGTGTGGTGAACAGCTTGTTTGTTGTATTGTCGGTTTTGTTGGGCTAGAGGACTCTTTTAGTCTCTGTTCTGACCCTTCAGACATGATCATGTTGATTGTACGCCTGTTAATGGGTAGTGGATTGTTGTTAACATTTGGTGTTGGCATATTGATAAAATCTAACTATACTATTCTTGTGTCGATTAAATCCTAGACTTTGTTTCAGAGTCTCCAACATTTGTCAGTAGAATGTCCCTCTTGTCCCATATGATATTCACATTTGAGACTAGGATCAAAATTCCTTAGCCTATATCGGTCATTGGGGATCTCGAAGCTGATGAAATTATCCATTCATAATTGAGCAAAAACCTAGCTAAGCGGAATCAATATTGGAGTAAATTGTCTTATAGGTCATGTAGCTTGGATCTGACTAGCGGGTGATTATTGGATTGGGGTGTTCGTTGCTTGAAAATTCATGTGAGACCCTAGTCTGCCAACCTTACTTGAGTTAACCATACTGATAGTGGCCTCTTTACCTTTGCTGTTCCCTATAGGTCTTGGAGATGATGCGATTCTAGAAGAATCGATAATTTGGAGCTTTCCAAATGTAATGGCATTCTCTATCAGGCATCCTGCTATTACAAATTCTGTAAAGCTAGATGACGTCTATCCCACTAGGTGTGTGAAATAGGTCTTCTCTAACGTATTAATGAACATGAAAGTTAACTCTTTCTCTGAAATTGGAGTTAAAACCCTAGCGGCTTGAGCCGTCTAACGCTGGGCATATTCCTTGAAGGATTTGTTGTGCCTCTTCCGAAGTCTTCCTAGATCCAATACTGAAGGGTTAAGTTTAATGTTGAACTTGTATTGCTCATAAAATGCACGGGCTAGTTTATCCCATGTGTTGACTTAATTGAGATCTAATTGTGCATACCATATGAGAGTAGGGCTTGTGAAGCTGTCTCGGAAGGTTTAGACCATGAGTTGGTCATATTGTGCGTATTTACTCATTTTCCACACATACAGCCCTATATGTATCTTAGGACAATTGGTGCCATTATATTTCTCGAATTTAAGGACTTTGAATTTCTCTAGATAAGCATCCACCTCATATACTAACAGGTTTATGATGCTAGTTTACTCAAAATTGTCAGGACCTTCTAAAGTCTTCATCTTATCAACCAATTGTTGGAAAAGCTTCTTCTTTATTTCCTTTTGCTTGTCTTCCATTTCCCTCTTTATGTTATTCGAGGTTGGACCGTTGTTGATTTTTTGTTCATATTCAAATGTGGGATTGAGTTGGGAGTTAATTTCCTCATATTCTAGTGGTTGCTTTTCTACTGCTTTTCCTTTTTGAGCTCTTGAATGTTCCTCATGAGTAGACTGGGTAGTACAGAGGAGGCTAATGTTCTTAGTCAAGAAGCAGACTTGTGTGACCAATTGTTGGACTGTTTGATCTAGTGATATGATCCTTGGATCATAGGTAGTATCCTTGCTGGCATTGTTACCGCTATTGACATAGTCATTGTTGTTGTTACCATTATTAGCCATTTTAGTCTTAGAGTAGGTGTTGATTAGACTCCTTAAAGGGTTTGGTTTTTTAGGAGCTATCTTTGGTACCTAGAAAGCATTCATTTAGCTAATGTATGTTTATGAGTGAATATGATGCATGTATCACACAAATGCAAAAGAACCAACATTTAATTAAAGATGTAATAATATTGAAATTTTATTAATATTGCAAACTTGGAGTTCAACGCTTTTATTCAAAACATAAGAAAAGAAAGCTATAATCTAACTTCCTAATTTCTAAGCTTCTTCCTCTTTGGCTGCATAAGTGTTGACTCCTCGTTAACGACGGCTTCTAGTGCTTTAACCCTTGCTTGAGTCTTCTTCAACTAGGCTTCCAATGCTTTGTTCCTTTGAATAAATTCCTTGAATCTACTCTTCCATATGTCTTTCTTACTGTCCATGGTCTCAAAATGGACCTCCATCCGAGCCCTCACATGTTCCATATAAGTTTTTATTTCTGGGCTTGGGTTTATTGGCGTAGGTTGAGTGACATTTGGGGCACGGTACATCCTTTCTCTTGTCTTGTATAGTTGGTTGATAACAAAATCTCTAGTAACTCGGTGTTTACCTACTTCACCATCCAGTTCCTCGAGGTTTACATTAGGACTCTCAATTCAGGCTTCCCATAGGACCTTGACCTCTGCCAATTTGGTGACCTTATCAACCACTAACACGTTTGAGTCCTGATATTTGATTGTGATTCCTTCTAATGATGATCTATAAACTATTTCCTAGATAGTGCTAAACTCACGGACTATTGAGTTCGGGTGATAGCTTGTACACCAGTTAAGCCCAATCAATGGAATTGCTTGAAAGTTTATGTACGTTAGAATAACCTTACTACAATGGCTCCACCTTGTAGTCCACCGAATATCATTAGCATTAAACCCTTGAGTACCTTCACCCAACTATGGCTGGAAAGATCGTCTGGCAACTTCATCCTTTCTGTACATGAAGCTATGAGGTCTACTTGTTAAGCTAATGATTTCTTAACCATGTTTGGCCTAAAACACTTAAGATGGCTCATGAACCAAATTAAAATGAGGTTGATGTTTGAGTGAAGAATTCCATGACCTTTTTTCTTCACAAAATTTAGATTTTGAATCTGCTCAGCTAATAAGGCCGGGATGTAAAATTTCCCTTCCAAGAACTGGAATACTAATTCTGTAACTGTGTAATGAATGTGAAAGATCACGGTAGGAAAAAGGATAGTCACGAATGCTATTAAGATGAAAGCATTAACCTATCTTTTTTCTGTAACTCTTAGGATCCCCACACAAGATATCTTTCTTGCTTCCATCATCACATCGAGCCACAAACCAAGCTTCTAATTCATCCATTCAAAGGTAATACCCATTGCTATTTTCCAATGCTCGCTTGATCTCTACTCTTCAAATTCCTAGAAGTTTGTTGAAGATGCTTGCTGGCCCAACCTCTAAATCTGGCACATACACCCCATTGGAAAGTGGAGGGGCCTGGAGAAGCTGAGTATATTCCTCTATGGTTGGTGTGATCTCGTGTAGCCCAATAAAGAAAGCCATAGGCTTAATTTCCCAGAAGTGTAATATAGCCCAAATTAAAGGTAGGTTGACATCCATCTTCATCAGTAGGAGAATGGGCCCTATTTTGCTCAGGATGAAAGTCTACTCTTCAGGGCTGTATAAGGTGAACCAATGGTCTAGTACCAGCTTAGGATCTAAAGGTTTATAAACCCAGATTTCTTTGTGAAGGTGGTGGTCAATTACAGTACTAATCATTTAGCAGGATTATAATAAATAAAAAAATTCTAATTACAAACAAATATCTTACAAAACACAATAAAAATTCTCTTACAAGCAATTGCATTTGAACTCCAAAGAAAGAAATTACATCGTTAATCATTTGCTGGTTCATGATTTCATATATGCAAAGAGGTAGGTTTTAAAGGTTTCCTAGCTCTATGGCCTCCCACTTTTTTGAAGAAATGGATCTTAAGCCATATTGAAGCATTAGGTGAGTTAGCCTAATCGAACCTAAGTGGTAAATATCTCACTTCACCCGGAACCTATATGATGGCTCCCTATCCTAAGGTTCTAAATAGCTTAGGTCTGACCGCATCTAATTACACAATTGCATGCACAAAAACTCAATAAAAAAAAAAACTAAACTTTATTAAATCCCTGGATCACGAGCAGATATAAATATTAGTGCAAACGATATTTTACAACATAAAAGCTAATTAAAGATATCTATAAATGATGATTTTAGAAGGTTTGGGTAGCTAGCCCAATATGTTATGCCTAGTGGAGTTACCATCCTGTCAAGTCTAATTTAAAAAAAATTATATTATTTCCCTAATTCGATTCATATTAGATCTTATGCTCATCTAATATAAATCCTCGACTTGAACTAGAAATTTTATTATTTATTTAGAGTTGCCACCCAACTAGAGTTGGGAAAAATTATTGAATTAGAATTAATTGAGTGGATTAATTCTAATCTAAATAACTAGCCAATGAAATCTCCCTCTTTTTTAGAAAAGAAAAAAGAAAGAAAGAAAAACTAGAGATTCTCGACTTAGGGGCAGTCCTCTTAAACCCTAAAGTTACCACCTTATCCTTCTAAAATCTGAATTATGTTAAGATATCTTTTTTAGCATAAAAAAAATACTAGTAAAGATGATACAATGATTACACTAATAATGATTTGAAAATATCTTTTTTTATTTTTTATTTTTTTAGAGTTCCCTCATAAAAGTACCTATGTACTCGCTATACAGGATCAAATAGGTCATAGTTCGCTTTCATAAAACTTTAGTGGATTATTTAGTTTTAATTATGAAAACGTGTCACATTTAAATTTATTTTAAAAAATTCTAAGCATATGGCTTTATTTATTGATTTATCAAAACCTTTAATTTTTGAAATCACTAATTATCATTCATTTATTTATAAAAAAAATTCTAGGTGCTAAACTATATTTTTTGTTTATTAGTTATTTATTATCTTTTTATTTTTTTCTTATCATTATTATTATTATTTTTTACTTTTTTTATTATTTATTTTAGAAAATTCTAAACCTAGTTTTGTTAACAATAAAACTTATTCCTAAAACATATCTCTTTATTATTCAATTATGTTTCATTATTTGTATTTTTTTGCTATTTTTTTATTATTATTCTTTATTAAAAAATAATGATAATATAATAACTAAATAAATAAATAATGGTGAAATTCAACTAACCTAGATGTGGGTCAAATTGAGTTGGTTGAGTCGGATCAATTAGAGCTCCTTAATGGCAATGTTCTAGTGGTTGTCAAAGGCGATTAATAAGTGGATTCCGAGGTTTTCAAGGATGATAAATTGATTAGTGGAGTTAGCTTTTGTCGAAAACCACCCTAGATAGCAGTTCAAATGGCTATGATGGTAAAGATCTAGAGAGAGAGCTCCGGTAGACCTCTTTTTGTGTTTGCCTTCCACCTTTTTTTTTTTTTCTTTTGATCTCCTCCCTTCCTTTTGGGGGATCGAGTCTTATTTATAGACTCCCAAAATCGAGCTTGATAAGCTTTGATCTCCTTCGCCATTGAGACCCATCTCCATCTCTTTTTTTTTTTCTTTTCAGATTTGTGTTAATCCTTTGTTTTTTGTTAAGATTTATACTAATTTGATGATGTTTATCCTCCCTTGGCTTAAGATTTGTTAGATTTATGTTAAAAATTGGATTTGAAGTGGCTGGATTACATCCTTCTCTCTCTCCGTCATTCCCAGCTGAAGGTTAAAGAAGAGCACGTGCTGTCATCCAATCAGCTATTGCCATGTGATAGCTTGGATGAAAAAAAAAATGAAAATGGCATAAAGTGCCTTTCTGATAGGAATAAAAATCTGACAAGACCTATCATTGGGGCAAGAACTAAAGGATTTCAAATCTTGGCAATGAGGGCCCATTTTGAGTAGATCGACCTCAGAATTATTTATATATTAACCTCTTTTCTATTATTCTTGTATTGTGTTTTCCAACAGGAACACTTATCATATTCTATAGGGCAATGGACAAACTCCCTCAGACTCAGATTGTGGGTTATCTATGGACCGACCTGAACCGGCGATGAGCTGAGCCGATGGATCCTATAGAAGACCGGCATCATGAAGACCATTTCTTTTATATATTTCTTCTTTTATGAACTATTTTGGTTGTATTTTGGTTTTGGGACACTTTTATTTCCTTTGTAACTTTCATTTAGGGCTAGCCACTTTACAAGTGGTAAACTTGTAATTTTGAGCACTTTTTAACCTTAGGAGTAGCAAGTATAAATACTTGCTTAAGAGAGGGTTTGAGGAAGCTTATTTTGCAGATCAAACACTTCACTTTAACGTGAGAGGGCTTAGGGTTTCCTAATTCCAAAATTCTCTTATTAATTTCAACCCAAGAATTGGAATTGTGGCGAGTGCGACGAAGGCGAATTGTGAGTCATATCAATTCAATTTTGTTGTATATTCATTTCTTCTCTAGTGAGTCATATCTAGGGTAGATTTGGATCTTTCTTGGATCTATTTGTGGTTCTATTTTCGTGAACAACAATCTTGTAAGATTGATTGTTTCATTGAACACTTGGATTACATACTTCATTGTTATTGTTGGCGTAAACTAGTGATTGAAAGGGAAAGTGGATTTCATTGGTTTATTGGTTTCTTTGATATGATTTCCACGTGATATTTCAATCCTTATTGTGGTTATTTGGTTAATGTTATCAATAGAGATTACAATTAAATCATTTGGACAACATTTTCCATCAAAATCTTTAAAGGTGTCACGAGAATTACTTACTTGGTGGACCGGTTTTGTGATTGATTTGAGATTGTTTTCTTGAATCTTTTAATTGTGCTTCTAAGTGGAATTAGGCACATCACTTTCCTAGGTTTCAAATTAGCGACCGTAAGCTCTACCTCCCTCCCCCCCTCTGGGGCCATCAAGCGACCATGTAGACCAACTAAGTTGGCCCAATTCTTGTTTTTTTATTGCACACATATTGTATATTAACTTATCAGTTTTGCTAATTTTTTTTGTTATTTTGAAATTCATAAATTTAATTTAAAAACCTAAATTTCTTTTATTATTATTGCTATCCTTATTATTATTATTATTTTCTATTATTTGCTTATTTTTTTCTCTTTTATATCTATATATATATAAATAATAATAACAATTAAAAAATTGGGGGGGTTGCAAAAATAGGGTGTTTACAATGATAACAAAGGTTATATGTTGCTAAGAAGGCTTGAGTGAATGAAAATTTAATGCTTAAGGAAGAAATAAAAGAATTAATAGTATGAGTGAATGAGTTGTCTAAATCAATTGAAAACATGTTTCAAAAATTTAATGAAAGTGATAGAAAACTTTAGATGTTAATATCATCACAATGTGTTGATTAATCTAAAACCAGTTTGGGCTATGATAAAGTTGAATTGTCTAAAGATACCAATAAGATAGTTTTTGTAAAACCCAAAATGGAATTAGTTGGTGAAAATGCTAATAATAAGAAAGATGTAAAGGGTAAAGGAAAAGTTGTGGATGTTGAGGATTGCAGAGGGCATGTCAAAAGGTACCTAAAATAGAATAAGATGTATCCTATCAAAGGGTACATTAGAGGTTCCCGTAGAAGGTGCATTAGAAGGTACCCAAACCAAAACCAAGAGAGAATGGCAAGTAACAAGTGTAATATTTAGAAACCCTATGCTTGTTTCTTTTGCAACAAGCTAAGACACATTAAAAAAAATACTATTTCTATAAGAATTCCTAGCTTAGTAGCTATCAAGTAAAGAATCAAAACACAAGCTTGAATTTTAATGGACCTAATCTTTGTTGGACTCGTAAATAAGTCTAATCTATTTATGTTGTGTGCAAGAACATGAAGCCAAGCTTAAAGGATATGGTACCTCAATAGTGGTTGTTTAAGGCACATGATCAATGATGCTTTGTTGTTCACAAGTTTAGAGTGGAAAGAAAACGATTTTGTAAAATTTGGTCATAATAGTAGAGGTAAAATAGTTGGAATAGGCATGATTAGATGGTATAATTTTTTGTTCTATTAATGAAGTATATTGCAAGGAATTTTCTAAGATGATGTAGGCTGAGTTTGAGATGTTGATGATAGGTGAGCTAAATTACTTCTTAGGATTGCAAAAAATGAAAACAAATGATGGAATTTTTAGACACTAGAAAAAGTATATACGTCAAATTATCAAGAACTTCGGCTTTAAAAGTTCAAAAGGAGCATTTACTTCTATGAGTACATTAATGAGGTTAGATTTAGTGATGGGAATCTACCCAGTGATCTTGATGGACTAGGAACTTGAATTGGATGATGATCTAAATCACTTGCATGCATACATATTTTTCTTTATCTAATAAAATTTTGAATAATAATCTAGTAGGTATAACGATCATTCTTCACGGGATGCTACATGAACTTCACTGTTAGTCAAATTAGGGACATCATCGGATTCACATCCAATGGCTTGCCGTGATTAACATTGACTTGACAACCCGACTCTTTGAAGATTATTATCTTTTATACTTGTAATTTATTTCTTTGAACCATTTATTTTGTAAGCTTTGGGGGTATTTTATTTGGTTATATTTTGAGGATTTAGGATCGACCGCCCTTTAGTGGCATAGTTGTAACTGTTTAGTCATTTTAACCTTAAAGGGAGCAAATATAAATACTTGCTTAAGTCGGGTTTAGAGAGAAGTAGAGAGTATACACATTTTGCTGCCCATTTTCGTGAGAGTTAGGGTTCTTACCAAATTTTCATAAGACTCTTATTAATTCTTCAAGGAATTGTAGCAAGTACTAACTAAAGGAATTGTGAGTCATATTATTTCCTTGGTTGATTCCCTTTTCATGCTAGTGTGTAATACCTAGTTTTAATTAGAATTGTGTTCTTTGGTTCTTGAATTCACGCCAATTGTAGGATCAATTTTATCATTATATTGTTTACAATTTAGTGGAAATTGTTCCCTATATTGTCTTGATAATTGCAATTCTTCATTTGCGTGGAAGCTTATTGTAGATGTTGTTTACGCCAATTTTTAGTGTTGTTGGTGATTGGATTTACATTTGATATTGTGATGTGTGCTTAATCTAATTGAGCACATCATCATTTGGTGTTAAGGTTGTTTTATTTATAAATTGGATTCCAAAAGGGTTTAAGGTTCACGCCATTTGGAGGGTTGTTGTCCGGATTTGATTGAAGTTGTTTCAATTGTTTGTATGTATATGCTTTAGTCAAATTAAGGCATATCATTTAGACTTGAATGATAAAAAGGTAAATGGAAAGCTTTATAGAGGACTATTAGGATCTTTATTATATTTGATTGCATGACATTTGATATTCTTTATAATGTATGTATTTGTGCAAGATTATTACAAGCTAATCCCACAAAAACACATTTGGATATAGTAAAACATATTTTTTAATACATAGCACAAACTACGAAGTTAGGCATTTGGTATCTCAAAAATCAATTTTTAGATTCAATAGGATATTTAGATACAAACTTTACAGGGTGCAAAATTGATAGAAAAAGTACTTCTCATACTTGGTATTAAGGGTGGGTGTAGTTTGGCTCAGTATGATTTGCCCCTTGAATCAAACCAAATTGTTGATTATGGTTTGGTTTGTAATTTTTTTGAACCTGAAAAAAATGGTTTAGTCCTATTCGATTTATGGTTTAAATTATTTTTATACATGTTATTATTATTCTTTTTATGTACAAGTCAATAAGTTATGGAAAATTGTAGTTGACATAAAAATATTTAATTTATTATCATTTCTTTAATATCACTCACTATGTTCAATACTCATTTGATATATTTAAAAAGATTTTATTGTTTCTTTTAAGGGAATTATGGTTTGCATATCAATAAATAAGCAATAATTCAAAATAAAAAATAGTAAGTTACTTGATAAAAATCAAATAAGAGATAAATTAAATAGATAATATAGAATTCTCTTTTTTAGTCATACCATTTTTATATTTTCACTGCTATTTTCTTTTTTCACTTCTCATAGTTTGGTTTGATTTGAAATAGTTCCATTCGATTTGTAATTTTTCCAAACCTAAAGATAATAAGTTGGTTCAATTTGTAGTTTTTTTCAAACCTAAAAAGACGATTTAAACCTAAATTACAGTTTGATAGATCTGATCTAGTTTGGTTTGGGTTCAATCAATTTTTTTGCCTACCCCTACTTGATATCAGAGCTTATTTACCTTATCTACTATGGAGCTAAATATGTTTTCATAGGAAACTATTGTACTTAAATACTTTTGATAAAACAATAATGAAGTGACTATGGCTAGCATTTTAAAAATATTCTTATAAAATGTGATAATATTAGTGCCAAAAATTTAACAAAAAATCTTATTTATCATTCAAGATCAAAGCATATAGAAATTAGACACCATTTTATTCGTTACCATGTTTCATGAGGTGATATGAGTGTTGAGTTTGTACCTACAAATAATCAATTTGCAGATTTATCTACGAAACCATTGGATACAAGTAGATTCGAATATATTAGAAATGAAATTGGTGTATGTAATGTTTTTTTTTTTTTGCTAATTTAATAATTGATTGAGTGCTTAATAGAGATACCCCATTTTTACTCTCTTCAGGTTAATTTATCATTGAATTAAAGTCAAGTTTATGGATAATAAAATGTGTAGCTAGAAATGAAAAGAATGGCCGATAACTGTGGTAAGAGATTTTGATTTAGATTAAAAAGATGAAAAAGTGATTTCATCCTTTTAGAAGAAAAGTAAATGAACTTTTATTTGTTAAAAAAAAAAAAATGGAAGATACAGTATACATCTCGGGAATTCAGGATAGTTTTTATGTATGCCCGACATTTTAGGGCAAAATTACAATTGAGTATAGATTTTCATTTCCTTCTAATTATAATCCACTAGGAACGAGTTGAAACTGTAGGGACCTACTAACTTTTCCCTTTTTTGGGTTAATTTCCTTTCTATAACCACGTTGTAGTTTCTATTAAATTATATCAATTCTTCCTATAATTGAAGCCCATATTATATGAATCTCTCCTGGCCATTGTAGACTTTATAAAAGGGAACAAAAATATATCCAAAAGAAATAAAACAATTTAGTTTGAGACATTTCAAGATACTTTCATTGTAATATAGTTATCACCACGGCTTATGTAAATTTAAAATCTTTATAGGATGCTTCCCAACAGTGACTCATATTTAGTCCATTCCTATTATAAGTATCATTCCATCCACGTATAGTAAGCATAAAAACAAACTTGAATAGCAATGCTATCGTGAAATTGAGTTTTCTTATTTATTCTATAAAAAATCACACCGTTGTATACAATGAAAGCATAAGTGGCTGTAATAATGTATTTCAATTATATTATAACAAACCAATAAGAAAAAAAATATTAACAAAATTGTACAATAGTTCACGTTAATTTTATTATTATTTCATGTTTCTATATTAATTCTACATGTACAAGATATATGTGTTATAAATAGTTTTTGGATAAATAAACTATAAGTCATTTACGTTTTTTTTCTTTCCAAAATTCAAATAAGTCTTTTATTCTTTAAGCGGGTTATTTAGATCTTCTATATCTATAGCAAAATTCAATTAAAATATTTGATTATTTACAAGATATATAGATTAACATCTATTTAATATTTATAGCATATATTTATAAAATATTATTTATAATTATATAGTCAACTATAGCTAGCAACTATATGATAAAATTATGATATACTTAATATAATTATGTAGCTTTTCCATTTTCGATCATTGTAATATAAAATCTTTTATATTTGTTAAAGCTAGTAACATCTTGTTAGATGCAAAAATGAAGCCTAAGATTTCAGACTTGGGTATAAAAAATTGTTTGCATTCGATCAAACTCATATGGAGACTAATAGAATTATTAAACCTAGTAAGTATAATATATACTAAAACAATAGACAAAAACTTGCAATGCCTTCTTTTTATGTTTCTTAATATGTGATATGCAGTGGATATACGACACTAGAGACTATGCATGGAAAATTTTTAATTAAATAAGATGTTTCTAGCTTTCGAGTGCTAGTTTTAGAGATTGTAAGTAATCAAAATAATATTTTCTTTCTCGAAGGAGAATGTCAAGAGGACCTCTAAGCTATGTAAGTATTGGTTTGCTTTGTGTACAAGAAAGTGCAACTACCATACCTACGATGGCTTTAGTAGTTCACATGCTAAGGATTCTTCAACGCCATGTGAAGAGGGAGTCTCCAGTAGGTGAGCAGATGCGGGATGGATGTCATGTAAGATTATATTTATATCCTATCATACAGGTTTCTTTTTCTAAAATTTAAAAGTAGAATATATTTTATAATTAATATTGATAATTGCTCCAAAAAAATATGAGACATGATGCAAAGATACATAGAAATAAACATAATTATATTATAATTTAATTATTTATTATTTCTATTCAATTTTATATTTTTTCAATATTAATACGAATTCAATACAAAATAAAGATATGGCATGACTTATTAACTTAAATTACTAGCCCCACTTATAAAATGCATGAACCACTCTAAAATCTATATGCTTTTAATCTTATATAATTTCTTATTACATTATTATAATTAAAAATTCTCTAGGTAAGTTGCCAAGTAACCTATTAATTTTTCTTCTTCGTTTTTTTTTTTTAATTTATAACCAATACATTTATCAATCTAGTGTTCTCCAACAATTTGATAACATATTTTACATGATGGTATAACTAAATAGTATAATTTTAAATAAATTATCACGAAATTCTATCAAAAAATTACAGTTTATTATAAGAGTAGGTTCATTCATTACAAGAATTTTTATATTTGATAATGTTTATAAATTTTGCAAATGTGATCAATACGTATATCTTTTAACAATATTTATTAAACATATCGTATAATACATTATAAGCTACATTTGTAATCAAAATGAGAAAATATACCTATAACTTAATTTGCGTCTATTTTTTTAATAAAATTTCTTTAATAAAATGGAAAAAAAAAAAACCATCCCGCTGAGTAAATTTAATCCGCGCGCCCATAATTGAAAATAATTGTTTCCTAAATTCTAACCCTAATTTTATCACTATCATTAGCATGACATTCTCTATATGTGTGCGTGCACTTGTATCCGTCTTCTCTATATTGCACCTCTCCCCTCTCTATCTCTCTCGCTCTCTACCTGTGGATCTGCAGACAATTGATGATGCTCTTCAGTTAAACTCTTTGATTATATCCATTTTTTTATGTCGATTTATCAAAATCACCGCATCGGGCTTTCCATCGTTAATATAAGCATCTACCTCTTTTCGATCATCCCTTCCTACTTTGTAATAATTGCCGTTTGGTTTGTGATATGCCCAAGTGCTGTGTTCTCTCTCCCTCTTTTTTTCCTCCTGATTTGGATTTGATGAAAATCACATCTCGTCATTAAATTGGGTTTCATGGACACACTTTTTTAGTAACGTGAACAAGCAAAAATTTGTGACCATGAAACATGAATAGGTAGCAATTTATGTCTCTGTTCAGTTTATTTGCAATGAGGTAGATAATTTTCTCAAGTTCAAAAGTCTTCTTTTCAAATTCGAGGTGTTGGACCGTATAGCAAGAGAAAGGGCTGGAGTTACAACGCTAGTGCTTGGTTGTTTTTTTTTACGTGGTACATATTATGTATGTTTCATATCTTTTAAAAATACTGCGTATAAAAAGCTTAGACGCCTAAGACCTGTCAAACAAACTCGTTTTCTCAAGGATGAAATTTGGAACAATTATTTATCAAAAAAAAAAAAAAATCTGGAACAATTATCTCTATGTTAGCATTGGTTGGGAATTCCTCATCTTTTTTACCTTACTAGTTGCTACTAGTATTCTTCTTGTTTCTCACTCCACCAGGTCCTGGAATATTTACTCAAGTTTGCATGTCATCTAAGGAAAAGTTTGGTATTCGTCCAGAAGGATCTACTCATCCATATTTATGGAGTAAAAGGCCTTGCAGCTGCTATTATGGATTATGTTTTTTCCCTCCAAGTGGCTAGTGCCGAAGACCATCTAAATAGACTTTTATAGGTTGATAAAAGGGTAGACTTTGGAATAAGGTTTGTCGCATCACTAGAGTAAAGGCAGTCCTCATTAATCAGTGATAACTATGCCTATATACATAGTAATGATGCCTTTATGCTTATGTTTGATCAATAGTTTCAAGTTACAGCTATTAAAGTGCATTGCCTTGAATTATACCATTGCATGATGTGCATACTCTTCCTAGAGAATATTTTTGATCTTTTTTTGGATGATGGTTATTTATTTTTCCCATTGCCAGCCTTCACGGGAGCTGGGCATCAAATATGCTGTTTCTCATTCTACTTATTCTTATTAGAAAGAGAAGGTATGGATTTATTTTCTTAGAAAAAACATGTCTTTCAGACCTTTTTCTTTATTTTTATATTTTGGGCCAGTAATGCCTTCCAAACTTACTATGGAAAATTTGATCCCTTTCACAAAACAGTCATTCTGTTTTACGAATATGCTTTACATTATTTTCAAGGAAAATCCATCCTTAATAGTAACGTAGTCATTTAGAGAAAAGAATGAAGAGGAGAAAAACTGATGAAAAAATTGGTTGTCCTCCAAAAGAGAAGGGCTATATTCTTCCTTATAACATTTCTGTCAAGTTATCTTCTATTGAACTCGAGTACTATTTGTTTGAAAAGAAAATATGCCCTGTCTAAATTAAGTTATAAACTTTGCAGTATATATCTTACCTTTAAGCTTTTTCAGTATATCTTAATGTCATATCTCAAAGTAATTTAAACCAAGCATCATTTTTTGGTCTTCTTGTTTAGCTAGTTTCTTCAGCTTTCTCTCACACAACAAGAACTTTTCCCTGTGTAATTTGTCTCAAAAGAAAAAGAATTTGTCAGTTAAGGTTGGGATGCAAATTCAAAAGCTTTTCATCCTGTTAGTGGCTTCCAAAAGCTTTTCATCCCATTAGTGGCTAAGTACTGTCAATTATCTAATGCATCTTTGATGTCCAATGGTGATATGGTGGTTTCGTTTCCATCAAGTTCTCGTAGCAAATCTACACTAGCATTCAATTCATCCCCATCCATATAAAAGTGTCTTTCTAAATTGGTGAAAAACTTTGCAACTCTTAACTGGTATAATGTAGAGGTTATTTTAACATCCTTTGCACTGCATTGGTCCAAGTTTTTTTTTTTTTTTTTTGGCATGAACATCTACAATGACCTAAATATTTTGTTTTTTGTATGGCCAACATGAACAGTGGTAGAAATTCATTTTACAGTGTTTACTAGTTAAGCTTGATACTTGACATGATATGTGGGTGGCCTTTGTTTCTTGTAATGAATATAAGATTGGTGACATGACGATCTGTAGGTGGCTTTCATTTCTTGGAATGAGTATATGATTGGTGGCCTGAAATCATATGAAATTGTAATGCAAAGAACGAATCACTAAGCAGTTGATTTCTTTATCTAATACAAAAGCATGTAATCATATGAAATTTCAATGAAAAGAATGAAGCACTAAGCATTTGATTTCTTTATTTAATACATAACTTTTATAATTTGTTACATATGGCATACATGCCTTAAGTATTAGCCTACAACTTGACATGTAAGAAGGCCTCTGGCTCTCTAAAATATTGAGCATTTAGTAACTAAACTGCCTCTAAAATAGAGATATCTGATTTATGAAAAGTATGAAATTAGATTGCAAGATGTAACATATGGTTGGCTTATAATGAAGGGATTATCTAAGTAAAGGAAAGTTAGCTATTATGGGGTTTGGCTGATATTCTTTTACATTCTTAAGTTATGTGGATGTATGAAGTTATCACATCTTTGAGAGCTAAGGTTAGTGTATTTCTCAGAGTAAAATTCATGACTTCTCCAAAAAAGTTGTGTATAAATGAACATCATTGAATGCACGTAACTACAACTTCTAACCTTCTCATCTCTTGATCATTCTTTTGCACCCTGCCCCTCCTGTTAATGATACCAATCCTTGTAATGTCTTTAGACCAAGGGAAAAAGCTCACCGGCTGCACACAAGAAAGGTATATACTTGCTTTATTTTTCTTATGAGACTGGTTATTTCTACATTGAAGTTGATTATCAGTGAATAAGCTTTCACTTGATGGGCATTTCAAAGTTTTTTTGGCTTTTTCCAACAGATGCAACAGAGAGAAATTAATTTTTGGTCTTTTGAAAAGATTCACCAGGTTAGTCATCACTGGGAACATGAGTGACAGATGCCTCTGTAAATCATAAGAGAGAGAGATGGTGAAATCGCTTACACAGCAACCTTGGTTGTGACAAATTCTGCTTATACAGCAGCTTTGGTTGCTTTACATATTATGCAAAAAACGAGCTATTATATTTTAACTTTCTTAATGTGGGTTTTGTTTCTTTTGAAACTTATATCCTCACATAAGTCGCAATCTTCAACAAGACAAAATAATCCTTGAGGCATTGATTAAGGTGACCAATCTGCTTTGTCTTATTAAATAAGAAAATTATTTATTTATTTATCTTAAAATATTCTAGAATACTTGGTTTATTTATTTGTAATTGAATCAGCACAAAGAGAGGAGAGAAAGAGGGATGTGATGGAGAAGCCTTCAAAGACTCCAAATGAAGCAATAAGGTGTATTTCTTTTTACTTATTCTTCTTGTCCCTTAAGACCATGTCTATTTCTACTTATAGCTCTCTTGTAGAACTGATTATTTCAGTTTTTTATGTCTTTTTCCATAATGAAAATATTATTTTGCTCTAGGCCTTCGTATTGAAGAGACACTGAAAACGTGTTGAGCTTATAAAAGGTTTATTATTTTATTAAACACATTGCTTATTGCTTAGATACAGGTATTTCTTTGTTCCATTTGAACTCTCTCTATATATATTCTCTCATAGATTCTCTTAGTTATCAATTTTCTTTATGAAACAATGACCTATCAGTTTTTTTTTTTTTTTTTTGTCTTAATGAATTATCAGCTTGGTGTTTCTCCTGTGATGATGCGCAAATGCTCCCACAATTGTGACATGCGTATGAAATTGCATACATATTAAAATTTTTTGAGTCCCCACCACTTTGGACTATTGAATCCAGGTGCATCTTCCTCATCACGTTCTTAGCTCTGTGAATTACTATACCTCCTTTTTTATTTTTTCTTCTTTATATTTAGCAAGAGAAAAAAATTTCTTTTTTATATCGGATAATGAAGAGGAAATTTTGGACCATTGTCAAAGTTCTTATAATAAACAAAAGAACAGGTTTTAGTTTTGAAGTTTTAATGATCTGTGTGTGTTAAATTAGTTACCTGTGAAGTATCACAACATCTACCTTGTGCCACTAAATCATGTCTTTGTTCATGGCCAAACTATCTCAACTATGCTTCCCTCTTCTCATATATTGACGTTAAATACAAATTAAGGAAAGAAAGATCAAAGAATAAAGTGAAAACAAAAGTCAAAATCTTGAGATGGCTAGCCTCCATAACATCATTTGACAGAAATCTGTTTTTTTAATGTATCATTTTCATTACAAGTTATTTGTGGGCTCTTTCTAAATTTTCTTAGTTTGAGTGTGTTCTTTGCTGCAATTTTCTCAAAATTAGCAATCACATTTGGTTCTCTTAAGAAATATTAAGAGATTAGTTGTTGGCTTTATTGAATTTTATTTTGCACTTTACCAGTTGAGTGTACTGAGCGATTTGGCTTGAGTGGTTTTCATTGAAGATAACCTTATGATACTGGTATTTTGTTCCTGTCAATGGCTCCATTGTTCCTATCATTTTAAATAAAAAAAAAATGAAATTATGTATTTAATTATTTTTTTATTGCTTTGAATTACATCCATCTACGGAAGTGCACTATATTTCTTGTAGGAACATATTCTTACAAAGTATAAAGCAAGGATTATACCGGGTGGATTTTAGCCTCAAGGTTGCAAGTAAGAGGTATGTAGCTAGAGAACGTTTATCGATTCCCTGTTGGAAAATGTTTAGGGATTCTTTTCCATTGTAAATTATAGAGCTTGTGTTTGTAGAGTGGGGCGTCTCTTTTTGTATATTGCTCATGCTTGGATGTCTTACTGGCTAATATGTTTTGATGTTTAGCCTTTGTTTAAAGAGGAATTTTAAATGCAATTGTGGGTGTTGTCTAGACTTTTTGTGCATATGTGTTGCCTAGGCTTGATTGGTTAAATTTATTATCATTTTACACGTACTCTACATTTAGTACCTAACCGTGTAAATAGCTGTAGTTTTCTTTCTTAGTGTCATCCACTTGGGATCCTTCATTTACTAATTTATTGAATATTGGGTATTTTTTTTTTATTCCTACTCCCTAGTGTTTAGTGGGTTCCATTTTGCACCAAGTTAGCCAATTTATAGAGTTTCTATGTATAGATTCTAGAGCGTGACTCATCATGTAATTTCTAAAATTTGCTAATGTTGATGGTTCATAGGATTTTGGTTTGTGGGTTCTTCTCCTTGTCGATTAGTTACTATCCATCTTTAGCTTGAAGAGAAGTAGAATCTTTATTTAGTTAACTAAATGTACTGTACTATGTGGAATAGCTATAGGAGGGAATTTTGAGTCATAATTCAATTTTCCATGGATTTATTTTTAGTTTGTTGAAAGGTCTTGTGAGAATATAAATTGTCAATGCTAGTGGTTTGTTTCATTTTGTACTTAGTCGGTTATGCCTAGAGCTTCTATATAGATAATGAACACTACTGTGTTGTTTAGCAGCAAACTTAAAGTACTAGACAACTCGGGATACATTTTTTTTTTTGGATATATGATAGGAAGGGGCTTTTGAGGATTTCAGGTTTGCTTCTTTCGTTGAATCTCTATTATGCTAATGTTCACACTTGCTTGTATCAGCATATCATTATTTGCCATTGCTATGTGCCTCTGAAAACAAACAAGAGGTATGCTTTAAAAGAAAATGGAATCTTGGACCCTCTCTAGTTCGACTTTGAAAAGGTTATTTTACTGGTTTCCTTTCGAAACCAAGACTTATTTCACAAGCAGCAGTCATTTTCATGCAGGGATTTGCTGCCACTTGGTGTTGATGATCGGAGAACTTTTCCCTAAAAGAAAAATAACGTGCTTGGGAGAGAGTACAAGTAAATATCTTGATCAATCTTTTTCTTTGTTCTATCTGTATAATTTCCTGGTTATTTTTTTTTTTTTTGCCCCCTTTAGCAGATTATTGTGTATGAAATTAGAAGAGTATTGGAACAATGGCTTTAATTATTGTGTATGAAATAAAGAGTATAGGAACCATGGCTTTAATTTTATTTTAATAAAGAATGTGAACATGCTATAATTATATAGTTTATGGTAGTGTTTGGCTGCTTTTTAGGATGATGACAATTGCCTTGGAAGCTTTTGGGGTTTCTTACATTATACAGGAATTGGGGTTTCTTACATTATACAGGAAGGGCTCCATTTTTAACACAGGATTATTTTCAAATATCTTTGTTACATTATCCTAGTAGTTTTAGTAAATTGTCAAATATTTTTTTTATTTATATATATATAATATAATTTTGCATATGTATTTGTTATATCTTTACATATTGTGTGATAGGAGTTGCAAGTGCATGGGATTTCGCTCGTCCACCAATTATGTTTGATGCTGATATTGAAATCAGTAAAAAGGACAACTAATGATATATAAGTTTGGACAAGTAAATGTAATGTTTAAGATTAAATGTGATGAAGTTTGAACTTCATCTAATTTAGGATAATTTTTTTTTTATATATATATATTTGCATTATGGGTATTTTAATTGTTATGAACTTTAAATGCATTGTAGTATGATGTGTTTAGTAAATGAGACAATAGGAGTAAATTGATAAATATTGAGCTTTATGAAAGAAAAAGCACTCTTTTCTTTAATAATGTCTAGATGTTACAACAAATAGATCTTTCATGTTATTATAATTATTACTTTTTATTACGTTTAAATATTGTAAATTTAATTAAATATATATGTTTAAACGTTGCTAATGTATTTTTTTTTTCTTTTGTGATTGTTAAATGTCGCTAATGTTATCACTTCTCAACATTTTAATAGGTGGAAAATATGCATAGTTACAAATTTGCGATGTTTAAATGTTATCTATATGTTAAATTCAATTATGTTTTAATGTTATAGTTTGTTAAAAGAGCAAGTTTAAATGTTGCCAATCATATAATGTGTTGACATTTTAGATGAGAAATATGTATTATTGGAAATTTGTGATGTTTAAATGTTACTTGTTAAATTTAGTGATGCTTAAATGTAGTTAATGTATTCTATTTGTTACATTTACTCACTAAATTATTCTTTTGCTTTGTCTATATAGAAGGTTAATATGTGTAATGATAGTTTAGTGACACTTAAACATAACTAATAAATTTGATTTAGTAGTCTTTAAACATTGTAAAATATGAAACTTTTGGTCATGTTTTTGTGTTTAGGTGACATTTATTTTTTAAACATGTACTTAATTTGTGATGTGCCTTTGGTGATACATTAGTTGCGTTTATTAAATGTAGTGAAACATTTTTAGTGACATTCATTTTATTTTCAATGATGTTTATTAAATGTTACTTAAGCTTCATTTTGTTATAGTGACTTATGTAAAATAAAGAACTGTAATGAATTTGTTATAGTATTTTTATTAATATTTGAAAATCCTCTATAAAACATAATACAATAAAATAAATCAAGTTTTTAATAATTTTTCCATAAGTATGATTATTCCTTTCAGTGGACAAATGGGCTTGGATCTTGGTCATATGGTAAGCTGAAAATATTATATTTTATTATTTTCAATATTACTACTTAAAATTTTGTAAGATGATATAGTGTAATGATAATGTCATAATCCAAAAAGACCCAAAGCATGATTGGAAAGTTATGACGCTGCACATGCTTCTATTGATCCATAATAGGGCCTCAATTATGAGTGTTTGACCATCCAAACAATGATTAGCTACTTGACATTGTCAAGAGAATTGATTTAATGTTCCAACCAAACGTTATGAGTCTATTTGACGATCTTGAGTCTTATCTAGGCTAAATGTAACAACCATTTGAGTTAAATGGTAATGAAGGCATAAGCTTGATGGGTTTGCAAGTTAAGCTATCAAATAAAAATAATCAATGTTAGGGGTACCTACGTGATGAAACTAGAAAGCTTGGATATGAAGTCATGTAAGACTCCACAAAGCCATACTCCTCCATCTCTTGCATTATAGCAATTAGCCAAAACCTAAAAATGAAGAGTGTTGTCAAAGGATAGGTATGTAGCTTCAAGACTAACCTAAATCAATTGAAAGCAATCACACTTAACCTTCATACCATATGCATTAACATAATTAAATAAATGTTGAATTGTGCCAAATAAAATAGAAAATCAAACTCCCAATCCATGATTTGATTTACTTTTATTTGATTACACTAAACAATTGAGGTCATTTTCTTTTTCAATTTCTTAGCTTGATTTGACCTCTTTCACTCAACATATGGCCTCATACCTTATACCCTATAAGCAAATAGGTACTCAAAGCAACACTTCTCTTTGATTTTCTAGTCTATTACAAGTATCAATGACCAATCCACAACTTGCTTATCTTATATAGGTCTCACTAGACCTTCTAGTTTGCTTACATGGCTATTAGTTAGTCTACAATCCATGCACATATCTCACATTAGCAGTTGTGTCTTGAATCCCACCTAACAATTTTGTTTTGACTTCATGATTGATTTAAATGGCCATCTTAATCGATCTATAGCTTATACTCACTATCTCATATTAAGAGTAAGCATCCTACATCTAAACCTTTCCCAACCATTTCATCTAAAATTTTCTACCCACTTTTATGATATTCATAAATCGATGTATCTCCTACATTAAAAATAGATGGTTCATAGCTTGTAAAACCAATAATCATTCAATAGATTAACATGGATTGGTGGATACTAAGTATGGATCAATCCACTTCAGTACATGTAATGACCTACCTTTAGGTCTTAATTTATCATTTAATTCCAATAAAACTACTCCACATGGTACCTATAAAATGACATCATTAGGCCATTCCCAAGTTAAGAATGAGGCAAGCCATACTAATGATTTCAAACTTATATTACACAATATTAAAATTAATATCGCTAAAGGCACCCGTGTAATCCATAGTGCACTAGCACATTTCAACTTGTAACAAAACTTTATACTATGTGTCCATGATAAAAGACCTTTAGCACCTATGGTATCAATTGCTAAAATCAAACATACATGATCAATTTGGATGATCAATCATTAGATTACCCGATCCTCCCACCTAAAACCATATTAAATACCTATATTATGATTACATACCACAAATAAGCCATCACTTAGTCTCTATATT
Source organism: Laguncularia racemosa (assembly GCA_037954665.1). Lineage (NCBI taxonomy): Eukaryota > Viridiplantae > Streptophyta > Magnoliopsida > Myrtales > Combretaceae > Laguncularia > Laguncularia racemosa. Next base: position 2,027,443 of record JBBMOL010000121.1, read on the forward strand.
TACAAATGGTTAACAAAACCATATAATGTAACCCAATGATCTACTCTTAAAAAAAAAAATCCAAAAGCATGATTCTTTTGTTAGCGTAGTTATTGCCCTCACAACCCATGAAACCTTTCATGCTAACTTACTCATCTGCATCTATACCTGAAGTCAATAAAATACCAACCCCTTAACTTCTTAAGAAACAAGTGAGTAATATAGGGTTTAGAAAATAAAACATTGCAAAGCAAGAACAATTCAATAGATATCATATTAGAGTGAAACACAAATAAGTTTAAATCTCTTACCAAAGTTTCGTAGTTTCAATACATTTACTGGTCTTTTTGCTATCATCTTAAATTAGTTAACTATAAGTCCCAATCATGGTATTTGGTAGGGGAGTTACCCTTATACACTTTATCAATAATTTATCAAATACTTAGTAGATAATTGCCTTTACATATATCCTTATACACTTTGTCATAATCATGAAAATTTCTTAGCACATAATAGCCCTTTCTCATATTCATAACATGTTATTATATTTTCTTAAACTTTTGTCTTTCACTTGCTGCAAATATACGGGTTGATTAAATCCCCATAAGTCACTATTACCAAGCTTGTTTATCAACCATGCTACAAACTTACTAGGTCAATTCAAGGATTGTACCATAAACTTACTAGGTAGGGAAATGGGTCTTACTTTAATTAAGAAGTCTTATGTTAGCTCACAAAAGTTATTAAATTCCTTTCACACCTTTTGTGCAATACATAAGATAATCCTTTGATGAAAACTACATTCATTCTTCTAGTACATTAGTACATCAATAACATTTATTCATGATCAACTAACATAAACATCGTGAAGACATCACCACCCTTTTTGACAAACACAACATTTATGATAATAAACACATGGCAAAATCAACATTCAAGACACAAACATAGGGCAAGTTTACAACCTAAGTATTAAATGAATGGTACACATTCTTGGCCATCCATACTAACACCTACCAACTCCCAACATTACTCACATGGTAATCCAATCAATAAGCTAAAGGAATGAGTTATAGAAGTTGAAGATCAAATGATGTGTGCAAGCTCACCTGAATGCACATCAAATACCTAAATGAGTACTAAACTATACATGGTTAAATATCTAACATATTTGCCTTATGACTTATTTAAGTTGATGCGTGATCGGTTTGATCGGATTCCTAACTGATACGAACCACACCAATGTGTGACGAAACCCAATACCATACGTTCGGAATTCGTTACCTAAGATGCCAAACACCCTCAAGTGGAAACTGCGACCCGTTGTCTATAAGCGAGACAAGAACCTTGGTATAATGTGAAGACGCCACAATTGGGATGAAAGACCGATTGATAAGTCGGGATGAACGCCACGGAAATAAAATCCGATAAGTTCTAGGTTAGTTCTTGAAGAACCAAGAGAAGAGTCTCTCAAAAAGTGTTTTCAATGTTGTATGATGTTCTATTCTATTCTCTAATCCTAGGAGCTTTATATTAGGGTTACAATTCGTGACAAATAAGGTCTAAAACGACGTCACTTCAATAAGTGCGTAAAATAACAAAACATTACATAAAACCGGCGTCGGGGAGATACACGACCGTGTACTTGGCCGTGTACTTTTCTGTGGAAATTCTGGCAAGATACACGACCGTGTACTTCTGGTCGTGTATCTTTCTGTGGAATTTCTTGACTCCATACACGGTCATGCTTTTTGGCTGTGTATATGACCGTGTATGATTTTGTGTAACCTAGAGATTCCTACACGGTCGTGCCTTGTAAAGATACACCCTCTTTACCCCGTATCCGGTATGACTTGTACAAGAGCAAGAGCCTTCCCATGGTTGTTCCAATCCTTTCCAACTTCATGATTGCTCCAATCCTTTCCGGCTTCATGGACGTCCTTTATCAACCTGTTAAAGGCTTCCTTGAATCGTTTCGCTCGATTTCTTGTGATCGGTCTAGGCGGCACTTCAAGAGGATCCACATTCCTTCTTCCAGCTTGGCTCTCATCATGGATTTCATCATTCCCCTCCTCTTGAAAAGGATTTGTCCTCAAATCATCACTTACATCAAAAGGACTCAGATCAGTAACATTAAATGTGGCACTTACTTGATACTCACCAGTCAAATCTATCTTGTATGCATTATCATTGATGCGCTCAAGAATTTGAAATGGTCAATCGCCTCTAGGAAGTAATTTAGATCGACGCTGGACGGGAAACCGCTCTTTGCGCATGTGAACCCAAACCCAATCTCTAGGTTCAAAAACAGCTTGTCGACGACCCTTGTTAGCTTGTTTCACATACTACTCTGTTCTTCGCTCAATGTTTAGCCTTGCCTTCTCATGGATCTGTTTAACAAATTCTACTTTCTTCTTGCCATCTAGATTAACATACTTAGAAATAGGCAAAGGTGATAAATCCAAAGGAGTTAGTGGATTAAAACCATACACAATTTCAAAAGGAGTAAATTTAGTAGCAGAATGCACTGTACGGTTATAGGCAAATTCAACATGCGGCAAACAATCCTCCCAACTATTAATATTCTTTTTAATTACAGCCCTCAACAAAGTAGATAAAGTTCGATTTACTACCTCAGTTTGACCATCAGTCTGTGGATGACAAGTAGTAGAGAACAATAACTTAGTTCCTAACTTAGCCCACAAGGTCTTCCAAAAGTAGCTCAAGAACTTAGCATCCCTATCCGATACGATTGTTCTAGGCATACCATGCAATCTCACAAGTTCCTTAAAGAATAAATTAGCAATATTACAAGCATCATCCGTTTTGTGACAAGGAATGAAATGTGTCGTCTTAGAGAATCTATCCACAACTACAAAAATAGAATCTCGACCATGTCTAGACCTAAGTAATCCTAACACAAAATCCATGGAAATATCTACCCAAGGCTCATGAGGAATGGGAAGTGGGGTGTAAAGCCCTTGAGGTTGGACTCTAAATTTCGCTTGCTTACACGTGACACATCGCTTACAAATCCTCTCAACATCTCGTTTCATATGAGGCCAATAGAAGTGTTCCTGCAATACCCCTAACGTTTTAGCTACTCCAAAGTGTCCCATTAAACCTCCTCCATGAGACTCCTTCACTAGTAATTCTCTTAAAGAACAAATTGCAATGCATAGTTTACTCTCCCTAAACAAGAATCCTTCATGTTTATAAAATTTACCATGCCCACTCTTCTCACAATGCACATACTCCTCACAAAAATCTCGATTAGCAGCATATAATTCCTTAATGTGCTCAAAACCAAGCAGTTTAGAACTAAGAGTAGAGATAAGAGTATACCTTCTAGAAAGTGCATCAGCAACGACATTATCTTTACCTTGCTTATAGTGGATGACATATGGAAATGTTTCGATGAACTCCACCTAACGAGCATGCCTTTTGTTTAGCTTGTGTTGCCCCTTCAAGTACTTTAAGGATTCATGATCAGTGTGGATCACGAACTCTTTTGGCCAAAGGTAGTGTTGCCATGTCTCCAAGGCTCGAACCAATGCATATAACTCCTTGTCGTAAGTAGGGTAGTTCAAGGTTGCCTCACTTAGCTTCTCGCTAAAGAATGCAATTGGTCTTCTCTCCTGCATAAGCACTGCTCCAATACCTAATCCTGAAGCATCACACTCAATTTCAAACATTTTAGCAAAGTTATGTAAAGCAAGTAATGGTGCCTGAGTCAACTTATTTTTAAGCGTCTAAAAGGCCTTCTCTTGTTGCTCTTCCCATCTGAACCCCACGTTCTTCTTAATTACCTCAGTAAGTGGTGCTGTAATGGTGCTGAAATCCTTTACAAATCTCCTGTAAAAGCTCGCTAGTCCATGGAAACTCCGCACATTACTTGCAGTAGTTGGACTAGACCATTCTTAAATCGCACGAATCTTTTCTTCATCAACCTGTATTCCCTGTGCACTAACAAAAAAACCAAGAAACACAAGTTTGTCTATGCAAAAAGTGCACTTCTTGAGGTTAGCATATAATTGCTCCTTTCGAAGTACTTCTAAAACATCCCTCAAGTGAGATATATGATCTTCCAAACTCTTGCTGTAAATGAGGATATCATCAAAATAGACAGCCACAAAATTTCCAATAAAAGTCCTCAAAACATGGTTCGTAAGTCTCATAAAAGTACTAAGTGCGTTAGTTAAACCGAAAGGCATTACTAACCACTCATACAATCCATATTTTGTTTTCAATGCAGTTTTCCATTCATCACCTTCTTTCAATCTAATTTAGTGGTATCCACTTTTCAGATCAATTTTGGAAAAGACACTAGACCCATGTAACTCATCTAACATGTCATCTGAGCGAGGAATGGGATGAAGATACTTTACCGTGATGTTGTTGATGGCGCGGTAGTCAACACACATTCTGTATGACCCATCCTTCTTAGGCACCAAAATCACAGGCACTGCACATGGACTCATGCTTTCTCTCACGTACCCTTTCTCCATTAATTCATCGACCTGCCTTTGGAGTTCCTTTGTCTCCTCCGGATTGCTCCTATAAGTTGGCTTGTTTGGAATCGATGCTCCGGGTACAAGGTCAATCTGGTGCTTAATACCACGAATAGGTGGTAATCCCTTTGGAATCTCCTCAGGGAAGACATCTTCAAAGTCCTGCACAATAGACACAACTACACTAGGAAAAGAGATAGATAGTTCGTTAGTAGTCAAACATGTTTCTTTAAAAACCAGCAACAACATAGATTGCTTCATCACTAACGCTCTCCTCACTACACTTGCTCTTGCCACACAACTCTCCTTTTGCAAGGCTGCACTCTCCTTTTCACTCACCACCAAAGTTGATCCCCCTTCAACTTGGTCTCTCACACTCTTTCCAGCCTTCCTCTCTTTTTCCTTTTGATATTGACTTTTGTATTCCTTTTCTTTCTCATTGTCTTTTTCTCTCTCACTCTCCCTCTGCTTTTCACTCACCTTATGTTTTGCAAATGACCATTGTAGCTGCAACTGATTCTCATACACCTATTTAGGTGTTAACGGTTTAAGATTAAAGCTTTTCCCCTAGTGAACAAGCGTATACTTGTTAGAAAAGCCATCATGAACAACCTTCCTATCAAATTGCCATGGCCTCCCCAACAACACATGACATGTTTGCATTGGCACTACATCGCATAACACCTCATCCTCATACCTACCAATGCGAAAACCAATCAAGGCTTGCTTACTCACCTTAGTCTCACCACTATCATTCAACCACTGCAATTTATACGGACTAGGGTGTCTAATAGTTTTGATTCCCAACCTCTCGACAATAAAATTACTCACTACATTGGTGCAACTTCCTCCATCAATGATCAAACTGCAAATATGATCTCCTCGATAACATCTAGTATGAAATATATTCTCCCTTTACACCTCCTCTTCTTCCTTCACCTACACATTCAAAGCTCGCTTCACTACTGCTACTAACCTCCCTATTGCAGGCTCCTCATCATCACTAGCATCCTCTAATGGAGGCATATCATCTTCTTCACTATCCCCCTCAGTCTCATACTCACCATCATCACGCAAAATCATCACACGCCTATTTGGACATTGACTAGCAATATGGCCTCTACCTTGTCATTTAAAACATCTAATGTCACGATTTCTAGAAGTAGAAGAATCAGGGTTACCTTGGTTACCAGAAGTAGAACCTGCTTGCCTTAGCTCTCCTTTTGGTTTGGTGGGTAAAGGCTTTTCTTCCTTCTTCCATTGGTTAGTCTTCCAGGTGGATGAACCAGTACCCTGTTGAAACCGTACATTACTACTACCTTTCCACTTGTGTTGGTTCTCAACCTTTATAGCCATATGGATCATATCCTCCAATTCTACATAATGCTGCAATTCAACAAAATTTTGGATTTCTCTATTCAACCCAGCAAGAAACCTAGCTATGGTAGCCTCTCTATCCTCTTCTACATTCGCCCTAATCATAGTGACTTCCATCTCCTTGAAATACCCATCCACACTTCGACTTCCCTGCCTAAGAGTTTGCAATTTGTTGTGCAATTCACGATAGTAATATGCAGGCATAAACCGCTTCTTCATCACTCTCTTCATCTCTTCCCACGACTCAATAGGTGGTTCGCCATTCATTCTTCTATTCAACATTAGTTGATCCCACCACACTATGACATAATCCGAAAATTCAATGGCAGCAAGTTTTACTTTATTTCTCCCACTACAGTTATGACAATCAAACACCATCTCTACCTTCTTCTCCCACTCTAAGTACTCCTCGGGATCATTCTTCCCTTGGAAAGGAGGAATCTTCATCTTTATGCTACTCAATTGATTATCCTCTCTATTCCTATCTCCTCTATTTTCCCAATCCCTAGTTCCTCTATTCCGACCACTATAACCTCTATAACTCCCAACAGAAGGCTCATCAAAGTCATCATCTGACATTTCATCTCCACCCCTTTGTACTCTCCTAGAATGCCTCTCCCTCTTACGCCCTTGGAAGACGTTTGTAGATTGCTCTAGTCTTTGCTCTACCATCTCTTGAATTTGTTCCATTCCCTCCTGAAACATTCTCTTCATCTCACCCCTCAACGCCTTAATCACTAACCTAGCATCAAACCTTCCCCTCTCACCTTCAGGAGAATGTTGCCTCGACATTGTTCCTGCAGAAAAGATTAGTACTAACACAAATATATATATGTTTAAACCTCACGATACACTCCCTTATGTGTTTCGCTCAAATGAGGATATCACACAGTCACTCGTGTGTTCTCACAAACAATGATGATATCAACTCACCAACTCCTCTTCTCAATTCTCTTGGAACTAACCCAAACTACACCAATTCCCTTCCGTAGAATTCAAAACAACTTTAAGGTTCGTAAATTTTTCCTCTTTTTCTATCCGAATTTTTTTTTTTGTCTTTGTTGTTGCTCTTGATCACGTTTCTCTTTTCCTTTTTTTTTTTTTTTGTCGTGATTCTTCCTTTTTTTTTTGTAACAAATCGACTAGTAGATACTACACTTTCAATAGACAATTAATACTATGAAATTGAATGCTAACAATGGATATGAACGATTGGAGTTAGGGTTTTGATGTTACCTTCCTCAAACCGAATTGATGTTTAACAAACCTAAGCTCTGATACCAAACTGATGCGTGATCAGTTTGATCGGATTCCTAACTGATACGAACCACACCAACGTGTGACGAAACCCAATACCAATACGTTCGGAATTCGTTACCTAAGATGCCAAACACCCTCAAGTGGAAACCGCGACTTGTTGTTTATAAGCGAGACAAGAACCTTGGTATAATGTGAAGACGCTAAAATCGGGATGAAAGACCGATTGATAAGTTGGGATGAACACCACGAAAATAAAATCCGATAAGTTCTAGGTTAGTTCTTGAAGAACCAAGAGAGGAGTCTCTCAAAAAGTGTTTTCAATGTTGTATGATGTTCTATTCTATTCTCTAACCCTAAGAGCTTTATATTAGGGTTACAATTCGTGACAAATAAGGTCCAAAACGACGTCACTTCAATAAGTGCGTAAAATAACAAAACATTACATAAAACCGACGTCGGGGAGATATACGGCCGTGTACTTTTCTGTGGAAATTCTGGCAACATACACGACCGTGTACTTCTGGTCGTGTATCTTTCTGTGGAATTTCTTGACTCCATACACGGTCGTGCCTTTTGGCCATGTATATGACTGTGTATGATTCTGTGTAACCTTGAGATTCCTACACGGCCGTGCCTTGTAAAGACATGCCCTCTTCACCTTGTATCCGATATGACTTGTACAAGAGCAAGGGCCTTCCTATAGTTGTTCCAATCCTTTCCAACTTCATGATTGCTCCAATCCTTTCCGGCTTCATGGACGTCCTTTATCAACCCATTAAGGGCTTCCTTGAATCGTTTCACTCGATTTCTTGTAATCGGTTCAGGTGACACTTCAAGAGGATCCACATTCCGTCTTCCGACTTGGCTCTCATCATGGATCTCATCATAAGTGATGTTAAACTATTTAATAAGTGATCCCTATTACTTCTATTTCCGTTTAGATCCATTTTAGTTAGTAGCTACCAAACCATTAGTCTTACGTTAGTAATTAAGTTATCTACCATCTATATCATGATCAATTAAACCTATTCAACTATTACCATGTTTTCAAGTATGGATCCAATTGCATATTGATTTACAAATAAGACCATTTTAATTCTTCAAGAGCTAACACATTGCCATTTGATCATATTCTTATATTTTGATTTCCAATACATACTCCACATGGCTTTATTTATTTATTTAACTATTTACTATCGAATTTATGATTTCCTTAACACATAACCATAATTATGATTAACAACCAAACCCAAGCTTCTTCATATCACATTGTAACTCCATTATCATCAACCAATTAACTAATTTACTTAATATTATTAAAATTATTCAATTTAGCTTAAAACAACCTTGTTGGAAGTATAAGGTAAAGCCAAATAAAAATCTACACAAAAGTATCAAATGGGTTCAACTCGCAAAACCTTTGTCACCTAAATTGAATATAACCTATTAGGGGTTTGTATACAAGAAATTTTGCTAGAAATACAACATTTGATAGTCCTAATTTAGTATTTAATTCCCATCTACAACATGATATTTGTTAAGGACCACATATAAACGTTTTGAATTTCACTAAAGTAAAGTTATTACATGAATCTACATAAAAAAAAAAGAAGCTCGGAAACCATAAATCATAATTTTTTATGATGTTTTGATATTTTTAATAAATTAAAAAAATTTCGTGTGGAAAAAAATGGCTTACCATTACCAAAGCTATAGTGCTCAGCTAACCACCACCCACCCAAACCTTTAACCTTAGCTTGATTCTATGGTAGCTTAAGGCTAACTCCATGAAACACCATTGCTTGCCTTGACTTTGAATCTCTACTCTTTTTCTTTTCCTTTTTATTTTTCAAATTTCCTTTGTTTTTCCCTTTGATTCTTCCTCTTTTCCTAGCTATGTGCCCTTCAATCTAAGCTTGCTTTAGATGTAAAGTGTTTATATGTTTGAAAAATTTTCATTTCAACCTAAAAAAGAAGGAGGTTTTGTGGAAGACTTCTTTTGGAAGGCTTTTTGAAAATTTCTAGATTGGCTTTTGGGTTTTTGACATTTGATCTCTCTCTCTTACTATTGTCCTTATTTGTGTACTACTTTTCCACTTAAAGCTATGGTGACATCAACATGCACTCTTCAACTATTATTTTATTATTTCCCAATTTGATGAACACTAATTCCCTTCCATCTTCATAGAGTTTATTTTTTATTTTCTATAATTTCATTATAACAATATATATATATATATATTATTTTGTCACACTTGATTTCATTCCATTATATCATAATATAATGATAATTCACATCTTTAACAAAGTTGATCAGTCTATACTTTTTCATTACCACAAACTACTTTCATGTCTCTTAACATAATATAGAAATCAAGGCATTATAGTACACATAAATATAGATAAAGTAATTCTATGCTTGAAACAAAATTATCAAGCAATCAAAAGGGTGTCAATTACGAATTCCAATGATGATTTAAATCTATTTCCAGCTACCTATTATTAAATTAACAATTGGTTAAAAATTTATACTAGATATTGGTGGTCTAAACAACCAACCTAAGATTTAGGAAATTAAGAAGTTAAAAAATGCTACCTAGAAGATGCTTGAGTTTTCATGAATATTAAGTTTGTTTTCTTTAGCAAAATAAATAAATTTACATTAAGTTTGTTAGAAAAAGACAAGTATTATGTACGATCTCAGGAAAGAACACTACACTCATACATTTTTAATTAAAAAATAGCAATGCCTCTACATAAATGAAAATGCACTTTGTATGCGAGTCTTCAATTTTAATGAAAATGCATGTCACGCCCCTAATTTTCTATGACGACAACAACTCACTATGTAATATACTTAAATAGAATAATTAAGTCTAGAATTACTAAATAGGTTACTAAACTAGTATTAGGACGTTGAAATCGTTAATTAAAATTTTACAGTATTTGATGTTTTATTAGATTTTGAAAATGTTGTGGAGGTTTGTTAAATTTAGAAAATGCGATGGAGAGTGCTAGATGGATAACTAAGTCCTAGGGCCTAAGAGGCTCACAAAATATAGACAATGGTAATAGGCTATAAAGCTATAGGCAGCTTCTATAAAAGTATAAGTACAATCCCAATATAAAAGTTTGCAAAAGGAAATAAAATCAATAGTAATCATCATCTAAGTCCTCATCCTCTCTCTAGATCTCTTCTTTGGAGCCATAACTCATGGAATTGTATAGTAGATCTAGAAGATAGTCCTTACTTGAAAAAAGATAAGTGAGCTAAAGAGACTTGGTACAAAGTAACACAATCACATATAGATGTCAAGTAGACCTAACTTTTTGATGCAATAAACACTCATACGATTTATATATCTTTCTTTAATTATTGTAAATGACTAGGATGGGAGTACTTATGACTTTAGAAACACGAGAGTGGACCTAGGCTTTAATTTCATCACAATGGTAATCAAAGGTTGATGAGAGTAGCTAAACTCTACATTGCGAAACCAAAAATAGGAATGCAATCAGGCCAAGTTTAGGATGGGTTCTCTAAAACCTGAACTTAGCCTAGTTACTCATAGGAATACCTAGAACTCATGAAAGACCCTATAGGGATTTCTTTTTTTTGGAACCAAAACTCACCTTAGTTAGAAAAAAGCGAACCCATAACCTAACTTAATAAGTTGCTTCAACCTTTTTTTTTTTTTTTGTGGCCAATGCTTCAACTTCTTTTCATCTGTCATTTCTATAATTTATTATTAATCTACTTGTTATGTAAAGAGGAGAGATATCAAAATATTATGAAATTCTATTATATGAAAACATAATATATATTATATTAATTTGTGTCCAATCATAAGAGACCAATAAAAAAGAACAAAAAGCAAAATTAAATTGCACCGTATATTAAATGTCAAGACTAAGAGAGGAACAAAACCATAGGTGCAAACAGCAAGTCTATAAATGAAAATAGAGAGTAGAAAATATAAAATGTATTCATTAAAAATTATACTATTAATTTATTATTTTAAATAATTATTATTTTTTGTCAGGTTGGGTTTTTCTATCAGGTTTTTCCTAAATCTCATAACCCAACTCTAAGCCCTATAGGGTCAAACCCCATAGCGTTTTTATTGAGTCGGGTATCCTATCATGACTTTCCTTGTTTGCATTAATAACCAAAAACTTAATAACTACGTTTAAGTGAGATCATCATTATGCTGTTTTCACTGATCATAGTTCAGCTATGTCGTATCATCTATCAAAACTCATAAGCTTCAATGACTCCTAATATACTTTCTCTTTGCTTATAGTTCTCGTTATCTAACATGATTTCATTTATCAGCAATCTACCAAGCCATTCCTTGATAGCCTAATTGCCTAATCATTAGGTCTACTAAACTAAGACCATGACCTTGGTTTAATCCTAGGGCATCACTCTTTTGCTTGAGATGATCATGCATAAGCAGCACCCTAAATACTTAACCAAGTTTGATTATTAGACTTGTTTAAATTTTTTAATCTAGCAAGTAACATAAATGTTACTACATACCTAAAAGGTTGAAGGTTCCTAAGTTAAAGTTCAATTTTTCATTTAAGTAAGTTGAGCTATTTTTATACATTAAAAGAGAAAACTTAAGTTAGACAATTATTCTAAATATTTAAGTAATATTTTAGGGTTAGGTTTAGATTATTTATGGCTCCTACTAGTTACATGCCCATTAGGGGTTAAGAAGGCTTACCTATACATTGAGTAGCAATAAGCTAAGACTTTAATTCTTTATACAACATCAATCCTATTTGTCTCTATTATACATTAATAGCAATATAATTTCAATAATAGAACTAAATTATTCTTAGTTGAATCATTCTAATCATCATTACTTGATTCAATTACATGAAACCTCAATCCAAAATCTATAATAATGTCTATCAACATTTAATAATTAACATAATAAAAGTCTAATGATTATCTCCATATCCTTGAATCAATAACCTAGAGTTCTATAAGAGATTCTTCAATGACTTTCATATTATTTTTCGTTGATATAATAGTAGTGCTCTCTTCCATACTCATCTTGATAATGACCCACTAAGCTTCCATTCTCATCATAATCAATATGTTTATCATTCTCACCTGCAATTGAAAATTGAAAAGGAATGAGTCTAATCTCAGTACGTGAGTACTACATAGAAATGTGCATGCTATACAAATGATAATATCACATACATGTATGCAATAGTAATACACAAAACATCAAGTCATCGAATTACTTATAGTCACTTAATCTACAATTAACACATGGTACTCATGACCCTGATACATATATAGTATTTACATATATATAATCCTAAGTGGGAATCGCCACTATAGGCCCCATTTAACCCTAATATACCTCAGATCATTTCAATACACTGCTCTACTAAGGACAACGTGACATATCGATCATTAGGGTACCCTATAAGAATTTGCTACTATAGGCTCCTAAGCCGAGCTAAGCACAAGCGACAAACACAATTAACTCCAATATTCTATTAAATTCATTAAACAAACTACACTAACAATTACTAGCAATAGAATAAGATAAACTCGTACTTAGAGAGATGTTCTCGCTACTATCTCTCATTTTGCTAGGAAAAGGATATAGACCTATTCAAGTATAAAGAACTAAGTTTAGTTCTACTTATAGAATTCCTTTCCTCGATGTCTTGTTGTACAAAATTCATAATTTAGAATTGTAATATAATGAAATACAGTCAGATGGGAAATGTTCCTAGAAAACACAATCATGTAAAAGATTGTGCAAAGGAATACAGGCTAGTGCACAGTCGTGCTAGTGAAATTGCCATTTCAGCATGCCCAGGTACAAAGTTATGTATCTAGCCATGTACCAATTTGTAGATTTTTGTAATTTGATATGCCTAAGTATACGAACATGTCCTTTGTCTGTGTACCTTTCTATACACACTTGTGTTTCCATAGGGCAGGTACATAAGTGTGTATTTAACCATGTATAATATTGTTCATTACAAACCCTTATTCCCTTTTCTCCAATTTGTTCATAAGCCTAAATTATATAATTCTAAGTTTAATTGATCAATGTACCTATAATTCCAATGCATTATTTGGGTCTTGTGCATAAATGCTTGATCTTACACTCAATCTATCTCATTTCTTATTTTGATCTCTATTAATATTTCACTAATAAAACTTAGATGCATAATCCATCATTAAACTAAACACTTGTTGATTAGAATCCTTACCTAATGAAAAGGGGGTTGATTTCGTCGTTATACTTTAGGTCACCTATGGTCTCTAGAGGTGTTTCTTAGGTTGTAACTATGCAAATGAGGGAAAAAGAGAGAGACACTAGGTTAAATAGGCCTATATATCTTGATTAAGAAAATACTGAATTGTCTCCATAACTTTTAAATATTTACTTATCTTAACCTTGGTCTTATTTTATATTAATTATTTAATAAATATAATTATATATATATGAAAAACATATATTTGCATTCTCCCCTGAGGTTTGGAAAGAGTTTTGGATGCTTCATTCGCATGTTTTCTTCTAATTCCCATGTCACTTCCTATTCTATTTGATTCGTCTATTACACTTTGACGTAGCAAATTACTCTCCTTCTTAACACTTGCTCCTTAGTGTCTACAATTCTTATAGTTCTTTCACTAGATGATAAATTTGGCTGTACCTTCAAAGGTTCCAAAGCTACTACTTATTTTAGGTTTAGTATGAATTTCCTCAACATAGATACATGAAATACATTATATACCTTAGTCGGATTTTTAGGTAGAGCCAACTTGTAAGCAATAGTACCAACCCTTTCTAGAATCTTGAATGGGCCCACATATCTTGGATTCAACTTCCCTCTTAAACCAAATCTAATAACTCCTTTAGTTAGAGATACCTTCAATAGAATCTTATCCCTTGAAATTTGAAGGGGCATTGTCGTTTATCAGCATAACTTTTCTAATGAATCTAGGCTAAAAGAATCCATTGCCTTATCACCCTTACCTTGTCTATTGCTTCTTACACTATCTTTAGCCCCATTATATATCCTTCTCCAACTTCATCCCAGTGTAAAGGAGATTTGCCCTTCCTGACATATAGTGTGATGTTGATCATCTAGCATAAAAAAGGAAAGAGCCAAAATCCCACGATCTATTACATGTTATTGGAGGGCCAATGACCCAAGCTAGAGCAAAGAGGATGAATGATGCCCTACAAGGACTTGTTATGGACTTATAAGCTAAGGAATCAAACTACATGAAAGGAGAACTAACACCTACTAATGTAATTCATGTTTCCATGGAAGAAAAGTAAGGATTTGAAGTTCCAGAATAAGAAATATTATATATTGAAACAAAATAGGAAAGGGAATTTTCGAGTTGTTATATTTTTTAGTATTTGTTTTGGTTTGTAATTTATATTATTTAGTTGCCTACTTGGTTACATGAGGATAAGGAAACAAATAGATTAGGCAACTTAGGGTTTTCCATGTTGTTATGTATGTTATATATGCCATGCAAAGGGGCTGGCCGAAGACATCTTTGATATACAAAAAACACATTTTTCGTGAGTAAAACGAAAACTACTTTTTTTGTTATTTTGCAAAAGAACGTTTCCATAGAAATCTTAATCGAATTACTAGGAATACCTATTTATAACTTAGGTCACAGTCAATGGGTTTGATTGGGGTCTAGTTATGCATCGCTTATTTAAGACGATCCTTAGTGTAATTGAAACCAACTAGCATCATCAAGGTTCTAGGTTTAATATACCTAAGGTTTCACGCATCATTTGGTATTAGAGCTTCGGCTTCTTGAATCAAGTAAATTCTATCATTTTCTTTAATTTGTCTATTGTTCTTTTCCATACTCGTCTATTGTCTTTTCCACATTTGTCCATTGTTCTTTTCCATACTCATCTATTGTCTTTTCCATATTTATAGTTAGAAATCCGTATAAAAAAAAATTCTATTGTTTTTTTCTATACTCGTTTGTTGTCTTTTCCATATTCATAGATAGAAGTTGTATAAAAAAAATTTCATTCTTGTTCGGTATTCACAATCTATTAGGGTTGACGGCATCTAGGGTTCTCAATTAAACAATCAATTGTGTTCAATTCATAGTTCTTCTATAAAAAAAAAAATCAATTCGATTGCAAAAAATAAAAAAGGAAAAGAATCAAGAATCAACATTAAAAAAAAAAAAGATTTAGAATTCAACTGTGAAAGAATTGTAATTGCCAAAATTACAAGATAGCTTATTGATTTAATTTACTTTCCATATCAATTGTTTCCAATTCCTACCGTAACATATCCTTAATTGTCTATGTTTGGAATTCGAATTGTACACATCCCTTGAACAATCGGTTCCATAGTGATTTATTTCCTTTTATGTAGAAGTAATCTTTGATTACATATCTATTTAGTGGTGAATCTTTTCCATATCAATTAGATTGTATAGTTAGTATTTCTTCATTCATGTGACTTAGGCCAAATAATGATCAATTGAGTTGACTTAGTAATTTGAGTTTAGGAGTTCCAAATTGAGTTTCTAGCAAAAGAATTACAAAAAAAAAATAAATAAATAGGTTGTGAGATCATATTTTTATGAGAGATATACACAAGTGGAATTGTGAGCATATCATTTGTGAGTAATACACGAATGGGTGTGAGGAACATACTTATATATTTCTTGTAATTGTGATCATAACTTGCTGCAAATTCTAGAATTATGTCGGGATAGAACAATAATGGAGGAGAAAGGTAAGTGATGTTTGAGGAATTGATGGGGGAGATAAAGAGGATCTTAACGGGTGAACTTGAGCAGATCCATGAAAGGATAGATAGGATGGAAAGGAGTAGGGAACCGTCTAGTAGTACCACTATTAAGCAAGAAGTAGGTAGACAAAATAGGGGAGGTGTTAGGATAGATGAAGGTGAGGAATCTAATTTTGGAGATTACCAACACGTGAAGGATAGGGGAAGTATCTAGAGGCATGATAGCAATTTAAGGAGTATTAAGATGAAAATCTCAACCTTTTAGGGAAAGAATGATCCAGAGCTATATTTAGAATGGGAGAGAAAAATGGATCATGTGTTTGAATGTCACAACTACACTAAGGAGAAAAAGATAAAACTGGCTGTAGTAGAGTTTTCAAATTACGCCAGTGTATGGTGAGATCAGTTGGTGCGTAATAGGCGCAAGTATGGAAAGGGACCTGTTAGCACTTGGGAGGGGATGAAAACTATCATGCAGAAGCATTTTATTCCTAGTCACTACCATAGAGACTTACTTAGGAAAGTCCAAGGGTTGACTCGGGGGAATAATAGTGTAGAGGATTATTACAAAGAGTTAGAGATGGCCATGATTAGGGCGAGAATCGAGGAGGATGATGAGGCCACTATAGCTAGATTCATCAATGAGTTGAATAGGGAGATAGCTAATGTAGTAGATCTTCATCATTACTTAGATATGAAAGAGTTTCTACATAGAACTATTAAAGTAGAGTGGCAATTAAAATACAAGAGTGAGCAGAGGATTAGCTCAACTTCTAAAGCTCCATGGAAGTCCACGTGGAAGAAAAATTCCACCGATTCAAAGTCTAAGGAAGACGTGAGGGTTAAGAATCCAATTGCTACACCTGAGGGAAAGACTGACACTAAAACCCCTTCCAAGACTAGAGATATTAAGTGTTTTAGGTGTCAGGGATTTGGGTACATTGCATCCCAATGTCCAAATTAGAGAGCTATGATTATTAGTGATAGTGGGGATGTAGAGAGTGTGAGCTTTAAGGAGGAGGAGGAGTCACCATCACAGGAGTATGATGATGTTGACTTAAAAGGACCTATGAGTGGCAAGTTGTATGTCACGAGGAGAGTATTTAATGTACAACCCGAGGAGGATGATGAGGGGATCCAACGTGAACATATTTTTCATACACGGTGTCATGTGCAGGGTAGAGCCTAAAGTTTGATAATCGATAGTGGCAATTATACTAATGTTGCTAGTACTTTGCTAGTAGAAAAGATGCAATTGAAAGCAGTGAAGCATCCTAAACCATATCAATTGCAGTGGTTGAGTGATTGTGAGGAGGTTAAGGTGACTAAGCAGGTTCTTATAGCCTTTTCCATAGGGAGCTACAAAGACGAGGTTATGTGTGATGTGGTACCTATGCAGGCTAGGGGCGATCATGGCAGTTTGACAGGAAAGTTATGTACGATGGCTATAAGAACCAATATTCTTTTGTTTTAAACAAAAGGAAGATGGTTTTAATTCCATAGAAACCACGAGAAGCTTGCGGGGATCAAGTGAAAATTACCAAAGAAGTTAGAGCGAAATACGAGTGTATGCAAGAGAAGGGAGAGAAAAAAGAAAAGAGTGAGAGACAAACACTGGTAAGCTATGAGGGAAAAGAGTCTGAAGCACTAAGAGAAGAGAAATTTACTAGAAAAAGTGAGGTTAAGAGTGTAATGTTAGCGAGGAAACAACTACTTGTACTTATGTACAAGGATGTTTATTTTACTTATACTGACACTAACCTTTCGTTGCCTAGTATGGTGTTTTCTTTTGGCTTTGTGACAAGTACAGACGGCATAGCCATAGATGAGAAGAAATTGGATGTGATCTAGGAGAGGTCAATACAAAAGGGATGTATCAAAACCGTGTTTCATCCAGGAGAAAAGGTTTGGGCACATTTGAGAAAAGAAATATATGCACCACAACAAAAGTCTAAATTACATCTTGGAGGAGAGGGACCTTTCCAAGTCTTGGAGCGCACAAATGACAACACCCACAAGATTGATTTGTTGAGTCACTATGGTAATGTAAACGCAATTGTAATGTTTATGATCTTACTTTGTATAATGCAGGTGCTTCAAGGACGAATCTTTTCGAAGAAGGAGGGAATGATAAGGATCAACTAGCATAAAAAATGAAGGAGCCAAAATCCCATGATCCATTACATGTTATTGGAGGACTAATGACCCAAGCTAGAGCAAAGAGGATGAATGATGCCCTACAAGGATTGGTTATGGACCTACAAGCTAAGGAATCAAATTACATGAAAGGAAAACTAACACCTACTAATGTAATTCATGTTTCCATGGAAGAAAAGCAAGGATTTAAAGTTCTAGAATAAGAAATATTATATATTGAACTGAAATAGGAAAGGGAATTTGTGGGTTTGTTATTATATTTTTTAGTATTTGTTTTGCTTTGTAATTATATTATTTAGTTGCCAACTCGGTTATATGAGGATAAAGAAACAAATAGATTAGGCAAGTTAGGGTTTTCCATGTTGTTATGTGTGCTATATATGCCATGCAAAGGGGCTAGCTAAAGACATCTTTGATATATGAAAAACACATTTTTCGTGAGTAAAACGAAAACCACTTTTTTTGTTCTTTTGC
Organism: Laguncularia racemosa; assembly: GCA_037954665.1. Lineage (NCBI taxonomy): Eukaryota > Viridiplantae > Streptophyta > Magnoliopsida > Myrtales > Combretaceae > Laguncularia > Laguncularia racemosa. The sequence goes on from JBBMOL010000121.1 coordinate 2,045,997, forward strand.
AAAAAAACTTTTCCATAGAATTCTTAACCAAATTACTAGGAACACTTATTGATAACTTAAGTTACAATCAACGGGTTTGATTGGGTCTAGTTACGCATCGCTTATTCAAGATGATCCTTGAGGTAATTGAAACTAACTAGTATCGTCGGGGTTCTAGGTTTAATATACCTAAGGTTTCATACATCATAGTGCTTCATATGGAGAAATTTGAATAGTAACTTGATAGCTGTTATTGTATGCAAATTCTACTAAAGGTAGGTGATCACTCCAATTATCCCCATGGTCTAAAGCACATACTTGTAATAGGTCTTCTAGAATTTAGATTGTCCTTTCAGACTACCCATTTGTCTGAGGGTAGAAAGCAGTACTAAATTATAATTTAGTACCTAAAGCTTGATGTAGACTTTTCTAAAACCTACTAAAAAACTAAGTATCCCTATTGGAAGTGATAATGGCTAGCACACCGTGTAAAATGACAATCTCCTTAATGTAAATTTGAGTACGATTCTCCAATTTTTAGTCCTCTTTAATTGGTAAGAAATGGGTGGACTTAGTCAATCTATCTACAATCACCCATGCTGAATCACATTTCTCCTTAGTTTTTGGAAGGGCAGTTACGAAGTTCATAGTTACATGTTTCTACTTCCATTCAGGTATAGGAAGTGGTTTTAATTCACCATTTGGTCTTCAGTGTTCAATCCTAATTTATTAGCATGCCAAGCATTTGGATGCAAATTCCACTATCTCCTGTTTTATATTTCTCCACCAATAATGACTCTTCAAGTCTTTATACATCTTGGTTCTTCTGGGATGTATTGTATATCCTGAATAATGAGCTTCATTCATAATTTCCTTCTTCAATTCCATGTCATTTAGAACACACCATCTCATGCTATATTTAACAACTCCTTTAGCATCTACATTAAATTCTTTGGTTTTGCCCTATTCTATTTTGCTCCTGATCTTTTAAATTCTAGGATCTCCAATTTATGTTGCTTTAATTTGATCAATGAAGGTTGGTTGAATACAAAGAGTAGCTAATCCGTTTCCCACTTCATGTGTCACCATCTCTAATTCTAACTTGTGCATATCTTCCAATACTTGTCTCAAGAGGTGATTAGAGCTATAATGTTCATTTGTTTCTTTCGACTCAAAGCATCTGCAATAACATTTACTTTCCTAAGGTAGTAATGAATCTCTATATCATGGTTGTTTATTAATTCTAACTACCTTCTCTATCTCATAGTCGGGTCCTTTCATGTGAATAAGTACTTTAAGCTCTTGTGGTTTGTGAAAATTTTGTACTTCTCACCATACAGGTAATGTCTCAACAATTTCAACACTAAGATCATAGTCGCTAACTTTAAGTTATGTGTAAGGTAGTTCTTTTCATATGGTTTTAGCTAGCGAGAGGCATAGACAATGACTCTTCCATTTTGCATAAGCACACATCTCAAACCTTGAGTAGATGCATCACTAAATACTTCAAATTCTTCCCCTATCTTTAGTAGGGTAGCACAGAAGCTATAACCAATTTCTCTTTCAATGTTATAAAACTATTTTCACATTCATCACTTTACACAAATTTGGCCTTCTTCTTTGCTAATTGTGTTAAGGGAGTTGCTAGCTAAGAGAACCCTTCCACAAAACATCTATAATAGCCAGCTAAACCTAGAAATCTTCTAACCTCTGTCACAGTTCTTGATCTTAGCCAGTCAATGACTGCTTTTACCCTGTTAGGATTTACTAATATACCATATTTATTTACCACATGCCCTAAGAAGATATATGTTTCAGCCAAAACTCACACTTGCTGAACTTGGCATTTAACTTCTCTTCTCATAGTCTTGTTAGAACTATTCTCATATGGGTCTCTTGTTTTTCCTTACTCTTAGAATAGATGAGGATATCATCTATGAATAATAGTACGAATTGGTCTAACAAGTCCTTGAGTACTCTATTAATCAAATCTATAAAAGTAACTAGAGCATTTGTCAATCTAAAAGGCATTGCTAGGAATTCATAATGCCCATATTAAGTCTTGAAGGTAGTCTTTTGTATGTCATCTTCCTTAACCCTTAATTGACAATACCCCAATCTCAAGTCAATTTTGGAGAAAACTTAAGCTCCTTATAATTGGTCAAATAGGTCATCAATTTTAGGTAGGGGGTACTCTATTCCCAATAATGGCTTAGTTCAGCTCCTTGTAATCGATACATAGTCTCATGCTCTCATCCTTCTTCTTGACAAATAATACTAGAACACTTTATGGAGGGACACTTAGCCTAATGAACCCATTGTCATGCAACTCTTAAAGTTGGGTCTTCAACTCAAACAATTCTATCAATGCCATTCTATAAGGCACCTTGGATAATGGTGTTGTACTTGGTATCAAATTAATGTAGAATTCTGTTTTCCTAACTAGTAGTAAGCCTGTAAGATTTTTTTGGAAAGACATCTACATATTCTTTCACAACATAGACATTTTCTAATTTCATTGCTTGTCTTGTCTCTATTAACAATGCCGATATTTTACCCTTATTCATAACTCATATGTAAGAAGAGTTACAGGCCTCTGTGCATCTAGCTTGAATACTATTGGGTCTTCATTGAAGAATTTAAAAAAAACCACTAAATCTATAGTGGCATAGTACTTAGAGAACCAATTGACCCTAAAATCATATCAAATTCTATCAACTCTAACACAAACATTTATGCTGGCATTTTCTTTCCTTATATTATAATTTTCGCATCCTTACACATCTGCTCTAATCTTCCTCCCACTCTAAAAGGAGTATTTGATGAGATCCATGATGAGAGCCAAGCTGGAAGAAGAAATGTGGATCCTCTTGAAGTGCCGCCTGGATCGATCACAAGAAATTGAGTGAAACGATTCAAGGAATCACTTAACGGGTTGATAAAGGTTGTCCATGAAGCTGGAAAGGATTGGAGCAATCATGAAGTTGGAACGGATTGAAACAACCATGGGAAGACTCTTGCTTTTATACAAGTCACACTGGACACAGGTTAAAGAAGGTGTGTATTTTCAAGGCACGGCCATGTAGGAATTCCAAGATTGCATAGAATCATACACAGCCAGACATACGGCTAAAAGGCACGGCCGTGTATGGAGTCAAGCAAATCCACAAAAAGATACACAACCAGAAGTACACGGTCGTGTATGTGGCCGAAATGTGCACAGAAAAGTACACGGTCGTGTATGTGGCCGAAATGTGCACAGAAAAGTACACGGCCAAAGTATACGGTCGTGTGTCCCCTGCCAGCCAGCATGTTCTGTTTTCGTGTTTTTACGCAACTTATCTAAACTACGTCGTTTTGGACTTGTTTTTCACGAATTGTAACCCTAGTATAAAAGCTCCTAGGGTTTAAAACAACTAAGAATTTATATCTTAGAACATTAAACATATTTGAGAGGCTCCTCTCTTGGTTCTTCAAGAACTAAATCGAACTTATCGGAATGATTTCCGTGGCGTTCATCCCAACTTATCAATCGGTCTTCTATCCCGATTGTGGCGTCTTCATTTTTATACCAAGGTTCTTGTCTCGCTTATAGATAACGGGTCGCGGTTTCCACTTTAGGTGTTTGGACGTCTTAGGCAACGAATTTTCGAACGTATTGGTATTGGGTTTCGTCACGGGTTGGCGTGGTTCGTATCAGTTTAGTATCAGAGCTTAGGTTTGTCAAAACATCAAGTTCGGTTGAGGAAGGTAATATCAAAAACCCTAACTCCAATCATTCATATCAATTATCGTATTCAATTTCGTAGTATTGATTGTCTTTTGATAGTGTAATATCGACTAGGCGATTATTAAAAAAAAAAAAAAAGAGTAAAAATCACGACAAAAAAAAAAGAAGAGAAAAGAAAAAGAAAAGAAAAACGTGATCAAGAGCAACAACCAAGACAAAAAAAAAATTCGGATAGAAAAATAGAGGAAAATTTACGAACCCTAAGGTTGTTTTGAATTCTACGGAAGAAAATTGGTGTAGTTCGGGTTAGTTCCAGGAGAATTGAGAAGAGGAAATTGGCGAGTTGATATCATCGTTGTTTGTGAGCATACACGAGTGACTGTGTGATATCATCATTTGAGCGAAACACGTAAGGGAGTGTATCGTGAGGTTTAATTATATATACATTTGTGTTAGTACTAATCTTTTCTGTAGGAACTATGTTGAGGTAATATTCTCTGGAAGGTGAGAGGGGAAGGTTTGATGCTAGGTTAGTAATTGAGGCGTTGAGGGGAGAAATGAAGAGGATGTTCCAAGAGGGAATGGAACAAATTCATGAGACGGTAGAGCAAAGACTAGAGCAATCCACAAACATATTCCAAGGGCGTAAGAGGGAGAGTTGTTCTAGGAGAGTACCGAGGGGTGGAGATGAAATGTCGGATGATGACTTTGATGAGCCTTCTGTTAGGAGTTATAGAGGTTATAGTGGTCGAAATAGAGGAACTAGAGATTGGGAAGATAGAGGAGATAGGAATAGAGAGGATGATCAATTGAGTAGCATAAAGATAAAGATTCCTCCTTTCCAAGGGAAGAATGATCCCGAGGCGTACTTAGAGTGGGAGAAAAAGGTGGAGATGGTGTTTGATTATCACAACTATAGTGGGAGAAAGAAAGTAAAACTTGCTGCCATTGAGTTTTCGGATTATGCTATAGTGTGGTGGGATCAATTAATGTTGAATAGAAGAAGGAGTGGTGAGAAGAAGGAGTGGTGAGCCACCTATTGAGTCTTGGGAAGCGATGAATAGAGTGATGAAGAAGCGGTTTGTGCCTGCGTATTACTATCGTGAATTGCACAACAAGTTACAAAATCTGAGGCAGGGAAGTCGAAGTATAGATGAGTATTTCAAGGAGATGGAAGTCACAATGATTAGGGCGAATGTAGAGGAGGATAGAGAGGCTACTATGGCTAGATTTCTTGCTGGGTTGAATAGAGAAATCCAAAATGTTGTTGAATTGCAACATTATGTAGAATTGAAGGATATGGTCTACATGGCTATAAATGTTGAGAACCATCACAAGAGGAGGGGTAGTAGTAATGCACGGTTGCAACAGGGTAATGGTTTATTCACTTGGAAGACTAATCAATGGAAGAAAGAAGAAAAGCCTTTACCCACAAAACCAAAAGGGGAGCTGAGACAAGCGGGTTCTACTCCTGGTAATCAAGGTAACCCTGAATCTTCTACTTCTAGAAATCATGACATTAGATGTTTTAAATGTCAAGGTAGAGGTCATATTGCTAGTCAATGTCCAAATAGGCGTGTGATGATTTTGCGTGATGATGGTGAGTATGAGACGGAGGGGGATAGTGAAGAAAATGATATGCCACCATTAGAGGATGCTAGTGATGATGAGGAGCCTGCAATGGGAAGGCTAGTGGCAGTAGTGAAGCGAGCGTTGAATTTGCAGGTGAAGGAAGAAGAGGAGGTGCAAAGAGAGAATATATTTCATACTAGATGTTATCTAGGAGATCACATTTGTAGTTTGATCATTGATGGAGGAAGTTGCACCAATGTAGTGAGCAATTTTATTATTGAGAGGCTGGGGCTCAAAACTGTTAGACACCCTAGTCCATATAAATTGCAGTGGTTCAATGATAGTGGTGAGACTGAGGTGAGTAAGCAAGCCTTGATTGGGTTTCGCATTGGTAGGTATGAGGATGAGGTGTTATGTGATGTAGTGCCAATGCAAGCATGTCATGTGTTGTTGGGGAGGCCATGGTAATTTGATAAGAAGGTTTTGCATGATGGCTTTTCTAACAAGTATATGCTTGTTCACCAAGGGAAGAGCTTTAATCTTAAACCGTTAACACTTAAGCAGGTATATGAGGACCAGTTGCAGCTACAACAGTCTTTTGCAAAACATAAGGTGAGTGAAAAGCAGAGTGAGAGTGAGAGAGCAAAAGACAATGAGAAAGAAAAGGAATATAAAAGTCAAGATCAAAAGGAAAAAGAGAGGAAGGCTGGAAAGAGTGTTAGAGGCCAAGTTGAAGGGGGATCAACTTTGGTGGTAAGTGAAAAGGAGAGGGTAGCCTTGCAAAAGGAGAGTTGTGTGGCAAGAGTGAGTGTAGTAAGGAGAGCGTTAGTGATGAGGCAACCTATGTTGTTTCTGGGTTTTAAGGAAACATGTTTGACTACTAACGAATTATCTAACTCTTTGCCTAGTGTGGTTGTGTCTCTTGTGCAGGACTTTGAAAATGTCTTTCCGAAGGAACTCCAAAGGTAAGTCGATGAATTAATGGAGAAGGGATACGTGAGTGAAGGCATGAGTCCATGTGCAGTGCCTGTGATTTTGGTGCCTAAGAAGGATGGGACATGGAGAATGTGTGTTGACTGTCACGCCATCAACAACATCACGACAAAGTATCATCATCCCATTCATCGCTTAGATGATTTCTTAGATTGGTTATATGAGTATAGTGTCATTCCTCATGAGCCTTGAATAGACATATCCATAGATTTTGTATTAGGATTATCTAGGTCTAGGTATTGTCGAGATTCTAATTTTGTGGTTGTGGATAAGATTTCTAAAATGGTTCATTTCTTTCCTTGTCATAAAACTGATGATGCTATACACATTGTTGATTTGTTCTTTAGAGAGGTAGTGCGTCCGCATGGTATACCTAGAAGCATTGTTAGTGATCGAGATGAGAAATTTTTTAGTCATTTTTAGAGAGTATTGTGGAAAAAGTTAGGAACAAAACGAATGTTTTCGACTATCTGTCACCCACAAACTAATGAGCAAATTGAGGTGGTTAATAGGACTTTAATTCAATTGTTAGGGGCAATCATAGAGAAGAACATTAGGACTTGGAAGGATTGTCTACCATTTGTGGAGTTTGCATATAATAGGGCTTTACATAGCACTACTCATTGTTCACCTTTTGAAATTGTATATGGTTTTAATCCACTAACTCCTTTGGATTTATTACCTTTGCCTATTTCTGAGTATGTTAATTTAGATGGCAAGAAGAAGGCCGAATTTGTTCAACAAATCCATGAGAAGGCAAGGCTGAACATTGAACGACGAACAGAGCAGTATGTGAAACAAGCCAACAAGGGTCGTTGACAAGATGTTTTTGAACCTGGAGATTGGGTTTGGGTTCACATGCACAAAGAGCGGTTTCCCGTGCAGCGTCGATCTAAACTTCTTCCTATAGGTGAAGGACCAATTCAAATTCTTGAGTACATCAATGATATTGCGTACAAGAAAGATTTATCAGGTAAGTATCCAGTAAGTGTCACGTTTAATGTTATTAATCTAAGTCCATTTGATGCAGGCAATGATTTGAGGACAAATCCTTTTCAAGAGGAGGGGAATGATGAGATCCATGATGAGAGCTAAGCTGGAAGAAGAAATGTGGATCCTCTTGAAGTGCCGCCTGGACCGATCACAAGAAATCGAGCGAAACGATTCAAGGAAGCACTTAACGAGTTGATAAAGGTTGTCCATGAAGCCGGAAAGGATTGGAGAAATCATGAAGTTGGAATGGATTGGAGCAACCATGGGAAGACCCTTGCTTTTATACAAGTCACACTGGACATGGGTTGAAGAGGGCATGTATTTTCAAGGCACGGCCGTGTAGGAATTCCAAGATTACACAGAATCATACACGGCCAGACACACGGCTAAAAGGCATGACCGTGTATGGAGTTAAGCAAATCCACAGAAAGATACACGACCAGAAGTATACGGTCGTGTATGTGGCCGGAATGTGCACAGAAAAGTACACGGCTGTGTATCCCCTGCCGGCCAGTATGTTCTGTTTTCGTGTTTTTACGCAACTTATCTAAACTACGTCATTTTGGACTTGTTTTTCACAAATTGTAACCCTTGTATAAAAGCTCCTAGGGTTTAGAACAACTAAGAATTTACATCTTAGAACATTAAACATATTTGAGAGGCTCCTCTCTTGGTTCTTCAAGAACTAAATAGAACTTATCGGATTGATTTCCGTGGCGTTCATCCCGACTTATCAATCGGTCTTCCATCCCGATTGTGGCGTCTTCATTTTTATACCAAGGTTCTTGTCTCGCTTATAGACAACGGGTCGTGGTTTCCACTTTAGGTGTTTGGAAGTCTTAGGCAACGAATTTCCGAACGTATTGTTATTGGGTTTCGTCACGGGTTGGCGTAGTTCGTATTAGTATTTATAACCATAACATCACTTAATAGTAGTTTCAATCCACATATATGCATGAATGTGTCGGACCCATATCAAATAACACATAAGTTGTATTTGACTTAATAAGCAATGTACCTATAGTGGTATCTTGGTTTAGAGCATCCTGCTATTGTTGTTATAGGGAAAATACATGACCAGGTGCTCTCTACCTTGGTATAGGGTGTTGAGGTCTACTCATTGGTCCTCTTGGTTCAAGTCTTATTGGCTGCTATGTTATAAATTGTTGGGGTGTAACCATTTAGTTATGGGTGGCACCACATTTAAAGGACCCGTGCCCCTTTTGCTTATAAGCATAGTAGAAAACCTATGGGATGGATTTCTTTGTACAATTTCTACTAGGATGTCTTGTCATACTATATGAAAAACATTCCCCTTTAGGACCAACTGCATTACTATAATTCATGTGGTCCCGAACACTTAGGATATCCCTTCCCCAGTCTTGCTTGTGGTGGTAGAGGTAGTGCTAGAGGCGCTGGTATAGTCTGAAGAGGTTTAGGTATAAAAGCTACAGGTTTGGCTTGGTATATTGCAAACCTCTTTCCCTTATCATCATATGATATATTAGAGCTAGGTCTCTCTCCCAAGGCAATTCCTGACTTATAGGACAACTATTCGTCTATTCTCTTCCCACTCTACTCTAGGAACTTACTCTTATCAACAACCTTTGCATAAGTGGTTAATTGAAAAGCCCCCACTTTATGCTGGAGGTTAGGCTCTAAGCCTCTCAAAAATCTTCTTGCCCTAGAGGAATCATCAATTCTAACAGCTTCAAGTAAGAACTTAATTAAACAGTTTAGCTCTGCTTCATATGCCTCTACAATCTAGCTACCCTATTGGTAGTTATATTACTCTACCTCCATTTAATCCCTGATACTGTTGGGAAAGTATTTTTCATAGAATAGCTCCTTAAATCTTTGCCACTAGATACGAGCTCCAGTTAACTTGGATGTGCTAGTCCATCGATCTAAAACAACCCTTTTAACATGAAAGTTGCAAATTTCACCTTCCTGTCTTTTGGCACCACAAAGGCCTCAAAGGTCTTCTCTATTTCAATGAGTTAATGCTTAGCTTCTATTGGATCATCAACCCATGGATGAAATTTCTTTACTTGTCAGACAAACTTATCTAGTCTTCATGGTTCTTCTACAAGCTTAGTAGGTTTCATGGCCTGTTGTTGCTACTGTGCTAACATCTCCTCTAGAGAATTCATACTCTCTACCAATTGAGCAGTCATGGCATTAGCTTGATTTGGAGCTCCCTATTGAGGTGGTATTGGAGGATACCTTTCCTCTAAAGCATCCCCACCTTGTCTAGCACTAGATGAGCTCTGTCCAGTGTTTCTTCTAGGAGGCATTATGTTTAAGATGAAGCAACAAAATGATTCTAAAAGTTAGAGTCAGTGTGAGGAGTTAGTGAAAGTATACATTTATGTATAGTTATGTCTACACATATATACATACATATTTAAGTAAAGTAGAAATTTAAAAGAAGGTATAACTAGATAAAATAATTGAAATGTATTAAGTTACTAAACAAATCAAATGTCCCACAATTTACCTAGTCTCTTCATCTCTTATTGTTCTACAAATTTCAATGCTTAATCTATCTAAGGGTCATACCATGTTTCCTATTGATTAAGATTACACTTAATGATCAACAACCTAGAATTTAATAATCTTCGTACCTATGTTCTATAGTTCACAACCTATACTCTATTGATTAGAACCGAAGCTCTAAGGATCATCCAACCTAAGCTCTAATACCACCTAAGCTATAACGTTCTAGAACCTAGAATGCTACAACCCGCCATTTGTCACTATTGAGTAACGACATGTTGAGGCTCTAATTCTCTATACAACATCAATCATGTTTGCTTCTACTATACATTAACACTAATATAATTTCAATAATAGAACCGAATGATTTTTACATGAATCATTCTAATCATCATTACTTAATTTAATTCTATAAAACCTTAATCTAAAATCCAGAATAACATCGATCAACATAATAAAAAGTCTAATGATTATCTCCATATCCTCGAATTAACAACCTAGAGTTCTATAAGAGATTCATCAATGAATTTTATATTATTCTTCATTGATATAATAGTAGTGCTCTCTTTCATACTCACCCTGATAATGACTAACTAAGTTTCTGTTCTCATCATAATCAATATGTTCATCATTCTCACTTGTAACTGAAAAATAAAAAGGAATAAGCCTAAGCCTAGTACACAAGTACCACACAGACATGTGTATGCCATATAAATAATAGTATCACATACATATATGCAGTAGTAATACACAACACATCAAGTCATCAGATTACTTATAATCACTTAATCCACAATTAACATAGGGATACTCATGACCTCGATTCACATATAGTATTTACATATATATAATCCTAAACGGGAACTGCCACTGCAAGCCTTGTTTAACCTTAATATACTCTAGATCATTTTGATATATGACTCCACTGGGGATAACGCAACATACCGATCATTAGGGCGCCCCCTAGGAATCTGCCACTATGGGCTCCTAGGTCGAGCCAAGCACAAGCAGCATACACAATTAACTTCAATATTCCATTGAATTCATTAAATAAACTATGCTAATAATCACAAGCAATAGAATAAGATAAATATGTGCTTGGAGAAATGTTCTCACTATTATCTCTTGTCTCACTAAGAAAGGGATATAAACTTACTCAAGTATAAGGAACTAAGTTCAGTTCTATTCTACAATCAATCTATATTTACTAATTGGTTCATTCCATATTCTACTTACAGAATTCTCTTCCCCAATGTCTTGTTATACAAAATTCATAATTTAGGATTGTAATATAATGAAATATAATTAGATGGGAAATGTTCCTAGACAACATAGCCATATAAAAGACCATGTAGAGGAACACTGATTAGTGCATGACCATGCTAGTGGCCGTATATCTTTCTATATAAAATTGTCATTTTAGCATGCTTAGATATATAGTCGTGTATTTGGCTGTGTACCCTTTCTATGGATTTTTGTAATTTAATATACCCAAGTATACGAGCATATCCTTTGTCCATGTACCTTTTTGTATATACTCGTATTTCTACATGGGCAGCTACATGGGCATGTATCTAACTATGTACAACACTGTTCATATTAATATTTCGCCAATAAAACTTAAATGCATAATCCATCATCAAACTAAACATTTAAGGCTATTACATTTTTTGAGTTTAAATTTAGATGTGACTAGGGCCTATTACTAGTCATATGCCTAAATTTAAATTACTAAATTTTATCAATTCAACCATAAATTTTTAGATTCAAAATATAGGGGCATATTAAAAGATGATGATTGCAAACTTTAATCCTCTATTTGAACTTGACTTTTTCTCGCTTGTAATTTTCCCATTGTCCAAAATTAATGTAAGCTTTTAAGCCACTATAACAACTTCAATTACACTTCAAAGCACATATTAACATACTAGAAATTTCTAGTTTATCAATTCAATTAGCATGATTATCCATCAATTTTCCAATTCCATCATTTTTCAACTTGTAACTTATTATAGTCATAAAATTTATCATTATGTACTGGTTATAAATATTTATAAGTTTCACCATTTTCATAAAATAATTTGTCTCTTATACATAAGCTTCCAAAATTATATACATATAGGGGATGGCCTAGAAGGAAAAAGGTTAGGGGAGGGGGGTGTTGCGGTGGATGTGTGGGGACTTTTCTTTCTTTTTTTTTTACTAGTGAATGCATCCCGATATTATTTAATATTAAAATAAAAGTAAAACTAAAAAAGAAAAAAAGATTCTTATTAAAGTAATATTAAATAAATGCAAGTTAAAAAAATTAAATTGATTTTTATAAAATTTAAACTCATAATCTCATATAAAAAAGAACTTGTCTTACCATTTTGTTATTTACAACACTTTATTAAGTTGTGCTTCTTTTATATATATATATATATATATATATATAATATGTACTTTTTTCCTTTCTTAAACAATCCAACCACATGTTTAGATACTTACTAATAATTACTTTTCATTAGAAAATGAAAGTCAACAGCTGGTCAATGCGGTGTTCGAAAGATATGTCTTTTATTTAATATAGCTTGGTGTTGCAACCTTGGAATGGGCCAATGTGGATTGACACAGCATTTTACATCCCTCATTTGATGGAATATTCACCCTTTAATATTTTCAATAATGCAAATATACACTTAAGACTGACATTCTTATGTAGCATAAAATTTTACCTAGTTACATAATAAAATGGCGAGATAATTGCATGCTTTGTATTTTATATTTATAGTTTGAAAATGTTAAATATCATTTCTTATTGAATTTTTATTTATTAATTTTTATAAAGTAAAATTTAAAATACTAATATCATATCCAATTGAATTTTTGTTTGTTGGCAAAGGGAATGTTAAATAAAGTAATAAATTTGACAAATAAAAATTTAATTTAGTATAACATTGGATAACTTTAGACCTTAAGCATAAAATCCAAAAACACTAAAAGCTCATATATTGAATTTAGATTATTACTAAAATAACAAGCATCCTTTACCTTTGTTTAGAATAGAGGAAACGGGAGCAGATTATTTAGGAAGGAAAGATAGTAGTTTGATTTTAATGATTCTTCTATTTTCTTGGTAAGAGAGGAAATGAAAATACAAGGAAATTGAAGAGGGTCATAGCAGGATAAATTCCACCACATGCCATTATATTTAAAAAAAAACTATTTTAAATGTAAACATTTATTTTGATCACTAAAACTAGCTAATAAACCTTTTAAAAAAGTTAAAATTTACCATTTTGTTGACCTTTTTTTGATCCTATGGTAATCAGAAATCTTATATGGTATATATAACATTAAAAAAATTATAAGTAAAGGGATTAATATTTTGAGTCAAATTCAAATAGAAAATTGAATTTTCAAATGGTTAAAATAGAATATTAACGTTGTACTAAATTTTTAAGTGGTTAAAATAAATGATTAGTATTCTATTAAGTAATTCAAAATATAAGTAAGGGGATCAACATTTTGAGATAGGTTCAAATAAATGATTGAATTTTCAAATGGTTAAAATGGAGATATAAGGTTATATTAAGTAATTAAAATAAATTATTAACTTTTAAATGGTTCAAATATAGAATCAATATAATGCTAAGTATTTTAAATAAAGGATCCTATCACTATTTTGTAAAGTGTCACATCAATTCATTTAATGGTTTTATAGTGGCACCATAATGGGATTACTTGTTAAATCACTTAGCATAACATTGATATTTTATTTTAACTATTTGAAAGTTTAAAACCTCTTATTGAACTTAAATCCCAAACGCTAATTTTCTCACTTATAATTTTCTCATATAACATGTATTTTCTCGCATATATGTCCACATTTTCATTTTTTAAAAGATGAAATAAGCAACTAAATTAATAAACAAAGTTAAATAATAAAGCATTTTCCTTAAAATATTAGGCAGATGTTAAAACAACCATAAAAAGTGATTTTTAGTAAACGTAAAAGCCACAATTTCATTTCCTTGAAGACAATTTTTTCTCCATAAATTTTGCTCGAGTTGATATGAGAATTATAGAGATTCTAGATAGCCTTCACACGGGTTTATTTAATTATAAGATGAAAGGAAAGGATAAATTAAAAATGTTATAATACAATGATAAAAGGACATGTTATACATGCTACATTAGATTTCTGGTTGGTATATGATTAGAAAGACAGTAGAATGACAGAATTACAACTTTTTTAAAAAAGTTATGTGGCTTTAGTTGTTATAATAAAAGTTTAGTAATTTGTATGATATTATTTCCAATCAATCTTCCCTTTCAAATTCTTATGTCACAATTGATACATTGGAATAGATTCAGAATGAAATCATAATTTCGAGTTCTATTCTTTTTCCTATATTTAGAATTGCATTTTTAAATGTCGGAATTTCCATTCTTTGTAATGGATGATTCTAGCTTCAAAGAGGAATTTGATTTTGGATTTGAGAAAGTGGAATCGTGATTGCATTTCAACCCATCAACAAGAATTACTTAAAGTCTTTTAATGTAATTTATCACATCATGAGTTAAGGGCATTTTTAATAAATGTCATTGTATATCATTTAATTCCATTCCATTTTGTGAATATTTACAAACTTAAGAATGGAGTTTGGTGATTCTATTCAATTTCAACCCATTACATTTTAAGTCATTGCTACTTACCAAAAGGTATTCTCCAACATTTCTTAGTTCATTTTTCATTCTGTCCAAGCTTTTTTTTCCTTAGAGCAACTTTAAAGGAGTGAAGAGTACAAATTCTAATGCCAAGCACTCCATCCTCATTGATAATGAGGATTACTTGCTTAGAATCTAAAATGAAAATTGTTTGTCAAAGCAACGGTACTTAACCTTTTTTTTTTAAGAGTACAAATGATAAAAAATAAGATCCATAAAATAATAAAAATTACTAAATAACTTTTTAAAATTAATCCATTAATAAAATAAATAATTATTTAAAATACTAAAGTAGCAATTTAAGCAACTTTTGAATTACTTTCTCTTACTTTTCCTTCCTTATGTTACATTATTGACTAAACTTGTTGACTTAAAATATCAAATCAAAAAGCAGAATGATGTTGAAAAAACAGTGTACAAATCCATTTTTTCCTTTGAGATATTTAATAAAGGGAAATTTATGTTGAAATAGATTTATAAAAAGAGTGCATATATAATTACAAATAACCTAGGACAGATGAATCCCAAGTTATTTACACTTTATTTAAAGGTAAATATATATATATATATATATATAGTTAATTAGTTAGTTATTTTGAAATAACATTCGTCTATAGTTAGCTATTTTGAAAACATTCTTCATGTCCATTTTATTCTATTTAGTAAAACACTTTTTCAATCACTACTTTGAAATAATTCTTTTTTAAATATATATTTGAGAATTTAGATCCGTCCATTTCTCTGTTGACTTGGGTTGGCTGAGTCTCTAAATTAAACAGGGTCAAGCGAATGAATTTCTAAGGAAGAAAAGTCATTCCACATCCTGCCATTTGTTAGGCCAAGACTTACCTAACTTGTTTGCTTTTCTACCGTTCTAGGAAGCCGGGGGCTGAGTGGTTACTGGTTTTGCAGCTTGCGGAAATCGAAATTTGTTAGTTAAGACTCGTTGACTTAACATCCAATCAAAGGGCAGGAAATCGAAATTTGGCCTTTGGTTCGTTAGGATGCAATAATTTTTCCTGTTCATTGAAAACAATATTCAATGTATTTACTATGATGCTTCCTGCTGAACACGTGTTCAATTCCTTCAACAATATTTCAAGGTCCTTAAAGGAACTTTGAAGTATTTTTTTTTTCTTAACTTGGTTTTTAAATTTTTATTAGTTGAAGTGTGTGATTGAAATTCAGTAAAAATATTTAAAAAAATATTAAGAAATCTTTATGAAGAAATTATGGATAAAGTAATAAATTTCTTAAAAAAAAAGAGTTTTTTTTAAATATTAATATAGTATCTAAAAGTTTAAAATGAGTTTCTTTCAATTAAATATGATCTAAAAAGTATATATATAAATGATACAAATTACTAATGCAATTTGAAAATATAATATATAAGGTAATTTAGAAACTACCTTTAAAATTTATTGATACATATATATTTATAGCTACACACACATAATGTGTGATAAAATGAAGATTTATGCTAAATCAAATGTGAGTCACACCTTTATCACGTGGTTGGTTTTCATGTTCCACCATGATAATATTTTATCATTTGGAAAAAATACACAAGCATTTTACTACATGAAATATATCTATATATATATATGAATGTGTCAAAATTTTAATGAAAAATCAATAGGTGCTCGCAAGCCTTTTTATTTTTTTTTCTTTAGATTTTAAAGAAGTCGAGATATATATATCTATTTACATTACATAGTATTAATTTTTTTTTATATCCAATGGAATTTAGACAATATAAAAAATAATGATTAGACCTTCAATAAGTGCAGGATACGCGAGCTATGATTTAAAAAGAAAAGAAAAATTAATTAAATTTTGCTTATTTTGTTCTTTGCAAGGTACCCACAAGAACTACTGAAAGAAAAAAGATACATAGATAACATGGACACTAATGCCTACTGAAAAAAAAATGCTTAAGACATGTTCAGATACTAAATGAAAAAATGAAACCTTTTTTTCCTTCTATACAATTTTTTTAATGATCAACTCTTATTAGAAACCTCTTTTTTCCTTCTATAAGTTTACTATTTGTTTTTTAATAATAAACTCTAATAAGACTATAATTTGCTTTAATGGTTAAATAAGACATTTGGAACACTCACATTAATGAACATGTTAAGGGGATAAAAGGATATAAATATACGTTCTCGTAGATTGGAGATCTTAATAGAATGATTTAAAATTCTAAAGCTAAGTCCAATTGTTAAGTAAATTCTAGATTACAAATTAAAACCCTCTAAACATTTATCTTTGTGTATTTAAACACCATAAACTTGGATCTTACCACATATTTTTAACTAAGAAAATAAAATTTCTGTTTGTTGCTAAGTTATCAAAGTTTAAGAGGGTTCTTTTTAAAGTTCAAAGAGGATATTTGCATTAAGGTTGAAGTTTATAAGGGTTATTTACAATTTTCTCTATATTTTATTTATAAAAATATTGATGCAAAAGTTGGGAGTAATATGCATAACACTAAAATAATATTGTAAAGATGTAATACTTTCAAAATTAGAAACTCTGACAATTAAGTGCAGATGTATGGATTATTTGGAGTCAAATAGAAAAGAGAAAATTAAGTTTGGAGATTAATTTTACAAAATGACCAATTTGTGCCTAGACCCAATTTATATTCTTTGAAGTTGGCCAAAATCACTACACAACTTAATTAAAGCCATTTTGAGTCATTTTAAATTATTGGGGTTGATCTTTGGAAGTTTGGAGACAATTTACTAGAAAATGACCATTTTTGCCCCTAAAGACAGTTTTATCAAATTTAAACCCAAAATTCCTTAGAGACCCCAAATATAACCCAAAGAGCTCAATTAGATGAATAAAATCAATTAAAAAGTATTTGGAGACGATTAAGAAAAAAAGTTTTTAAATTCAAAGGTCAATTGGGTAAAATGATCAAAGTGCTCCTAAGCTTATTTTATAAAAGAGTAGCTAATCCATTTAAATTCCAATGACATTTTAGGAAAAAGGAAGCATCATTTTGTACCTAGAGTATGTTTAAGAAATTAAGAAAAATAATACCAAAATAGGCTAAATTAAGAGGACATATGTCATAATAAGTTACAACCTCCTATCACTTGTGAACCTATTTACCTTTACCCTTAAACCCTACTATCTAAACCCACTTTTGGCTAAAAAGTAGCAGCCCCCCATTTCATTTTTTCTAGAAAACTCTTTAAGGTAAATGCTCTAAAAAAAAAAAAAACCGTTAAATCTCTTCTACTCCTTAAACCTCTTAATACCCATTAAATCCTATATTAATCTAATTGCTTTTCTTGTGAGTTTTAGACCAAGGATCAAGTGAAACTCCAAGCTAAGAGGGGGCTACTTTCCACATGATTTGGTGTGAAGATAAGTAAAAAAATGACTTGATTCAAGTGGATTTTAGTTTCTAGATTGTAAATCTAAGTAATGTATGATGTTTATTGTGAAGGAAGTTAATAGGGAGTTTGGGAAAAACATCATCTTAGAGATGGGTAGGCATGGTTGAGAGAATATTTGGGTATTTCTTGGATTTGTAGCAGGATAAGTTCAAACTCTTGTTTAAGTTGATTTAGAATAATTATAAGTAATAGAACATGATGATTTGATGATTTATTTGAATATTGATGGAGTATTGTAAGAACCTATTATGACCACCATTTATCTTGCTTCCCTTAAGTGTCATATGATGATTTAAGTGTTAATTTAGGATTTAATGTGCTAGATGTGTTATTGGGCATTGGAAATGTGGTTAGAAATCAAGTTTGATACACTTAAATGGAGATTATGTTGAGCATTGTTATAATTGCCACTATAATGATGAAAATGAGGCTTAAATGGTTCTTGTTAAGTTTGATTTGAGTGTTAATTGATGATAATTTGACTATTGGAGTTCCTATGATATCTAGATTGATTTTGGTGATTAAATGGAATATATGTAAGGTTAAGAGTTGAAATTGGTGATATAGTCAAACTAGGTGGTTGATTAGATTCAATTGATGACTAAATTATTAATTCCTAGCATTTTAACATGTTTCGATGTGATAAATTTGATGAAAATTGAAGTTGTAAGATAAGTATTGAGTTTAGCAAGAATTGAGGATGAATTAGATTAAATTGTAGTATATGTGAACTTGGAATTTTGATTTTTTTTTCATATTTTGGCATGATGTTTGGTTTTGAAAAAAACATGTGATAAATTATGTTTATTTTGGGTTAATTTGGTAGAATTATCAATTAATTATGAATAGGAAGTGGATTGGATATGAAATGAGGTCTAAAGGTGATAATGTGTTGAATTAGACTAAAGAATGGATGAAGTTGCAAGTTAGGGCGTTTCCTGCATTATTTTCTCTGTTTTGATAGTATTTTAGACTTGAAAATGAGAAATAAATGATGTATTAGACACTAGGAAAGAGTAGGAGCAAGTGAGCTTTGGTTTGAGGTGATTTGGATCTAAATTTAATAAGTTATGGACTCTTAAAGTTAAAAATTCGTAATTAAGTTTGGTTTGATAGTTCAAGGGCTCTAAATTAAATAAAATAACACTTTTTGTGTCAAAATGGGTGGTAGAAGTGATAAGGGAAAAAAAAATCTTTGGTTTCACTTGATTTGAGCTTAAATTGAGTAAGTTATGACATTTTAAAGTTATAACCTTAATTTTTGATAAATTAAAATTAAGTTGAACAATGGTTTAATTAAATTGGGTTAAAACCGAACCAATCCCAAGTTAGCCCAACCAAAATAGGCCTAAAGAGCACCCTCTTACTTTTTCCTTCGGTGACTCATGTATTTAAACATAATTTGCTTAGATGGGCTTAATTAATTAAACTATGTTAATTGGACCAAAATAAAATGTAACATAATAATGTGAACCCAACAACTCATGGGTCTAAGATCCAAAATCGAAAAACATAATTGGACTTATTTCTTCCTAAAGCTCATATCCTAAATGGGCTTTAGCATGATAAGTAACTAAATCAAGCCTTAAAGCAATTTAAGGTCCAAATCGACTTAACTTATCAAAATGAATTACATATGGACCTAATGAAATGGAATTGATCGACATAACTATAATAAAACCAAATGGGCCTAAGACCTAAAACCTAGTTAGTTAGTCCCATTAATTTTTAAGGTCTATACCCTAAATGGGCTTTAACAAATAAATTAAATTTAAAGGGGTCTTTAACCTTCAAGGCGTTAAATCAAAGAAGGATTTAAAATGAAATTGAAATTGCACCTAAAACACAAAAAATAAGAATAATTAAACATCATGGACCTAAATTGATTAAAATAAGTGGAATTAATCTAATTGAACTTAAAATTGACTTAATAATTATAATTGAACTTAATTAGGACTAGTGGGACTAATTCCAAATATAACTAGGCTTACTATACTTAAAGGGCCCAATTACCCTAATTGGGCCTTAAATGCAATTACATTTAGATTTCAAATAACTTATTAGTCAAAATGAATAAACTTTAAATGGTATAGGCCACAATTAGCTAAAAGCTAATCGGGCTTAGAAAACCCAAATTGGGTTTGTAACTAGTATGGGCTTTAAATAGTTTAAACCAACTCTAGAATATAATTAAATCACTTAGAATAAGCAATAGACTTATAATTTTCTCTTTGATGCATAAAACCAAATTAATCAACTCAATTGGAACTCAGATTGCGATTCGAGAAATGTTAACCTTTCTGGTACGCACTAACTTGCATGTTATGTTTTAGGATAGAAAAATTGAGCTTGACTAATAATCAACTTAACTCAGTAACTTCTTGTTGCTTATACATGGTTGCTTGAGTTGGCAAGTGACAAACCTTAGATTAGGATTATGGCTACAATCATATGCCCTAAAATGAAACATAGTTAGGTGCTTAGGACATTAAAAGTAGCTTGACGGGTATCTTATAAATGAAAATGGATCGGATAATGGGTATTGTAAATGGAGAGAAGGTATATCAGGAGTTGTTTGAAGTTATGGGTCTCGACGGGGTGATACATTATAGCTAGACCATGATCAATGAGGATTGCATTACAATAGGTTCACTTAAAGGAGGCTACTTAGGTACATAGTTTTCAATAACGTGAAGTCTAGTTGCTTCTATCAAACCTTAATGCCCACTATGGTGGAATCAAACCCTATGTCTCCTGTTGTGATGTCTAAAGTCATGAGTACTCCCATACTAGATGTTTAAATAAAATAATGAATAGAATTAAATGATTGTTTGTTACATTAGTTGTATGCTTACTTGACATGTGTGAATGTATTTGTGTTACTATGTATTGGGCCTTTGTGGCTCATTCCCCCTTTACTACCTCCTCTTTTTTTTTTTTAGGTGAAGATTTTATTGGTCTATTGTATGACTTAATGGGTTATGATTTCGAGCATTAGATATATGATGAGATTATAGAGATAGGCTAATCAAATGTTTTTATGATTGAAATTTGTTATGTTTTAAAT
This sequence comes from Laguncularia racemosa, assembly GCA_037954665.1. Classification (NCBI taxonomy): domain Eukaryota; kingdom Viridiplantae; phylum Streptophyta; class Magnoliopsida; order Myrtales; family Combretaceae; genus Laguncularia; species Laguncularia racemosa. The sequence goes on from JBBMOL010000121.1 coordinate 2,066,959, forward strand.
TATGTTTTTTATTTTTCAATTGTACCAAGACTTATTAGGGGCTCGCTTATGGCACCATGCCTATTACTTATAGATTGTATCTTTTGTGGGCCTTATAGGCCCTAAGATCTAGTTTATCATTCTTTATCTTATCACATGTTTTTATAACCAACAACTATTAAATGTTTTCAAAAATCCAATGTTTTGCCAAAATGATTTCAAAATCTAATGAATAATTTCAAAGTCTTAAAATTGGTTTAGAAACTCACTTACTAATCATAATTTTACTTATTCTACTTAAATAGGGTATTTGGCAAACTGTTAGTACCGTAGCAATTTCAAGGCGTAACATTATTTGTAATATAAGTGTGTAACTTTTATTATTAGTTGTAACAAAAATGATGGGAATCCACCCTACGGTTCCAGCAATAGGGAAACTAGACTTGGATGCATGAGCTTAGACATCCACATATAGTCACATTTTATATAATAATATTTGATTTTGTACTTTAGTAGGTACATTTATCGGTTTTTACAAGATGACCAAATAACATGCACTAAGAATCAATTTATGGGACATTCTTGGAGTCACATCTAACGGTCCACAAATTGTTTAATTGAAGTGAAGAATCGGCCACTTGAAGACCAATTATATTTGTAATTGTTGCTTATGAGAACCGGCCTTTTATTTTTGTATTTGTAATTTGTCCTTTAGAAAACCGGCCACTTAGTGGCATCTTTGTAATTTTTAGTATATTTTTACCCTAATTGAAGCAAGTATAAATACCTGCTAACTAGGGTATTTAAGGAGACTTTTGACATTTTTGAGAAAAACATACACTTTATGCCATGAGGGTTCTTCCTTGCAAACAAATATCTCTTATCGATTTCTTTGTGAAATTGTGGCGAGAATCAACAAGAGTAAATTGTAAGTTATATCAATCTTACTTTTGTTGTTTTACAAATTGTATTTAGTGAGTAATATCTAGGTACAATTTGTGGGTTACTTGTTCATTCACGTGAATTAGGATTGTATATTTTTAGATTTGATTATTTCAAGTTGAGATTGAATCCTAGTTTAATTGTGTGTTGTTCCATTGAAGATCACATACTTGTTTGTTCTTACATTCATTTAGTGTTCAAGCCTATTGTTTGATGTGTTTTCCATCTAATTAGTTAAGCACATAAAAAAATTTATATCGAATTTATTTATTTTTATCCTATATTTTATTTCATTTTATTTTTCTTATGACTATGGTAAACATATTTATAGTTTTTTAAAGCTATTTTATATAGGTTATAGAAACTTATACTTTTACATTTCGATTTTACATTTTGATTATATAAATCCACTGTCAATTCTAAGTAAAATCGCGAGTTTAACAACCTTAAGTGGACAAAATCATGACTTGGTGAGTTTGTCCTTGACCAGTGCCATTCAAGCAATGTTATCAAGCTTTAATTAAGCATACCATGCAATCTATCTACATGTAAAATGAATGCAAGCAACACATCCATCAAAGTTTGGGACCTTGGAAGTTGTTGATTTGCATCATCTATATGTTGATTGTACTCTATACTTAACCATATGGTAGTGATGATTGTTCTCCATACTTAGCCATATGGTAGCATCCCCCCTTACCTAGGGTTCGATTATCGCACTTAACTATCACCGATTAAAAAAAAGCCACTACAGGCCAATCCAGATGAATCCTACATTAGGGCATCCACCATCAATCAATCAATCAATCAATCAATAATGCCACAAGGGTCAAACCAACTGATCTCGACTCTAGTGTATACACCATCAATTAATTAATCAATAATGCCCACACATGCCCTGATCAAGGAATTATCTAATAGTTTTGTCCTAACAAAATTAGTTTTGATAAAATTTTCATCAAAGAACTCATAAGTACACATTGAGGTTTTAGATAAAATTACCAATGGTGGTCTTGAGAGCAAGCATTAAGGTTTTAGATAAAATTACCATCGACAGACTCAAGAGCACACACCAGGGTTTTACAAATAGCAACTTCTAAGAGCACACATTGAATTTTACAAAAGGTAGTTTCTCAAAACATATGCTAAAGTTTTAGATAAAATCTTTATGAATACATTTTTAAAAATTTTTAAAGACATTTCAAAAATATTGGGAAAAGCTTTAACACTCTACAATCATTTTTTGTGTGCCTATTGGGTCATAGCCATACGATAGGTATATCCAATTATTTTGGTCAAGAATTTAAATTTATAGATTAATAAGGTGATTATACAAATGATGGCATAGAAGGAAATGGGCCATTCCAATAGACAATCAATAATAATCAATGGAATAACATGCAATTAGCAAATAGTAAGTAAATAGTAAATTATTAAAACTCCCTCACTTGAGTATAATTGCTCATGACCCAGAGGAGGAAATAAGGAAAGAGAAGGAGGAGGCACTGGTCCGTGAAGGAGTTACGGTGGTAGGGTTGCGGTTAAGGGTGATCCAAAATGAAAAAGAAGGGAGGTAGTTGCTTTTATGTCAAGGGAAGGGAAGAATTGACGGCAGCAGCTGGTCGAATTGAAGAAAGAGAGGATTAGGAATGGCAGTTGTTAAGAATTGAAGAAGAGAGGGGATGAGCAACGGTAACAGATTGCCTAGGAAGAAGAGACGAGTAATTTTAACAAGTTGTAACATGTAAATAAATGGGATATATTTTGATTTTCTTCTCCTAGGTTTCGCTGCAACTAGGGATTTTTTTGTCCTTCCCTTCCTTTAATTAAGGGATCTCTAGGATATGGGAGGGGAAAGTGTAGGTTATGAAGCTGTACGTAGCTTCAAAAAATTTTGGGGCATATAAATTCATTGTAGATTTATCAATCTTTGTAAAGGTGCACAAATATCATTATGTGAGTTTCACAAGATTTTATTTCATTCTTTTAGTTTTAAGCGGACTTGATTCCTTCCCTAAATAGTTAATCATCCTATATATTCTATGGATTCAATTTTATTACCTTCCCGTCATTCGAATTATGAAATCTTCTTTGATTGTTTTTAATATTTCTATAATTACTCGATTGTTTTTATTAGTTGTTTTCAAACAGCTAAACAAATGCTAATGATCCCTTCTAAATTTGTAGTTATCATGTATATATATAAAATATATTTATTTGACATATTTATTATTCTTGAACATAAGTAATTATATATATATATATGCATAGTAAGCAATACATTTATGGAAGCTCACTAGTTATAGATTCTATAGTATATGCTCCTTATAAACATAATGCTTCACATATATTTTCTAAATACACTTTTATAGTTTTATTACTGATATCATGAATTTGTATACATACATATTGTATTTATTTATTTATTTATTTATTTGAACATATCTAATTATGGATTAATTATTACATAGATTAGGTAATACATATATATAAGCCATCATATAATGTTAAATACAATATGTATATTTTTATTAGATCATTTAATATTTCAAAATCATATATATATATATATATATATATAATACTTTGAAGATACCATGCTCACAATTACTTGTATTTGCAGATTTTACGTTTTTGTGTTTACAAATTTCCTAATACACATTCGTTGTGTTTGTCTATATGTGCTAAAGAATTCGATAATTATGTAAGCTTTCGAAATGTTGATTATAAAAGTATAATTATAGACCATATATGATACATAATCTATATGTGTAATAGATAGTAATATGTGTAGCTTATATCTTCTATTGGTTATATCTTACTGGTAATATTTCCTAGATTGGTAACGATAAAGATTTATTGATTTGTTTTAATATTACTATAGTTATTTACATTTGTCATTTATAATTATTATTGCATAATCCATTGTCATCGTTATTTGAGTATGGCTAGTAATAAAAAGGTACAAATTTAATTCTTAAAGTGGTGTATGTCATGTGTTATATTTCAAATGATAAGTGATAGATATGGCTTTTAGAAATTTCAATAAATATATCATTGTAAAAGGGAGTACAGTTATTTATGATCCTTTTCAAACTCTTGAAAGGATCTATTTATAAGTGGAGATTTCTGTGTCATATTATTATCAAAGTATTTTATTAATATTATTATACATATATAACGATCTAAGGTCTCATTGAGGTCTATTGAACATGTTTCAAATGTATAATTAGCCAAACATGGCCATTATCATCATCATCATTCATGTCAATTTTTTTTCTTTCTAGTCTTTTTTGTAGTATAATTACAAGTGCCTTATCATTTTGTTAGGAAGTGCACTTAACATTTGACTTTTTGATTGATTAACAATATATTACCTTACCAAAAAAAAATGTTAATATTATAAATTTTCCATGAAGTATGTGCTAGAATTTTCCAGGTTTTCAAAACATGTAAACACCCGGAAAATATATAGTTATCTAATATTTAATAAAATATAAAGCCAAGGTCAAGCATGTAAATATGATAAAGACACAAGGGTAATTAGGTCTTTTCACGGTCTGGATATATAAACCTCAACTTCACCTAGGGAAACCTTTTTATCATTTGCATAGTAACAAACAATGGGACACTCTTTGGAACTCTAAGGCAACTTAGTGAATAACCACTAAGACCAGTTTGATTTCATTAGATAAGGTGTTCTGATGATTGAGTTAGTATTTCTAATAATGGAATTGTGAATTAAGTAAATTTTTATAATTTGATTGATAGATTTTGAACCAAAGAAGGGGGCAGAATGAGCATGGAATTAAATGATTGAGGGTTTAAATCATGGATTGAGACAAATAAGAACATCAATCGACATAATGTATTAGGATTAACAAAATTTAAGATCCAATTAGACTTAGGATCATAGAAATTAGGTTGAGGAATGAATTGGAGAAGAGGAAAAACAGTTCATGTGGAACAGCATAGTATACAGTCAAGTATATGCTCGTGCACCTATCTATATAGAAATATGTATTATGTACAGAAAGTTGTATGGGCAAAGGACACACTTGTGTACTTGGGTGTATCAAATCATGAAAATACATAAAAAGGTATACAACTCACTACATGACCGTGTACTTAGGTGTGCTAAAATACCAAAATACACAAAAAGATACACGGTTATGTATCCAATTGTGCTAAAGTACACAGCTTAATGCACGGTCGTGTACCTAAAGACATTATTCTATTCAATTTAATTTCTAACTATTTGAATTTCCATGAAATCTAAACACATAGTAAAGCCTTAGAATTTCCGGTAAAGAAAGATAAGTAATCCTATAACAATTAAGCGAATAGAATCAAGTACTTTAGACTATACCTAGATTAGTATAAGAGTGAATTATTGACATTTTGATAGATTACTATTTAGCTGTTAGTCTAGGACAAGTTGTGCTTAAGAGTACGTTTCTAAGTATATGTAATCTTTGTTTTTGTTTGTGATTGTTAAGGTAGTATGAAACTAGAATAACATTTATGGCTTGGATTAGGTTACTTATTGTTTGTGCTTAGCTTGTCCTAAGGGCCTATAGTGGTAAATCTCTATAGGGTACCCTAATGATCTTTGTGTGACTCTTTCCCTAATGGAGTTGTGTACGAAAATGATCTAAGTAGTTTTAAGAACTCATGAGTATTGGGGCCCATAGTAGCAGTTCTTACTATTGCACTATGTATTAAGTATGTATCTATGGTTTGGTGGGGTTATAAGTACCCTGTTATTGTTATGTGGACTAAATGAAATAATAACCTATTGTATGATTTTGATGTCTACATTAATGCATGTGACTTAATTTATGCTTACACTTGTGTGTGTGTTTGTGGGTTATACGTACTGGGCATTAACTCTCCCTTCAAGGATATTATTTTATTTTATTTTTTTAGTTGCAAGCACATATGAATATGCTACCTATGATAAGGAACTACGGTCAAATGTATAGGAAGGAGATGACATAAATTTCTTTTATTACTACGATGACTAAGTGAAGATTTACCTTCGAAGCCATAAAAATAGTAATAGGACTTATTTGGATTATAAAACATTAAAGTATTTAGAATAGATGATATCTATGGTATTTTGAATTGATGTATTAAGAGCTCTTGAAAAAGTATTCAGATTGTGAATGAATTTTAATTAAGTTATTTGTTGTATCATTAAATTTTATCATGATTTTGATTAATAGGAATTGTAGATTTTGTGGTAAAGAGTAGAGTTAAGAGCCTTAATTTGTCTTTACTTAGTAAGGACACGTGGCAAGCCATAGCATCCCGAGCTCAGAAGCATTACACATCAACCACCTCCATAGTATTATTATTGATTGATAGACTCTTGGCCCTTAATAGTTCTGTCTTAACCATGGTTTGATTCTACACACACTCTCTTCTTAGCCCATCTTATTCTAAACGAGAATTTTTCTAATTGCTTGTACCTTAGCCGCCTCCACAGTATCAACATTGATTAATATATTCAAGGCTCCAAATAGCTTTGTCTTTTCTGATGTCTATCACTCTAATACCTAAGGATAAGCTAGTAATCCTACTATGTAAGATACCTTCCTGTATTTTGCATAGTTGGGATAGGTTTTAAGTGAGTATTAAGTATTATAGAGTAGTTTTCGAATATAGATTTTCCAAAATTTACTTTCATAGGTAGTATATGGATATAAGGTTTTCTTACTCTATATCCATTATAGAACTTATACTTTAAGATATATAAGGGGTAATTTTCATGTACCTTGTACCCTACCTATAAAAAATTATTAAATAATATTAATAAACAAATAATAAATGATGATATTGCATTTTTCAGCAATTAAACATTTTAGTTAAAAAAAAGAGAGTTTGAGCTCATAAGTTAATAACGTTAAAGATTAAATCTAATCTTGTTTCTCTTTATGTTTTTCATTCTTTCTATTGTTCTTCTCCATTTTCCTATCCAACTTCATATTTTTAATTCTTTTCTCTTATTTTTTCTCATTTATTAAATAGTAAGATCAAATAAATATTGTAGGTAAGAAAATTTACTCTTTTTTTTTTTAATTTTACAAGTTTTATTATAAATTTTGTAAGTGTTGTATATAAAAAACTTATAATATTATATATAGATTTTTTTTATTTCACATCAATTTAAAATTTATAAAAAGAAAAGTATAATTTACAGGTCTCATAGGTACTTTATATTCTGTAGATTTTATAGAAGATAGTTTCAATGTGTTATAAGTTTCAAAATTAAAAAGTTATAAAATAAAAATAAAGTACAGATAAAACTCTCTACCCTACCGACCTGAATTAGCTCATTTCTACTATTAACTACATTACTGTACTTGTTGACAGCTCAATCATAATATACTTTAAACAATCATTGAAAGGGGGAAACACCTTATCAATCCTTCCTTCAAATCTTCGTACTAGACTTTTATCGTAGCCTCTTCCCAAAGACTAAAATTCCCATAGAAAGCTCTCAAGATCCTGAATATAGGATCGTTGGGGTTGGGGTCTAATACAGTCTTATTTGACACTACATTGTATATTCTTTTCCATAGATAGTCGAAGATATCTTCATCAAGATGGTGTCTCTATCCTTTCCTGACATACATCAAACTTAATAATGACTTATTAATGGAGTTCAGTTCTTCTTGGAGATCTATATATCATACCCGCCAGACGTGGCACAACTTGTCCAAGACATAATATGATTAAATGCTCAAAATTTCTAAATCACAACAGAATTTTCTACGAAGTCAAAGAGTTTTCGCTTATGTTGCTAACCAAATATTTCTACTCAAGAAAATTAATAAAATAACTAAAAATTAAGTAATCGCAAATTTAATAAATTAAGTTTCAAAAGCTAAATTTTAAAGAAAGTAAATATTAAATTACTAATTTGATCTTAGCAATAAGGTTTGCTTATAAATTAGTGATATGATAACTTCAAGCCCATGAATTTTGTTGCTAATATTTAAATAAAAAAAATGACTCTAATAAGAGCCAAACTTTTACTTTCATGGGTGTAAATGTAAGCCCATAAAATTGTTCTGCCCTTTAGATTTAAATATAACACAGCTTTGTTTCCTTATATTTTAAAATAAGTTTAATAATCAACTTTTCCAGAGCTTAAGATCACCAAAGCACTCCAGACCACTGCCAAACCCATCCGTGGTCATATTATCTTATTATATATATTTGAGGTTTTGATTCTATAAATTGCGTTCCACGTGGACCTTTTATGTTAATATGATTTTTTTTTTTTCCTTTTCCATTAAGAGAAGGCTAAAATATATATTGTTAAAGTTGACCCTACATGGAGAGACCATCAATTTGCTAAAATTAGCCTAATGAATGAGAGAAAATTATTAAGCATGCCTAAATGGAAGATAACAATAGTGGGAATACTCTTAAATATTGTGATTTAAAAAAAAATTCATAAATATTGCATCTGCAATAATTATTCAAAAAATAGGTTTTAAAGACATGGACGCGATTTGTGACTTCTTTTTTTCTAAAATTTGCAAAACTGAAGGCACATACTCAGTTTGTACATTCAATACAATTTGTATGCTCTGGGCCTAGACAGTATCCACACCTTTAGTATAACTTTTTTTTTTTCACACTTCGACATATGGAAACATAGCAATTTCACTTCTATAAAAATACCAAACGGCAATGCGTTTAGTCCTAGCTATAGTAAACTCAAATCAATCTTTTTTGATATATAATGGATTTTATAACTCCAAACGAGCAAAAAGTTAAAACTCTTAAAAGTTTGAAAAGTAAATTGTGTCAATTTTAGTTTTTATTTTTATTTTTTTTATCTTTTTTCCAACTTTGAAAAGTCATATAACTTTTTGCTTATTTAGAGTTATAGAGTCCATAATATATATATAAAAAATTGATTTGAGTATATTATAGTTAAGACCAAACTGCATTACCATTTGGTATTTTTATATGAGTAAAATTACTTTGTTTTTATATGCTGAAATGTAAAAAAAAAAAAAAAAATGTAACAATAAAGGCACGGACAAAGTATGTGTCTTGAAGCAATATGCTTCAGGGTGTGGATGCTGTATGCCTTCAGTTTTGCAAATTTGGAAAAAAAAATCGTAAATTATATCCGTATCTTCAAAACCTAAAATAATTTTTGCAAATATTATATTTCGGAAATTTTTTAAAAGTTGTTTAACTTTAACAATATTTCCCTTGTTATGCGCCAAAAGGGAGCCTAGAAGTCTCTACTAAAATTATCATGGCATGTATGCACCTGTTACATGATGATTGTCTTACGAGTCAAAGATCATAAGACTCTAAATAAATAATTGCATTTACAACTAATCATAGTACATATAATTGGATAATAAAATATAACTATATATCTCATACCCCGCGGACAACCATGATCACAGAGAAACAGTATCCCCTACCAATCAATAAAATATGATAAATCCTAGGTTTCTTAGTTTCAAATTCTATTTACACAAGGGTTCTAACATTTCATTTAAGTAAATCTATCCTTCACAATTCTTACTTTGTTATTTTGGTCTTCCAAAACTCTCAACACTTCACACCTTATCCCATCATATGCTTTTGTAATCATTACCTACAAAAGAGTCTTTGAGGGGGTAAGTCCACTATGGTTCAGTGAATGGGATGATAACACTTTCAATGCTACATACACACAAGCAAATATCAAATTAAGTTATCAAAACATATGCTATGCATGAGAAACCATATGAATGCAACATCTCACGTGGTCTTCCGATAACCAATGTGAAGTTTAGGGTTTATGCCCCCCTTGACCTTGGGTTGGGGATTCTAAAGTCATCATCAATGCCCAGGTCATTACCCGATTTATTTCTCTTATCACTTTGTTAATTATGATATTTTCTTAACTCAATAGTGAACGCTCTAGTGCCTCTCTACACTAGACGAAACAAAACCCTCAAGGCCCGACCGACTCGAAACTGTCAAGGCGCGACAATGCCCTAATCATTTAGTTTACACTTGGTGAAACAGTAATCCTCTTTATTACCCTGGCGAGCTCTATGGTAGTGATGGCCTTCAATCTCATGGAAATGCATGTTAGGTTTTAATCAGGTCCACTTCTTTAATTAATTGATTTAAGGTGACTAAACAACATATACCATCACAATCAATTTCCATTCAAACAATGAAGCAACTACCAAGCATTTCATTTCACACTCATCACAACAAGCACAAATCATGCCTTCCTTATCACTCAAGACAAACACTAAACCCAATCCCCGTGGAGGTAGATTATCTAGTTTTAGAACAAGTTAAATTAACTTGACACCTCTTTGTGCCATTTCTTTTAAATGTCAAACCGCTTGAGTTGACTTAGAATCATCATATCTGACACCTTTGTGTCATTTATCTTACATGTCAAACCAACCACTCGGGTTTGATTTACAATCATCATCTTTAACACCTCTATGTCCTTGCACTTCTCAAGTGCTCTATCACTTTCACTTCTAAAAGCCAGTAAGGTCATCTTGTTTTCTCTTTTGATGTCCTCAAGACTTTTGTATATGATATATATATATATATATATATATACATATTTGTGACACATTTTTACTTAAAGATAATTTACTAGACACTTTCCCTTATAAACTTAAGAGGGTAAGAAAACAGGATCGTTAGGTTGTAAAAACCAAGGTTGCACTCATGATTTGTATGATTAGGTTCATGAGTGTATTTCGTAGATATAATAAGAAAATAAGTTTGTTTAAGTATATGTATACACATTTTGGAACCAACTCTGACATGTATACATAATGATACCTATACACCCTATTCCAACTAAGCATACCTGCTCGGTAGCTATAGAAGGAAAAGCTAAGTTTTTATGTTTTGGTTTGTTTTGGAAGAAAACAGTTTTTAAATCATGGGTTAAGCTTGTGGTTATAGCACTAGCGATATGGCGCTAGGTACTATCATTAAGGTAATGAAATCTATACCTTTGGACCATTCTTTCCTCTATAATCTTCACGATTTCTTTCCTAACTCATTAATCCCTAATGCATAACTCAACTCAATAACAAACAGCAATTTCACATGCATGGCATTTAACATACAACACAACATAGTAGCATATCATTAAGTTTCCCACTCACATGTTTAGGGTTGTCGTAGTCCTAGCCGGAGTTAAGTGATTCTAGTGGGTAACTCCTTTGCATTCCTCTTGAAATTAGTGTCCTTTTACGATGCTTCCTCAACTCAATCATAGAAAGCCACATCTTCACTTGACTTTGGTAGCCTTCCAGCTCCTGATATGTGTACTCTGCTCATCTTGTGGTTGATGGCAAGGTGTGAAGTTTCCTCCTTAAGGAACTTTGGGCGAACAAGATTCGAACGTTAAACTTCCTATGAATCTATGCTTCCAACACCCCAAGTTGCTGTGATTAACTGTCTGCTTTCCTTGTGTAGAAGTCGAGTAATGGAATGTCTTCAACCTGCCAAATTTGAAATTCCTTCTTCTGTATATGCAAGATACCCTTGGAAAGGACAACTGAAGATCTTGCATTAGGGTATTTGGCCAAGAATGATCTTCCTCAACATCCTTTGAACATTCCATTGTGAAATCCATTCCATTCCAAATATTCTCCAAGCCATCATCTTGGATGTTGCTTGAATCATTCCCTTCACCATCTACACCATCATAGACGCTTCTCTTGTCCATAAAGCATCTTTAAACCTTGTATTTATCCATTTATCTCTAATATCTTCCAACGATTTACTTGTAGGATAACCCGCATGATTTAGTAGTCCTTAAAGGTTTTGTATCATCTTCTTTCTTCTCTTCTTTGTTGACATTTCCATCTACGGGTTCCCCATACTTTCTACTAGTTTTCATCTTCACTCGCGCTTCCATTACCATACATACACCAACCTTTCCCACACATTACATGCACACCAACATATTCTTATCCATATACATACACACTTTACACACCATGCACGCACCTATACATACATACACACAACCATATCATACACCAAATTGCACACAACGACAACTGCACATTATTATCCTCTTTTCTCCTCAAGTCTACATGCACACACCACTAGTGTATACATATACACATACTCCTTTCACCTCCCACACCACTATCACACACATATACACACATGCCCCACATATACTTCACACCACCAATACATACTTGCCCACATACTCTACACACATTACATACCTTCCATATCCATACTCACATACCCACACTATATATCATCTCATACAATTACTCACATACTCCATATACACCTTACACCATCAATACACACACACCCACATACTTTACACACACTACATTCACCTTCCATCCCCGCACATACATGTTCACACTCCACACATCATCTCATACTCATACATACATATCCCACATACATCATCCTCAACTTCCACACTTACACACACACATGTCCATAAACCACATACTATTTCACACACATACATACATACCAACACATACCACTCCTTCCTTATACATATATACATGCTACATACTCCACACACTCCATCCATATACACACTAGTACCACGCACCCTACACCTTCCATATATATACACACACACACCCTTACACGCTACATGCCCTCCATACATACACACACAAACCGCATTTACCACACGCTATCTATATGCATACACTCCCTCCACACATGCCACATATCATCTTATACACATACATTTCGCATAGACCACACCCTTATACACACACATGACACACACATGCTATATACCCACATACACATACCGCATACCCTTACACGCCACACATCATCACCAACACATACACACATCCTTACGCACACCACACATACACATATCCTCATATACATCACACCTACCATCACATACACTATACACTTTCATTCACACACTTCATTCACGCACACACACATACACATCCTTCATTTACACACACACCTCTGTTCACCCTACATCTCCTCATGCACATACACACACATACATCCTCCTATATTCCGCACACCACCACATACACTTACATACACACCCTTACACACATCACACATCACCGCACATATGCACACATACGTCCTTCTATATTCCGCACACCACCACACACACTTACATACACAACCTTAAACACATCGTGCATCATCGCACATACGCACACATACATCCTTCTATATTCCACACACTACCACACACATGTACATACATACCCTTACACCCCGCATACTTTCACCTACACATACACACATTCTTTTCTCTTCCTCTTCCCTCACTTGCTTTTGTAGTTGCTGTCCTCCTCATGGTTGATGTTGTTGTCCATACCGTTGTTGCTATGTCATTCATTGTTGCTGCTGTGGTTGTCGTCGTAGCTGCCAACGTGGTTGTTGCTGCCGCTGTGGTTGCGGTCCTCTTCCCTCGCACACACACATGCACACAGCCACACACACGACCTCCATTCACGCACATACACACACTCTCATACACCATCCATTGCTGCTTACACCTTCTCACACACATCATCCTTTTCTCATCCTCTTCTCTCACATGTCTTCGTGGTTGCTGTCATCCTCGCAGTTGATTTTGCTGTCCTTACTATCATTGCTGTGCCGTTGATATTAGACTCTCCCCTTCTCGCGAACATGGCTTGTCAGAAGCAGGGAGGGATGAGTAAGAATGAATCAGGTGCGGCTTAAAGAAAGACAAGGGCAAATGGAGATGTTGCTGCTGTCGTAGGTTATGGCTATGGTTATTATGGTCACCGTTATCATCACTGTTGCTGTTTTCCCTCGAGGTTTCCATTGCCATCATCTCCATGTCGTTGTTGTTGTCATTACAGTCGTTGTAGTTGCTGTTGGGGTTGCTGTCGTCGTGGTTGCTACTGCTGTTGCCTTCGTCGTTGGGAAAGAAGACAAGACAAACATGATGCTAAGTCGAAGTTCGTTGCTGTGTCATTGTTGTTGCCGCCGGAAGCTGCTGAAGAAGACGCAGCTTGGTGGTGAAGGAGAAGGATGCAGCCAGAAGAAAAGAAAAAGAAAAAGAAAAGGAAGAGGGAAAGAAGATGTAGCTAAAAGGAGAAAAGAAAAAGTAAAGGGAGGAAGAAGAGAAAGTGCGGTCGGGGAGGAAGAAGAAGAAAAGAAAAAGAAAAGGAAGAAAAAGGGAGTGAGGGATGGGATAGGCACCGACTTGCTGCTGCCATTGCCTATCTAAAGTGACAGGCGGGTGGGACGGCGGCATAATTTTTTTTTGTTTTTAAGTTATGAATATATATTATATTATATTTTGATTATATTTTATATTATAAATACCTCTATTTCATTATTTTTTTTGTGTATAAAAATATCTTTAAATTTTATATTTTTAGCATTTTATTACGAATGCTTACGTCTAACTAATCTAATTATCCTGAATATAAATATTCACTCTAAATTTACATTTGATGTTCCTAAATCTATAATTTAAATTAATTTTATTATTTAATCAAATATCATTTAAAAATTATATTTTAAAAAATTTATTATTCTATTTATTTCTTTTAATTATTTATATAACTTTTCGAAAATTTTTAGGACATCACACCCTATTGTTTGACTTTAACATCTGTGTGCAGAAAATGCGTAATGTAGTATTCTGGAGTTCTTATTTTTAATTTTTTTTCCAGCTCATGCTGATGTGACTGAGTAATCCAATTAAATTAGAGGGGAGAATATAAACAACTACTAAACTTACGGTACAGGTACATTCTCAAATTTTTAAATAAAGGATCGGCATAAATTAGGAGGGAATCTTTGACGCCATCGTCTTTCTCCGTAATTGAGAAAAAAAAAAAAAGAAAGAAAGAAGAAAACACTGCTTATTACAAGGTAGCGTAAGCATCTAATTCTATAATTAGGGCTAAACTTGCTTATAAACTTAAAACAATATCTGAATATTTATGATACCTTTATGTTGTTTAAGAAAAATATTGATAGAGGGACAAGTAATGAATGCACCACTCTATTATAAATTAGCAAAGAAATGCAATTGGCTCTATTGCCATGTCATTTCTAGAAAACAATTCACAACGGTGCTTCTAAAAATAAAATAGTATAATACTTGTCTTGATGGCATATATACAAACTCAATTATAAATATGTTTAACTATAAGGTACAAAAGAGATTCTTTTATGTTTTTCTCTTGCCATTTTTATTTTTCTTTCAAAATTTTTGCAATATTTTTATTATATCATTTACCAAATATATGTTATCAAATTAATTATTTATAGACCAACAAGAAGTTAATAAGTGTTAACTAATTAATATTGATAGTTCAAGTATGCAAAGTGTAAGAAAACGAAAACACGTAAAGTGAAAGAAAAACGTAAGTATAGGAAATATAATTTATCTTAACATCTTATTTGTGATGAGGAAAAGGGAAAGGAAAGAATGGGCCGGGAAGGAAACAGGGAATGCTATTACTGCTTTCTCATTGATAATGAGCCTAGGTTGATAAGAGTGCTGAAGTGTACTTGGATAGTTCTTTAAAAAAATGCACTTGAGCTATTGGAGGCTAGAGGTTTTTTTTGGCAAAGACACTCTAATGCTCAAGTCAATAGAGTACACAAGGGGAAAAAAGAGAGAAGAGAATCATAATAAAATAGTATAAACTTAAGTGTTTAAGATTTCAAATCCTTTTTCTCAATGGTTTTTAGGGGTATTTATAGGAGAGGATAGACAAAAATGGCAGGATAGCACAATTCCATTATTCCATGGTGAGAGAATATGGGGTAAGTAGTTGCCATATCAACTGCCATGTTTCCCACCTTAACCTCATTTAAAGGTGCTAGGTGGGCTGACCGTAGGTTTGGAGACCCCTGTTAAAATGACCAATTTACATGGAGAAATATATCAAATTCCATCATTTCGTTAAATAGTGTAATTTGGGAAAAAAAGAAAAGGGATATGAAAGGAAATAATTTCTTAGATCCCACCAATTTTATCCTTGAAAATAAGAAAAATAGGATGCCAAGTGAAAAAAAAAATTATTAAAGGTCTTATCTACTCTTATTTATTTATTTTTCTTTTTTATCCATGCCTTTTCATCTTCCTTTTCTAACTACTATTTTTCATGAACATATAAGTAATTTTATATTATATCTCATCTTTTGTTTATTAATATTTAACATTCCTTTTATTTTTTTCATTCATCATCTAACACATTGACAACAATAAAATTCTCTTGCAATTTTTTTTTTTGGTAATTTATTCATTTTATGTTATTTACTTTCTCATTTCATACCAAACAAAATGTAAAACAATCTTTCTTAAGGAACTCTTTTTAGTAATTTAGATTTTCAAAGGGTTCCATGAGGCTTCTTAATGATAAAGTTAGTTAAAGCACTTTTATTGTTTTGTTTTTCCCTTTTCCCAAGGTGTCTTAAGTCTTTTGCCCTAGTCTATTGTTGTTGTCCGGTCTTTTGGCTACCTTATTATGGGGTGTGTGTGACAACCAAAATAAATTATTTAATAGTTTAAACTTGAAGGCAATATTGGAATTTCAAGGGTTAGGTAAGGAGTTATTTGTTTAATTAAGAAGTTGGAACCCTTATAAGTCATTAACATACATTTTCTGTTTCTTTTCCTCTCTCAAACCTATTACACCCTTAATAGGCCAATCTTCTTATCAATGTGTGGATCTACTGAACGGAGCTAAGTGACTATACTTGGATTTAATTAAAAGTGGGGAATCATTTCAAAAATAGAATCATCTCAATAGTCTTAAAGAGGAAACCATATAAGAGCAATCTAACGTTCACAACAAAGGGAATTTGGGAGATCATTCAAAGGACAATAATTCAAGTAAGTTTTGTAAATCTAGTGTAATTTTAGCAAAAATAAAAGTACTGTTATTGTGAATTAAGAATGGGATTACAAAAATCTTCGAAGGTAGAATGGATTGAAGGGTAATTTTAAATAAGGGATTTGAGATTTTGAAGAAATTGCGGTTTTTGAAATGATGAGATTCTAAAAGTACACTAACACAACATGGCCGTGTTACAGCCGTGTACTTCAAGTGCACGGCTAGTTAAGAGTTTTACATACTCATGTAATGAATTTTAAAATGTATAGTGAGATACATAGGTAAGAGATATGATCGTGTTTTTGCCCATGTCCCTCCACTCGTAACATACTTAATGCACCGACAAGAACATGCCTATATACTCAGTCTTGTTAAACTAACGTTCTTCCCAAGTTGAATTTTCTATCTAATTTCGATCATTAACCTTTCCAAACTTGATCAAATACCAAAAAATAGGTTAAATTAGTTGTTATAGGATCCTTAAGCTTATATGTTTATGAATTTGAGTAGGTTGGGGTTTAGAGATTGAAGAGTTGTAAAGTGATTGTTTTTCTTTTTTATTTTTTATCAAATACATGTATCTTATGTTTGTTGATTGTGCGTGTTAGGCTAGAAAAATAAACTAGCTTAAATTATAATTGGAAATTTAGTATTTGTGTGTTTATGTTTGGCTGAGCTTAAGGAACCAATAATATTGGTAATTGTAGGGTGGTACCCGCTAATTAGTAGTGGCGTTGTCCCTAATAAAGTCATATATTGAAATAATTCATGTTGATTTAAGATGCTTAGACTTACGGACTCATGGACACTAAGGAGTACCCATTATCGTATATGTATGTATGTATTATAAATATATTTGTATTTGTACGAGGTCCTATGTTACCCCTAAGCTATGTTATTTGAATGACTAAATTGAAAGATAACAATTTAGTGCTTGAATATCCTAGTTCCATCTTGTTTGTGTTTGCATTTCGGTATGGCATGTGCATGTGATTATTGGTATACATTGTACTAGGCTTTAGCTTACCCTTTGTGGGATTTTTTTTCAATTGTAGGTTCTTCTAGTAAAATAGTTGGGTATGACAAGACTTTAGTAAACATAAATCAAAACTTGGGGGAAGACATGGAATACATGTACTTTGATGAGTGATAGGTAGGCTACAAGAGGGGTAATTCCTAAAACAATGTATTTTGTTGCATTATGCCTAAGATTTTAGTCATACTTGCGTTTTATTATGCTTTCACTATGATTAATTGTAGGAGATAGACTCTAGTTTAATCTTTGTGGACAGTTTGTTCATTGCGGTATCGAGTGGGATTTGTGAATCAACTCATTAATATGTGTGGCAATTTCATTAATAATGTCATGATGACTTTATGCATGTGAGGGGTTTTAGTAAATACTGAGCCTTTATGTATCTTCACTTAGTGATGACACATGGCGGGTTGTATTCGTTCTAAGTTCCAGGGCATTGCAATTTAAGTGTTATCAAAGCATAGGTTTATTGATCCATAGACTATATAGGAATGAAATCCTTAGGATATTGAGGCATGAAGAGAGTGGGTAATAAATGCGGCTGATGTTACTAATATATGATTTCATTTAGTGATATTTACTATGTTACTTTTAGATATTCGATATCCTAAGAAAGCTTCTATTTTTACGTCTCCTTTATCTCATGAATGTCTTCTTGTAGAATGCTTAGGAAAATTTCTAGACCAAGTTCAACATTAAGCATTGGGGGAGATGCTCTTGACAACCAATTTCAACATAGACCACCTCGGCATAGCCACTTGTCAATTGAAGATCGCATTACACAATTGTTAGAGGCAGTTAATACCCTAATGGGAGTAGTGGCACTATAGCAACAGTAAATACATGGATTACAAATGCTGGGTGGTAGACAAAGACAAATGGTGGGAGAGGTTGGGGATATAATGGTTAGGCTGATCGGTTTAGGTCAGTTTATACGATTGGTAGGAGAGTTTAAGCTAAAGGTGAATGATCCATTAGTTGCTAAGTAATGGATTGAAGAATTGGAGAAAGCCTTTGCAGCATTTGGAGTTCCAAAAGAGAAGAAGGTGGACTGAGTCATAAATCTACTAAGAGAAACTGCTTTAGAATAGTGGTCTAGCATGCTAAGACTAACAATATTTCCATTACTCGGAGAGAGTCAAACATTTGTTCCATGACAAGTATTTCCTAAGTAATATACGAGATAAAATGGAGATAGCATACTATAGTTGCCACCAAGGAAACTGATTAGTAGAAGAATATGAGGTGGACTTAAATCGCCTAGTGAAATTCATGCCAATAGCCTTTAGAATAGATGAAAGGTCCAAGGTTCATAGATCTATGTTAGGTTTAGAGCCCACTCTATAGCATGGAGTGGGGTCGTTTCAATTGAACACGCACTCTAATGTAGAGAATAAGGCCAAGTTCCTAAAGCAAAGTCATAATGAGATGAGGACTTAAGGGATAAGAGTAGTATTGCGAAAGAGACATACTCAAGGTATTACTATATAAAGGAAGGGTAAGAAGCTTTAAACCTTCTAAACCAGACCTGTGGTCGTTGCAATACCCTCCTCGTAGGTTAGGATTTCCTCGACATGACATGTTTGCAAATGCATTAGGTGCTTTAGGTTACATGAATTGGGTGTGTATATGTAGCTAGAGGGTGCTTACTTCTCATGTGGAAAGACAAGCCATAGCATGTAAATACACATTTTTGTATATAAATAATTATATTTATTAAATAATCAATATAAAATAAGATTAAGGTTAAAGAAGTAAATAATTAAAAGTTATGGAGGCAATTTAGTCTTTTCATGAATCAAAGTATGTAAGCACATCTTAACCTAGCATCCCTCCTTTTCTCTCATTTGCATAATTGTAACCAGAAACTTAAGAGGGACTTTACAGAGAGCACAAGCGACCTAAAAGAGAATTGAGAGACCAATTTAAATCTACCAGGTAAAGGTTGTAACCATCAAGGTTATTCATGTTGATGATAAATTAGTGAATTTATATATTGACTTGTTAACATATTGTTAGGGTACGAAATGAGATGAAAAGGACATGGAAGTCAAACGAATTGGGGGTTCCAAGTACAATCCATAACAAGTAAGTTTACAAGACCTAAATTATGCATTGGAATTAGTAAATGCTTTGATCAATTAGGTTTAGAATCCTAGAAATTAAGCTTAGGAACAAATTTATAGATTAGGGAATAAGGGTTCATGATAAACAAGTGTATATACAGTTAGATACATGCTTGTATACTTGGTTGTGTAGAAACACGAGTGTATCTAGAAAGCTATATGGATGAAGGACATGCTCGTGTACTTGGGCATGCCAAATTATAAAAATCTATAGAAAGGTAAAAAGCCAAATACATAACCATGTACTTAAGCATGCTGAAATGGTAATTTTACATAAAAAGGTACACGACCAGATATACTACTGTATACTTGGGCGTACTGAAATGATGAAATTACACAAAAAGATATATGACCAGTAGCATGACCATACTTTAGCCCATGTTCATTTATATGGCCTCTTATACGACCGTGTTGTCTTGGAATACTTATACATTAATTCTAATTTGCATTTCTGTGATTCTAAACTAAGATAGATGCATGATATAACCTCGAGGAAGGAAATTATACAATTATAATATGTCTAATCAATTAGGAAACCTAGATTAATTGTAGAGTAGAACTAAGTTTAGTCTTTTATAATTTACGAGCTTATATCCCTTTCCTAGAAATATAAGAGACTATAGTGAGAACACTCTTTTAGGTATGTGTTTACCTTGTTCTATTGCTTGTGACTATTAGCATAGTTTTGTTTAATGACCTTGAATGTTATATAAACTTATTTATGTATGTTGCTTGTATTTGGTTCTACTTAAGGGCCCACAATGGTAGATCCTTAGGAGGCACCCTAATAATCGGTATGCTACATTATCTTTAGTGGAGCCATGTATTAAAAAAATCTAGGGTATATTAGGGTTAGATGGGGCTACAATGGTAGTTCCCAATTAGGGTTATATATATATGTAAAGAATGTATGTCTATTACGGTCATGAGTACCCTTATATTGTATGTTGATTAATTGAAGATGACTAAATTGATAAGTTAATGTATATAATTGCTACATTTATGCATGCTAATATTATTGGCTATATGGCACATGTTTGTTTGTGTGGTATTCACGTATTGAGCTTAGGCTCATCCCTTTTTATTTTTTACTTGTAGGCAAGAAAGATGAACACATCAACTATGATGAGAATGGGAATTTAGTAAGACATTATGTGGATGAATATGGGAGAGAGAGCACTATTATTATGTCGATGAAGAATAGAGGAAAGTAATCCTCGAGGACTACCTTAGCCACGAGCCCTAGCTCAAGCTAATGTCATAATTACTCAACTGCTAGAAACTGTCAAGGCTTTAGTGAGGATGTTGGCATAATAGTAACAACAAGCCATAAGACTTGTCAAGCCTATAGAAGTATAATGTAGATTAGATAAATTGTTCTAGTTGGCAAAGGAGTTTTATTCATGGTTTGATGATTCAATAGAGGCTGAGCATTGGATCAATGAAATAGAGAAGACATTTGAAGAATTTATAATGCTAGAGGATAAGAAGGCAAAATTTGTAGTATATATGCTAAAAGGATCAACTGTTGATTAGTAGAATAGTATGGCCAGGTTAATAGGAGCTCTTATCTAATGGCAAAGGTTCAAGGAGCTGTTTTATGAGAAAGATTTTCCCAACAGTATTAGGGACAAGATGGAGGCTGAATACTATGATTGCTAACAGGGCAACTAGACCTTAAAGGCATATGAAGCAGAGCTAAACTGCTTAATCAAATCCTTGCTAGAATCAATTAGAATTGATGATGCCAGAGCAAGAAGATTTGTGAGAGGCTTAGAGCTTAACCTCCAGCATGAAGAGAAAGCCTCCCAACTAACCACTTATGTAGAGGTTATTAACAAAGTGAAAATTTTGGAGTAGAGTAGGAGGAGAATACAGGAATAGCTATCCCGTAGGTTGGGAATTGCTTTGGGGAAAAACCTACCTTGAGTATACCATATGCAAAAAAATAAAAAAAGAAAAAAAGAAAGAGGCTAATAATGTATCAAGCAAACTTGTGGCTTATGCGTCTAGACCTCTTTAGACTACACTAACACCTCTAACACTACCTCCACCACCATAGGCAAGACCAAAGAGTAGATGTCCTAGGTGTTTGGGACCACATGAGATACAACAATGCAGTTGGCCCGAAGGGGCATGTTTCTCCTATGGTAAGATAGTACACCCTAGTAAGAATTGCATAGAAAAATCCATCCCTCGGACCTTTTGCTATACTTGTAAGCAAAGGGAGCACAAGTCATTTAAATGTGGTGCCTCCCATAACTAGATGATTGTAGCTCAATAGTTCCCAACATAGTAGCCAATAAGACCTACACCTAAAGGATCAATAGTAAGACCTCAATACTCTAGATCAATACAAATGGCACTTGGTTGAGTATTCACATTACAACAATAGTAGCAGTAGGATGCTCCAGATCAAGATACCATTATAGGTACACTACTTATTAACTCAAACACTGTCTATGTGTTATTTGACATGAGTGCCACACATTCTTGCATATCACCTATTTTCATGCATTTATGTAGATTGAAACCTATATTGTTGAATGATGCTATGATTGTAAATACACTATTTGGAGCGAGAGGAAGATTAGATCAGATATGTAAGAATGTGGAGATTGTAATACAACGGAAGAAAATGCTAGTAGAACTATTTGTATTGGAGATGACTAAATTTAATATGATCTTAAGGCTAAATTGGCTGTCTAGACACTATGTCACTATAGATTATCGCAATCTAGTGGTTTGTTTTAACTTCCCTGATGAAGATCCAATTGTATTCAAGTTAGATGCATAGAGACTTGCAACTCTTTATACATATGAGCTATGGGATAAGGATAAGATATCAGCATTTTTAGTGGAAACTAGAGAAATTACAAAATTAGAAGATGTGTATGTAGTTAAAGATTATGAAAATGTCTTTTTAGAAAAGTTGCCAAGCTTACCACTAGTCAGAAAGACAGAGTTTTGCATTGATTTTGTATCGATATCTAAGGCACCTTATAGAATGGCACCCACTGAATTGTTTGAGTTGAAGATCCAACTTCAAGAATTGCAAGACAGTGGGTTTATTAGGCCAAGTGTCTCACTATATGGTGCCCTAGTATTGTTTGTTAAGAAGAAGGATAGGAGCATGAGACTATGTATAGATTATAGGGAGCTGAACCAAGTTACGATTAAGAATAAGTATTACAAATGCTTTGAGGATAGATTCTCTCAACTAGTGACTCCCTTAACATAATTGATAAAGAAGAAGGCTAAATTTGTAAAGAGTGATAAATGTGAAAACAACTTTACAACACTAAAGGAGAAATTGGTGACAACTCTTATGTTAGCCTTACCAAAGATAAGGGAAGAATTTGAAGTCTTTAGTGATTCCTTAACTCAAGGCTTCGGATATGTGCTTATGTAGAATGGAAAAGTCATTGCATATGCCCTTCGTCAACTGAAACCTTATGAGAGGAATTAACCTACACATGACCTAGAGTTAACGGTTATGATCTTAGCACTGAAATTGTGCAGACATTATTTTTATGGTAAGAAGTGCAAAATTTTTATTGACCATAAGAGCTTGGAATATTTATTCACACAAAAGGACTTAAATATGAGGCAGAGGAGGTGGTTAGAATTAATGAATGATTATGATGTGGAGATCCATTATCACCTTGGAAAAGAAAATGTTGTTGTAGGCGCTTTAAGCCAGAAGAAGCAAATGAACATTGTAGCTCTAATCACATCTTAAAGACAAATATTAGAAGACATGCATAAGCTTGAATTGGAGATGGTGATACAAGAAGTGGGAAGCAAGTTAGCTACACGTAGTATTCAACTAAGTGTAAGTAATCAAATTAAGACTACATAAATTGGAGATCCTATAATCCAAAAGGTCAAAAGCAAAATAGAACAGCGTGAAGTTACAAAATTTCATGTAGATGTTAAAGAGGTAGTTAAATATGGCATGAGATGTTGTGTTCCGAATGACATGCAATTAAAGAAGGAAATTATGTATGAAGCTCATTACTCAAGATACGTAGTACATTCCAGGAGTACTAAGGTGTAAAAGGACCTAAATAGTCAATATTAGTGGAGAAATATGAAGTAGGTGATAGTTGAATTTGTATCTTAATGCCTCACATGCCAGCAAATCAAGAATGAACACCAAAGACTAGCTAGTGAGTTACAACCACTTCCTATACCTAAATGGAAGTGGGAACATGTAACTATGGATTTCGTGACAACCCTCTCAAGGACTAAAGAGAAATATGATGCAATCTAGGTAATAGTAGACATATTGACCAAAATTTCCCACTTCTTACTAATTAAGGTGGACTACAAATTAGAGAAGCTTGCTTAACTGTACATTAAGGAGATTGTTAGATTACATGGTGCACCGGCTACTATCACATTTGATAGAGATACTTGGCTTGTAAGTAGGTTTTGGAAAAGTCTACATCAAACTTTGGGTACTAAATTACAATTTAGTACTGCATTTCACTCTCGAACAGATTGGCAATTTGAGAGAACCATCTAAATTCTAGAAGACTTACAGTGAGCTTATGCTTTAGACCATGAGAGTAATTTGAGTGATCATCTACCCTTGGTGGAATTCATATATAACAACAGTTATCAGACTATGATTCAAACAGCTCCATATGAAGCACTATATGGTAGGATGTGTATATTCTTCTTACACTGGGATGAAGTGGGAGAAAGACGGATAGCGAGGCTAGAGATAGTGCAAGAAGCAGTAGATAAGGTAAGGGTGATAAGGTAGCTAATTTTGTTAGCCCAAAGTTGCTAGAAAAGTTATGCTAATAAAAGGAGATGCTCCTTAGAATTTCAAGTAAGGAATAAAGTTTTGTTGAAGATATCTCCACCTAAAGAGGTAATCAGATTTAACTTAAAAGGGAAGTTGAATCTAATATATGTAGATCTATTCAAGATTTTGCAAAGAGTTGAGAATATTGCTTATAGGTTAGCTCTACCACCAAGTTTAGTTAGGATACATAATGTGTTTCGTGTATCAATGTTAAGAAAATTTATACCAAACCTAGACCAAGTAGTGGCTTTGGAACCTTTGAGGATATGACTAGATCTATCATCCATTGAAAAAATTGTAAGAATAATTGATAATAAAGAGAAAGTATTAAGAGGGAAAGTGATTCCCTACATCAAGGTGTAGTAGACGAATTAAACAAAATGGGAAGAGATTTGGGAATTAGAAAAAGAAATGAGAAGGAAGCACCTAGAACTCTTTCTAATTCTCGATAACTTTTGAGGATAAAAGGGGTGGAGGAGAATGCAAAAACATGTTTTTGTATATAAATAATTATATTTATCAAATAATTGATATAAAATAAGACTAAGGTTAAAGAAGTAAATAATTAAAAGTTATAGGGGTTGTTTAGTCATTTTTGTGAATTAGAGTATATAAGCACATCTTAACCTATTATCTCTCCTTTTCCCTCATTTGCGCAATTGTAACTAGAAACCTAAGAGAGACTTTATAGAGAGCATAAGCAACCTAAAGGAGAACTGCAAGACTAATTCAAATTTATCAAGTAAGGGTTGTAACCATCCAGATTATTGATGTTGATGATAAATTAGTGAATTTACATACCAACTTGTTTGTTAAGGTGTGGAATAGGAAGGAAAGGATGTAGAAATCAAAAGAATTGGGGTTTCCAAGTACAATCCCTAACTAGTAAGTGTACAAGACCCAAATTATTCGTTAGAATTAGTAAATACCTTAATCAATTAGGTTTAGAATCATAGAAATTAAGCTTAGGAATAAAGTTGGAGAAAAAAAAGTAAGAGTTCGTGATAAAAAGTGTGTACACAGTCAGATACATGCCCATGTACCTGCTTATATAGAAACACAAGTATGTATAGAAATATACATGAACGAAGGACATGCCTGTATACTTAGGCGTGTCAAATTAAAAAAATCCACAAAAGGTACATGGTCGAATACATGGCCATGTACTTAGGAGTGTTGAAATGATGAAATTACATAGAAAGATACATGGCCACTAGCATGACTGTGCTCTAGCCTGTGTTCATCTATATAACCTCTCACATGATTGTGTTGTCTTAGAACACTTATACTTTAATTCTAATTTGTATTTCCTTCCAAACTAAGATAGACGCACAATAAGAGCTTGGGGAAGGGAATTATAAAATTAGAATATATCTAATTAATTAGTAAGCTTGCATTAATCGTAGAATAGAGCTAAATTTAGTCTTTTATAATTTACAAGCTTATATCCCTTTCCTAACTATATAAGAGATTATAGTGAGAACACTCTTTTAGGTATGCGTTTACCATGTTTTGTTGCTTGTGATTATTAGCATAGTTTGTTTAATGACCTTAAATGTTGTATGAATTTATTTGTGTATGTTGCTTGTGCTTGGCTTAGCTTAGGAGCTCATAATAGCAGATCCTTAGGAGACACCCTAATGATCAGTATGCCGCATTATCCCTAGTAGAGCTATGTATTGAAATGATCTAAGGGGTTAAATGAGGTCTACAGTGACAATTCCCAATTAGGGTTATAGATATGTAAATAAAATACGTGTATCGGGGTCATAAGTACTACTATATCATATGTTAATTAATTGAAGACAAATAAATTGATGACTTGATGTGTATAACTGTTACATTTATGTATGTTGATATTGTCGACTATATGGCATGTGCATGCTTGTGTGGTACTTACCTACTAAGCTTAGGCTCATCCCTCTTAATTTTTCAATTGTAAACGAGAACGATGAACATACCAACTATGATGAGAATGGGAATTTAGTGGGACATTATGTGGATGAATATGGGAGAGAGAGCACTATTATTATGTTGATGAAGAATAGTACAAAAATCATTGATGAACCTCTCATAAAATTTTAGGTTACTGATTTGAGGATATGGAAATAATCATTAGACCTTTTACTATGTTAATTATTATATGTTGATAGACGTTATTCTGGATTTTTAGATTTAGGTTTTATGCAATTAAATTACATACTAATGGTTAGAATGATTCACTTGAGAGTTATTCATTTCTTCTATTGAAGTAATATTAGCATGAATGTAATGTGGAGATGAACGGGTTTAAATTTGTATGGAGATTTACAATCTTAGTGTGTTGCTATGTAGTAATGACATGTGGCGGGTTGTGATGTCTCAGGTTTTAAGGTGTTACATAGGAATAAGACATGCACTAAGAGTGATTCCCTTCACATTCTATTACTCTTGCAAATGGAGGAGTCATAAAGTTATAGATTGCCTAAATACGAGAAGTTAGACGATACCATCTACATAGATAAGGAGAGCCCAGATTGTGACCCAAGTTAGTAGATATCAACTAGTAGGACCAAAATAGAGAGTGCTAACTTGTGTATTTACATTACAACATCAAGACACACTAAACATGGACACTTTAGCAGCTACATTATTTATACTCTCTATTAGTGTTTATGTCCTATTTGATACTAGTGCAATGCATTTGTGTGTGTCTAATGCCTTTAGGAGTGTTTGTAATATTCACATTAAGATGTTGAATGATACTCTAAGTATGAGTACACCTATGGGTGTAGGTAGAGACTTAAATAGAATACATAGGAATGTCAATATCGAAGTGGAGGGTAAGGTTCTGCCTATAAAACTTTTGGTTTTGAAGATGATAGATTTTGATGTGATACTAGGAGTTGATTGTTGTTTAGGCACCATGTAACCATCCATTTTAAAGAACTAAGAGAAGAACCCTTTTTGTTTCAAGCTTAACGCACAAAGACTAATGAGGTTGCCTACATATGAATTGTGGGGTAAAATCATGGTAGTTTCAATTACTATTGAATTTGGCAATACCATGAAGATTAATCAAGTACCTATAGAGAGAGACTTTACAAAAGTCTTCCTTGAAGACCTATCAAGCTTACCTCTAACAAGGGAGACTAAATTTTGTATAGACGTGGTACCTAGTACAACTCCTAAATCTAAAACCCTATACCTATGGCACCTACTAAGTTAATGGAATTAAAAAAGTAGTCGCAAAAGTTACTGGACAAGAAATTTATCAGACCTAGCATCTCGACTTAGGGTATGCCTATGCTATTCGTGAAGAAGAAGGATTGTAGGATGAGGTTATACATCAACTATAGAGAACTACATCAGGTTACCATCAAGAATAAATCCCTCCTTCCAAGGATAGATAATTTGTTTGATCAACTATAGGGGGCTTAAGTCTTTCCAAAAATCGACTTGTGATTTGGGTATCATCAGTTGAGGATCAAGGACGACATTTAGAAAACCACTTTTAGAACACAGAATACGCATTATGAGCCCCAAGCAATGCCATTTGGACTTATGAATGCATTGGCAACTTTTATGGATTTGATGAATCGGGTGTTCTAAGAGTACTTGGATAAATTTGTAATCGTTTTTATAGATGATATTTTAATATATTCTAGGAGTAAAGAGGAGTGAGAGCAACATTTGAGTATGGTGTTGGACAAATTATAGGTAGAACAATCATATGCAAAATTCTAGAAGTGTGAGTTCTACCTTAATCAAGTAACTTTCTTAGGTCATGTGATTAGTAAGGAAGGTATATCTATAGACCCTGAAAAGATAAAGGCTATGAATGATTGGCCTAGATCAAAGATAGTGACAAAGATTAGAAGCTTTATGGGGTTAGTTGGGTATTATAGGAGGTTTGAGTAAGGATTTTCTAAATTGGCAACCCCTTTAACTAGATTAACTCAAAAGGGGGTGAAATTCAAATGGGATGATAAATGTAAAAAGAGTTTCATAATATTAAAGGAGAGGTTGATTTCAACACCGGTTTTAGCACTACCTATTAGTGGTGAGGAGTTTATCATATTCAACAATGTGTTTATACAAGGGTTAGGATGTGCATTGATGCAAAATGAGTGGGTTATAGCATATACATCTTGATAGCTGAAGCCTTGAGAGAAGAGTTACCCTATACATGATCTAGAATTGGTATTTGTAGTCCTTACAATCAAATTGTAGAAACATTATTTGTGTGGATGATGTAAAATGAGAGGGCTATAGCATATACATCCCGACAGTTGAAGCCTTGTGAGAAGAGTTACCCTATACATGATCTAGAATTGGTAGTTGTAGTCTTTACACTCAAATTGTAGAAACAATATTTGTGTGGATAGAAGTATAAGATATTCACTAATCATAAAAGTCTTAGGTACATCTTTACCTAAAAGGAGTTAAATATGAAACAAAGATGGTGGTTAAAACTGATAAAAGATTATGATATTGAAATTCAATATCATCTAGGGAAAACAAATGTAGTTACCAATGCACTCAACAAGAAGAGACAAGATAACTCGACAACTTTAATCACATCTCAATGAAACCTATTGGAAGACATGCATAGGCTAAAACTAGAAATTGTAACTCAAGAAATTGGTGTGAGACTAGTCAATTTGTAGATATAACCTACATTAGTAGACAAGATAAAAGCCGCTGAAGTTAATGATATAGAAACGCAAGAAATTAAGAAATGAATAGAAGAAGGAAAGGTAATGGAGTTTAATGTGGATAGAGGAGTATTATGGTATGGTCATAGATTGTGCATTCTAAGTGTATTGAAATAAAGAATGAAATGCTAAAGAAGGCACATTATTGTTGATACTTTGTCCATGTTAGGAGTACCAAAATGTATAAGGACTTAAAATGCTATTATAGGTGGAAGAATATAAAATGAGGAATTACAGTGTATGTAGCCAGGTGTTTAACTTACCAATAAATCAAAATAGAGCATCAAAGACTTGTTGGTATGTTACAACCTCTACCAATACCGAAGTGGAAATGAGAACATGTAACTATGGATTTTGTCGTAGCACTACCTAAAACTATGATTAAACTAGACACTATATAGGTAATCATGGACAAACTTGTTAAATCTACCCATTTTATACTTATATAAGTATCTAGTATAAACTTGGGAAGTTGGCTCAATTGTATATGAAGGAAATTGTGAGGTTACATAAGGTACTGGTTACAATAGTTTTTGATAGGGATATAAGGTTTGTCAAGAGATTTTGGAGGAGTTTATATAGGGCATTAGGAACTAAATTGCAATTTAGTACAACTTTCTATCCACAGACGGATGATTGGTCAGAACAAACCATTCGAATATTAGAGGATATGTTGAGGGCTTATGTAATAGATTTTGGTGGAAATTGGGATGAGCACCAGCCCTTAGTAGAGTTTTCCAACAATAATAGCTATTAAACTATGATTCAAATGGCACCCTACAAAGCATTATATGGTAGGAAGTGTTGATCGCTGTTACATTGGGATGAAGTAGGTAAGAGATAAGTATCGAGACCTGACCTAACAAGATACAGTGAATAAGGTCAAATTAATTAGATAAAGGATGTAGTCAGCTTAAAGCTGCCAAAAGTCTTATTTAGATAAAAGACGATGTCCTTCAGAGTTTAAAGTGGGAGATCATGCTTTGATAAGAATATCACCTACAAAAGAGGTGGTGAGATTTGGATTAAGAGGAAAGTTGAACCCTAAGTATATAGGAAACTTTAAAGTTCTTGAAAGGGCCTTACCACCGAATCTAACTAGGATACATGATTCATTTCACATTTCTATGTTAAGGGAATATGTACCAAATCCAAATCAAGTAACTACTTTAGAACCTCTAAAGGTGTAACCAAACCTCACAACAATAGAGATATCTATCATGATTGTGGATACTAAGGAACAAATTTTAAGGAGATGAGTGATCAAGTACGCTAAGGTTCATTGGAGTAATTAAACAAAAAGAGAAGCGACTTGGAATTGGAAGAAGAGATGAGATCTAGAGATTTTTCACAATTTAGATAACTTTCAAGGACGAAAATTCAGTTAGTAGGGGTAGGGGTGGGGGTAAGGGGGAGAATGCAATAACCAAAATAAATTAAATACTAGTTTTGCAATATTGGAATTTCAAGTATTAGAAAAGGATTTATTTGTCTAGTTAAAAAGTTGGAATTTAGCAATAATCCTTATTGATCATGACTAAGCACCATCTCGATCATATTCAAATATACTTTAATATTTTACAAATTTTAATATTAATAATTTTTTTTCAAATAAAAAAATTCTTTATATTACCAAATAATTAAAGTTTTAAAAGATTATTTATAGTATTTAAAAGTTAAAATATATATCCATACTAAGATGAAAATTTAAAAAATTATTTATAATTTTTCCCAATTATATTTACAAAGATTGACAATCGAGCTTCCACGACATCATCTGGTGCGTCCTTACCCACTTCAATCAATATCAAAGAATTTTGAAAAAAAATAAACGATTGCTATAAATTAAGGGGGAATCTTCGACGCCATCGCCATGGTCAGAAACGCCATCGCCATGGTCAGAAAATAAATATAAAAACCCCGCAGTGGACTAGACCTAGGCGTTCAGATAAAGTTGCTGGACTCTGAAATAAAAGTCAAGGACTCCCATTGTTTTCATATGTGCTACTTGTCCCAATTAATACTGTACAATAGACAATATCACGGGCATTTGAAATATTTTACTAGCTATTATTGCAATGCACGCAATGTACAATAGACAATATCACGGGCATTTGAAATATTTTACTAGCTATTATTGCAATGCACGCAATGGAGTAATAAATCTTAAATAAAACCTCTTTCTCCGCAATTAAACAAAAAAAAAAAAAACACTTAATACAAGGTAGCGTATACATCTAATTCCATAATTAGGGCTACACTTGTTCACAAACTTAAAATAATAGCCAAATAGTTATGATGCCATTATGCTGTTTAAGAAAAATATTGATGGTGGGGCAAGTAATGCATGCATCACTTTGTTATGATTAGCAAAGAAATGCAATTCGTTCCATTGCCATGTCATTGCTTGAAAACAATTCACAAGGATGCTTCTAAAAATAAAACATTACAATACTTTTCTTGATAATATGTATAGACCCAATTACAAAATTGTTTAAATACATATGGTACCCAATGAACACATGAGCTAATTAATCTCAACAGATTAAGCATGCAAAATGTAAGAAAACCAAAAATGTGTAAAGTGAAAGAGTGAAAACATAAGTATAGCAAATGTAATTTACCTCAACACCATATTTATGATGAAGAAAACGGAAAGGGAAAGAAAATAATGGGTAGAGAAGGGAAAGGGAAGTGTTGTTATTGCTTTCTCACTTATATTTAAATCTAGGTTTATAAGAGTGCTTAAGTGCACCTCATTGGGTCAGTAGGAAAACACACGTGAGCTATTAGAGGCCACATGTGTCTCTAGTAAAGGGACTTTTCTTACCATGCCTTTTTATCTTCCTTTTTTAATTACTATTTTTTATGAACATATGATTAATTTTATATTACATCTCATGTTATGCTTATTAATACATAACATTCCTTTCTTTTTTCTTTTTTTTTTTATTCATTATCTAACACATTGATAGCCATGAAATTCTCCCATAACTGTTTCTCTTATATTCTATCTTTTTACGTTCTTTACTTTCTACGCTCATACCAAAATAAAGCAAGTGTCTAAAAAGTCTTTCTCATTGAGCTATTTTTAGTAATTTAGATTTTCCAAAGGTTCTATAAAGGTCATTATGGATAAAGACCCCCCCCGGCCCCCGAGGTTTTTAAGTCTTTTGCTCTAGTCAATTATTGCGGTTCAGTCTTTTGACCGCCTTGTTGCCGCGGGAGATAGGTCCAAAAAGGATAGATGCATGGATATATTGAATTTCATTGGTGTGACAGCTTTCTCATTCTCCGGAGCTAGCACCAACATCCCTTCGAAATTCAGGAACTAAACATCAAGTCATTTGAGTTTGAGAAACCATGTGTTTATCATCACTCAAGTTCTTCCTTTTCCTGCTCTCTGTCCATCTGATTTCTTCAACTACAGCCAAACATTTTCCTAATGTAAGATGCTCAAATACTATAGGAAACTTCACAAGTAATAGTGCCTACAAGTCACAATTAGATAACATATTCTCCTCTATTACCTCCACAAACAGCATATACTATGGATTCTTCAATGCTTCTACTTCTACCACCCAAAACTCCGATAACCCTTCTGCTGTCGGTCTATGTCGCGGCGATCTCCGGACCGACGCCTGTCGAACGTGCCTCAACACCTCTGCTTATGATCTTAGACGAGTCTGTCCTAATCAAAAGGAAGCAGTTGTGTACAATGACAATTGTACACTGCGATACTCGAACGGCTCGTTACTTGGTAAGGTCGTGACAACTCCTGATTATATGTTGTACCAATTAAGTAATGTGAGCGATCCGGATTCATTCAACCAGGCTCTAGGACACCTGTTGGCTAACCTGCAAGGCCAAGCTGCGTCCAGTGGCTCGGTGCGTAAATTCGCAGAGGGTAACACAGCTGCCAGTGCTTTCAGCACGATTTATGCATTCGTGCAGTGCACGCCTGATCTGTCTGAACAGCAATGCTCGGATTGTGTTGTTGATATTGTTTCACGAATGGATCAGTGTTGTTCTGGGAAACGGGGCGCCAGGATCTTGAGTCCTAGCTGTAGTTTCAGGTTTGAGTTATATCGGTTTCTGGACCCTGTCGAGCCCCTACCTTCACTACCACCACCACCAACAGCCGCTGCCTCAACACCTCCACCAGATAACAGTTTGGTATCACCACCAACAGCATCAGCAGGTACCGTATGATCAAACTGGGATCGGGATTTACCTCTACTGTTCTTATTAGGGTTAAATCTATGCTCTAGTTCTGTCTTTTTCGTAAGATTTTGTTATTACTGTTTGTCTTGTCTCGCCATCGTCATTAATTATTATTACTATTCTTACATTCCTGTAATTCTTTAGTGCATACACATGACAATTTCGCAACCTTACATTGGTAACCTGATTTCGGTTTAAAGTCAAATTTTATAGACAGGAATCTTAGGAAAAACAGAGCAACTTATTTATTTGATTTGACTCAAAAGACTTTGAGTAATCTTATTAAGTGTTTATCTAACAGCTTTACCACATATGTTTCACCATGGTGAATGTTAAAGATAGATGCTGGCCAGTCTTGAAGGGAAAAGTCCGGCCGCATGATTTTTTTTTTCTTTTTTTAAGAAAAACTTTCAAATACAAACCGTTAAAATACCATAAAATCTACCTTTAACTCATTGTTTCATATAAATGAGTGAAGAAAAAACTATAAAATATTATCTGTATTTTAGTATTTTTACAAATAAATAATTTGTGCTTTGCTTTTTAATAACTCTGTAACTTATGTTTTTAAATTACTGCTAATTAAAGACACAAGTCGTCTTCTTATTAGTTTATAATAATTAATTTAATAAATTTAACTAAATAATATATCAAAAATAATTTAAAAATTATATAGTATAAAAGAAAAAAATACAAAAAATGAAAAAAAAAAAATGGTAAACACCTTCTAGTTGTTTCCAATCGTCCCAAAGGCAAGAAGTGGCTAGCAACCACATCAAAAGGGATTGCATGACCTTCTTCAAGGTGGTTGCTAGCCATCTACTGCCCTATGGGTGGTTAAAGATGGCCAAATAAATCTGGTGGGTCTTTACTTACTATTGTAAGTGGGTTGTGTGATCCACACATGGTGGTGGATGGCTATCATCATCCTATAGGGGTTACATGAGTTAGCTAGGATTGTAGATAACCACTCACCATCCAAAAAACTCATTGGGTGGAGTAATCTGAATTCACAACTTGATAGGTTTTCATTGATTTTTTCCTTTTTTTAAAAAAAAAAAAAAAAGAAAATTGTACTTTTTTTTTCTAAATATTTACTTACCTTTCAGTTTGAGTCATTAACCTTTTTCTTTTCTCTTTCTATTTGAGTTTTCAATATTTTCAAAACTATACAAAAAAAAAGCATTCTATTATATACATTAATTTTTTTTCATTCATCCATAATATTTGTTAGCTTTAAATTAGTCCAATAATAATTAATTTAATAAAATTAAAATATTAAATATATTTAATTACATAGTATAATAAAAAATATTAAATATATTTAATTATATAATAAAACAAAATAAATAAAATATTACAAAAATGATTAAAAGTAAGGAAAAAAAAAGGGGGGTTGAAAAAATTTGTGCAAATCTAAACCACCTAAACCAATTACTCCAAGCAAGACCATTAAGAAGTTAGCACATGCCCAAAATTGATGGAAAATTTAAAGGATCTAATAGAAGTCTTATTTTTGAAAGTTTTTGAAATTATTAAGGACTCAAATAAAAGAGAAAAAAATGTTAATGACTCAAATAGAAAATTGAATAAACATTAAAGACTAAAAGTATACATTCCCTTAAAAAAGAGGGGGTGGTAAGTGACTATCTACTACCATCGATGGATGGTACACTCCACTTATGGTTATAGATCACAACCCACTATATTTACTTGGTTGTTTCAACAACTTAAGGGTAAAGGGTGGCCAACGACCATATTAAGGGGTTGCACAACTACCTTCAGCATGGTCACCAGCCACCAATTACCCTTCAAGTGGTAGAGAAAGCGTTAATGTAAAAATCTTGAAATTGCATGGGGTATAGAGGTCATGATGAAAAGCATTCAAGCTAAATGCTATAAAGACCACCCATCTCCACCAAGTTGTTGATAAATAGGATAAAGAAACTTATAAGTAGATCTTATATAATTCACTATCTTATTTTTTAAAAAGTTAGCGAAGAAACCACTAATAAATCTTAGCAAAAAAAAAAAAAAAAAAGACCACCTATAAATAGGTGGTTTTAGAACAACTCAATTTCTATTGGAAAGGATCCCCCAATCAAATGTACACATTTAAAATGTGGCAATGAGGTTATAAGGGAGCTTTATGTCTCATCACTATCAAAGTCAATAATAGTGGGCACAATTTGATTTACCCATGTAAACTAAACCTAACCTTGAATTAAATGTAAAACTATCTAATTTTAATAAGGTTTGGTTCACAACTCAATTCATTTTTTTTCCCACTTTTAATGCAAAATTTTTTATTTGGTTCGATTTATGGTCTAAATCATTAGGAATTTAACCATGTAAATTAAAATATGTAAAGAAGAAACAACATAATTTATTAGCTAGTTTAGTTCAGCTCATGGTTTGATCTGAATTCATACCTATCTCTAACCATTAGTGCTCTACTAACCTATAGACCAAAGGTCTAGTGTAGTTCCCTGAACCTATCTATTCTATGGTTTGGTTATTGGAAGGAAACCTAAGTGGACCATACATACACAAGCCTTTTCCTAATAATTGGTAGGACAAATTGCAAATGTATTTTCTTTATTAATAATTAACTAAGAAACTTTCGAAACTCTCAAAAATATGACTTTACCTTTGTATGACTTTTGAAAATGTACATATACGCCTCAAATTATCAATAAAGCCTTGAAATCATCCCTATTATAATATCTATAATCTATCAACTAGTTTTGGTTTTATTAATAATTTGGGGTAATTTACATATTTTTAGAATTTTAAAAAATTTAAAGTCACATCTTAAACACTTAGAGGGTTTATTTGCAAATTATGCCCAAGCACTATTAATATAACATCTACTCTCTAATTTTGCATATCATTTTATGTCAAGGTAGCAACAATTTTGAAAATGCAATCATATTCCTATATTTCATTATTATTATTTTTCTAATGATTACAATGGGGAAAGATGGATTCAAACTTGATCTATTGAACTTGAAGACCAACATTCATGTCACAAGGGTAGAAAGCATTAACATTCCTATATCATTTAACACACATTATTTTCACATCAAAGACCTAAAATAATAAAATAATATTTTACTACAAAGAAAGTTCAAATAAATGCAACTTTTGCTTTGTAGGTGGCAAGAGCAACAAGGTTAGAACAATCATCTTAACTGTTGCAACAATCATGGTTGCAACCCTACTCATCATCTTCTTCACCCTCTTCCTGAAAAGGAAAAGAAGACCATTGCCGATGGTAGAAAGTAAGTTAGTCTTTTGACCATAATAGCTTCCTATTTTTTTTTTTCTAATTATATTATACAATACAATTATGGGGACTAGAAATCAAATTTGGTCCATCGTATTAAGAGAAATAATAATACCACTATACTATATGGACATGACTTGTAATTCCACATTTATTACTAAAAAATATGTAGAAAGAGTATTTATGTGTTATATTTTTTATGAATTTACAATTAAGGCAAGAATTTGACTCTTCTATTTTCTTCTCCTTCTCTTGTGAAGTCATGGATGACATTGACAATGTAGAGTTTGTGCAATTTGATCTCGCCACTATAGAAGCGGCAACTGATGATTTTTCTGATGATAACAAACTTGGACAAGGTGGATTTGGACCTGTTTATAAGGTAAGAATCTTAATCATACCATGTAGATAAGGAGCAATGATGGTTTTAGTCCTCATACCTACTATATTTGGTTAAAGATGCTAAATTATTTGTAACCTTTGTTGGCATTTGAGATTAAGGATTAATGAAATAAATTATATTCTAAGACCATAATAGAAATCATCTCAAACATCAAATTCTTGATTAAGTTTTGAACATTTAAGTTAATTTTTCTTTACTATGATTGCTATCATTTTCCAAATGTACTTACATATGCATTTTAAAATCTCTTCATCTCCTCAAGCCCCATCTAGTAAGGAACATTTTAAGTGCTACATTAGTATTCATAGTCTTGCATGTAATAATAATCCTACAAAGTACTAACTTGATTCACCGTTCCTTTAGGGTAAGCTTTCTAATGGACAAGAAATTGCAGTGAAAAAGTTATCAAAAAATTCTGGACAAGGAGAACTAGAATTCAAGAATGAAGTCAAGTTACTTGCTAGATTGCAACATAAAAATTTGGTTAGACTTCAAGGTTTCTGTTTGGATGGAATGGAGAAGCTACTCATTTATGAGTTTGTACCGAACTCAAGTTTAGATCACTTCATATTTGGTATGTCATTCATACATAATTTAATGCTTAGTAGTCATGTGTTGACTCATTTTCCCTTCAGGAAATTAAAAAAGGTGTCTTATTTTACGGTTCCATTTTATGATTCTTAGATCCTATTAAACGTCAATTGCTCGATTGGGACATACGTCAGAAAATAATAAATGGTATTGCACGGGGGCTTCTTTACCTGCATGAAGACTCACGGCTTCGAATCATCCATCGTGATCTTAAAGCTAGCAACATTTTGTTAGATTCTAAGATGAATCCTAAGATTTCAGATTTTGGCATGGCAAAATTGTTTACTCTAGATCAAACTCAAGCAGACACTAATAGAATCGTTGGAACATAGTAAGTACAATATAAGCTAAATTAATTCATCACTTTCTATTTGTTTTTCCAAAATGATGGAAAAGAATTTATGTTGTTCTTTTATATTTCCAAACATGTCATATACAGTGGATACATGGCACCGGAATACGCTATGCATGGGAATTTTTCACTCAAATCAGACGTTTTCAGCTTTGGAGTGTTGGTTTTAGAGATCATAAGTGGTCAAAGAAATAATTTCTTTCCTGAAGGAGAAACAATAAAGGACCTTCTAGGCTATGTACGTTTCCTAAAATAAAAACCATAAATATGATTTTCTCTAACAATTCACTCTTGCTTTCTAACATGCTGGTATTCAAATTGTTTTAGGCATGGCGGAATTGGAGAGAAGGCTCAATAACAAATGTGGTTGACCCCATTTTGGGTTCTGGATTAAGAGCTGAAATGGCACGTTGCATCCATATTGGTTTATTATGTGTTCAAGAAAATGCAGCTGATAGGCCTACCATGGCTTCAGTGGTTTTGATGCTTAATAGCTATTCAACTACTCTTGCAATACCATCTCAACCAGCATTTTTCATGCATAGTAACATTGAATCTGATATCTTTACTGCACAAGAGTATACTTCTAGAGAGTTAGTTATACGTCAACCAGAGAATGAAATGGGAAACATATCAAAAAATGAAGTTCCCATCACGGAATTATATCCAAGATAGATTGCTCTAATGTTCTTATGAAACAATTTTCTAAATTGAAGATATAATAGTTCTTTAAATTTTACATTTTCTTTTTCTATTCTACCTCTTTAAACTTGTTGGTTTCCACCACCTCATTACTTGTAAGTTGTACTATGTTGTATTTAAGATACTTAATGTATTCTTTTTCCTTGCTTTGCAAAGTAGTTTGAAAGACAAAAGAAGCATTTTGTTTTTCCTTTCAAGACAAATAAAGGTTATCCCCATGATAATGTAGACCAAAAACACTATACATTGGATGTGGCTTAAATTGTGATTAAGGATAATTGATATGTCCTTGGTAAAATTTATGTAAACCCTTATTTCTAATAAGAATTCATTCAAGCCAATGAAGTTTCCTTCTTAAAGTTCTCCCTCAAATTGAAAGGAAAAAGTATCATTCTAATCTTTAACATTTGTCTACAAATTAATACCTTCATTAATACTATAAAGTTATCCTTCTACGATTGACACATGTCAATGCTTGCTTCATCTTTAAACAAATGTATATTAATAAAACAATAAAAATAATAAAAGATGAGAAAATCAAGGGAGAAAAAGAAAGCGTAAAAATTAGTAAAACCACAACCAAATAACATATACGTAAGTTTGAACTTACAAACACTAATATCTATATAACAAATATACAAGAAAATAAACAAGTCTTTCAAAATCAAAATGCAATAAAAGTATCTACATTTATCTAATATGCTTCAATGGTGAATTAAGCTTAAGGTTATAAATGAGCCAAGCTACTTGAGCTCGACTCACTTTAAGCTTAGCTTGGCTCAATCTCTATTCATAAATGGGCTAAGCTAGAGCTTAAAATAAAAACAATTTATTTAAAAAAAAAATGAGCTTAAATTCTTGTTTAGACTTGTGATTTGGCTTGCAAGCAAACTCACTTATTTTATTAATGAGCCATTAATTTACTAACTCATGAGCCTAAGGAAATAACCAAAATTTTACCAAAATATAATTCAAGCAATAATTACATATAAATAAGGGTAAAATTAAAAATTTGAAAATAAAATTACTAAGTTAACTTTACTTTAGTATTTAAATTATAATAGTTAAGGAGAGGTAATTTGAATTAAGGAGTATTTAAGCCTAAGTTTTTTCTAAAACTCTCATTCCCTCACCTCGCTCAACCATAACACTCTCTTTCTCTCACACCTTACTGTCTTTTGGCCTCCCTCATTTTTCTCCATTAAAATACAAATCAAGTTTACTTAAGCTTATCCATGGAGTC
Organism: Laguncularia racemosa; assembly: GCA_037954665.1. Lineage (NCBI taxonomy): Eukaryota > Viridiplantae > Streptophyta > Magnoliopsida > Myrtales > Combretaceae > Laguncularia > Laguncularia racemosa. The sequence goes on from JBBMOL010000121.1 coordinate 2,107,240, forward strand.
CTATGGGTGATTAGTGGGTTTTTAGTATTAATTTAGTCAAATCCAATCTTAAAGAGACCAATTGGTTAAGTGATAGAACCTTTCAAGTTGGAGTGGAGATTTTGAGATGCAATTGAAGCTAATTCCAAGTTAAATTTGATGTTTAACCAAGGAAATTAGGTAAGGAAGTGAAGACTAAGAGGAGGAAAGAAAGATGATGTATGACTATGACTACTCTTAGGTAAATTTGCAATTTCAAGTTTTAGAAATTAGATATGATGAATAAAATCTTACGATTTATGGGTTGGACTATTGATTTGGGCATTTAATTGTCATTTTGTAAGGTGAAAGCTAAATTTAAAGATCAGAGTTTTAAAAAGTAAGGTAATAGTATTTGGAATTAAGATATGTTGTAGAGCATTAAGTGATTTATGAGTTTTGTTAAGGTACTAATAAGTAATTTTGGATTTATGAATGTGAAATAAGAATAGAAATATTAATTTATATTTCATTTATATATATATATATATACAAGCAAGTCTCTGTTATAGCTCGATTTATGTATACACACATACATGTAATTTATATTTCACTAAATTTGTGTCCACATCCTGCATCACACATATTTGTAAAGTGTGGGTATTTTTAGTAGGTGGTTGATATATTTTCAATAAACCTTACTTGTATATGTTTATTTTGGATTTGATCATGTATATGCATGCATGTATGTTCCTTAGGCAGTATATATATAGAGTGTATGTATTTGCCCGTAAAAGTCAAAACTTTCCTTCTAGATGTTTATATTTTAAGGCTCTCAACTTGTAAATACTTCTTCACTTATGGTTATCATTTTAGGATTTCAATAAATCATTACTACTTACCCTTTATCAATAGCCTCAGAGTGATAAAAATACTGATGCATTAAAAAGAAAAGAAAGAAAAAAAATGCATCTTTATGAGTAACAAATGTAAATGGTGAAAGCTTTGCTATTGCTTGTTCTGTGTGGTTGCTTAATTGTAGTTGATGGGCGTGTGCCTGTGTGGTGTGGGCTTGGTTAGTGTGTGTAGTTTAGAGTTGTTGGGCATGTGAATGGAGGAAAAGGATGGTTGATGTAATTCATTATTACATAGATTCATGGTTATCAAAATTGTGAGTTAACTCATACGTTTCTATGATTTTATGAGTTGATGAGTACTTTCCTAGTCAACTCATATATAAAAATGTTTTGAGGTAAAATCACGTTGAAATTGTGATTCCACACGGTGGAATTGGTAAAATCGCGATTTTATATCCATTTCTACTGTTTCTGCTGGCATCTATTTTTTTTTTTCGCTAACCTAACTGCCACACACTTAATAGGGAGTAGAAGCTATAAGTAACCTAGATGATGACATGTAACACCCAGCCTAGCTTAAACTGTAAGTAGCTTGTATGACTTCGTGTAGTGAATAGCTGTGAACAAAAAGTGTAGCATCTATCTCGTCTTGTTTGTCATCTCTCAAGTCATGTATGTTCTATAACTCTGTTCTTCTTTGATGGCAATTAAACCAATGCAACCACATAACCCATTAACCAAGCAAAGAGCTAGAGGACTATAGAACCTAGCATTAAGAATCATTCTTAAACAAATGGAATCAAAGACATTCACATAGTGTGATCATTTATTTTATATAATTATTTTATATTTAATTAGATACATTTGTCAGTATTACAAGAAGAAGATCAAACACACTAGCACTTAGTTGTGGATGATTGATGGTCCATGTTGAATCGAAATGGACTTAGAGGACCGGCTATGTGCTATATAATTTGACTGAAATGGAGCCTAAAAGACTGCCATGTGTCACCATTTTCATTATGTTATTTTTCCTAATTAGTACTAGTATAAAGACTTGTAAAGAAACAACAAAAAGACACTTTTGGATGATTATTTTTGTTGCTTACTTTCACATGAAAAAGGTTCTCTCTCTTTCACAAAAACACACTCTTATCAATTTTAAATTAAGGATTATGGCGAGTGGGGCTTGGATTGTTGTAAGTAATATCAACAATTGTAAGTTGTTCCTAATTCTACTAGTATGTCATATTTAGTAAGAATTTAAAGTTTCATTTTGTTCTTGTTACTTGAAATTAAGGTTTACGTTCAAATTAGGGATTACACCATTTTGTTGAACAATTGCTTCATTTTATCCACAATTAGTATTGTTAATTGGAATTGGATCTTGGCATATCATATTTTGGTATTAGCACCATGATTTGAGAAGGGAATTACATGTGGAAGTAGAGATCTTGATTGGGGAATTTAGGATTTATGTCATGCACTTGTTTAATTGTTGATTTTACATTGAAATTGTGTATGTTACATGAATTGTATCGTGTTCCAATTGTCATTGTAAGTTGAATTCGAATGAGGGATTGTTTTTAAGGTTCCTTGCCAATGAATTTGAGGAACCATTATAATTGATTCCATTAAAGAGTAATTGTATAGTAATTGTGCATTAAATTACTATGAATGCACTTTTTACTTGAGTTTAGAAGCATTTATACCGTGAGTGTGTTGTACTATGAGGTTATTGTGCCATGTGTGTGTTTGAGTGTTGAAGGAATTTGTGTGTGGAGCGTGTTATTCAATTGTGCTGTAGAGTGTGTTGACCATTTGTGTCATGAAGTGTGTGTGTTAAGTGTTAAAAAAAAATTGTGTTGTAGAGTGTGTTTATGATTGGAGGAATTTTATCATGAGTGTATGATTAGGAATTGAAGGAAATTAGTGTTATGGGGGTGTGATTATATTAAAAAGAATTTTTCAAAGTTTAATTCAACAACCATGTTGAATGATAGTGTGAATGGAAGAATTGGTGATGAGGCCAATAGTCAGGTTGTAGAAAGAGGTCAGAGTTGTCGTGCTACAGGTGGAAGAAGAAATTTAGAAGAACAATTGCAGGATCTTACCACCATTATTGCTACATTGGCAACACGGGTTGATGAGATTACATTGCCACAACCACCAGTGGCAAATCTACAAGCACCCCTGCCTCAGGTAGCCCCTAATAATGCATGTAAGGAAGGAGTAGTTAGAGGAAATAAGGGTAGGAGAATGGGAGGAGATTATCATGCTCTTCAGGAGGAAAGGGATGATAACTTTGAAGATGAACCTTATCCTAACCGCAAGTTTAAGCTACATCGGGGTTTGGAGTATATAAAGTTGTAGATGCCTTCATTTGCTAAAAGGGGTTTTGTAGAGGATTATCTAAACTGGGAAGATAAGGTAGAGGGCCTTTTTGAGTGTTATGAAATTAATGATTACACTCGGGTTCATCTCACAGTAGTGGAGTTTACAATATATGCCACCTTATGGTGGAAGAACCTTATAGCTAGTAGACGAAAGGATGGTAATGTTAAGATCCATACTTGGCAGGAGATGAAATGGGTTATGAGGAGGAGGTTTATACCAGAGCACTATAGGTAGGAGTTATTTATGCATCTCCAGACATTGAGGTAAGGAGGCAAAATTGTTGATGAATATGTATAGGAGTTTGAGACACTGATGATCCGATGTGGGTCAGTCGAACCTTCTGAATAAACCTTAGCATGATTTGTGTCCAATCTAAAACATGAGATTACATGTATTGTAAAGCTATAGAGGTATGACACCACTGATGAGGCCATTCAGTTAGCTTTAAAAGTAGAGAGATAGAGGTGATCTAATCTGTACCGAGTAGTAAGTAACAGGTATGGATATTCTACTAAACTATATGGGTCGGATAGTCAATAAGTTGAAACAGGGGGAATTGAAAAAATTATGGAAGCAAATGCAGTTGTTAATAATATTGGAAGGGAGAAGCAAATTTCTAAAAAGGGGAAAATAATTGCTAGGGCAGACATTAGGCAAATAGTGCCTGGTCCATCAAGTGGGAAGAATCATCAAATCCAATGCTTTAAATGTTTAGGTTTTAGAAACTTAGCTTCGTAATGTCCTAACAAAAGGGTAATGGCTGCTATGGAAGTGGAAAGTAAAGATGGTAAAGAAGAGATACTTGAGCCAAATGATTGGTTAATTGTGCTAAAGGAGTATTATGATGATCTAGATGCTAAGGCATATGAAATAAAGGGAAATGATAAATATTTGGCTATTAACGTGTTGTGTAAGGTAATGATTGCATCTTTAGATGTTAAGGACATACAAAGAGAAAACTTGTTCCATACTCCTTGTAGGGTTCAAGCTAATCTATGTACCCTTCTTATTGATGGTAGTAGTTGCACAAATATAGTAGCTGCTGCAATAGTAAATAGATTATAACTAGTCACTATTCCTCATCCTAATCCTTATAAATTGCATTAGTTGTGTAAAGTCCTAAAAATTTCGAAAAGCTATATAAACATTTACAGAAAATAAATAGAATAATTAATACTTCTAGGTTGGGGTAGTTAGAAGAATAACTTTACGATATTAAAAACTTCGAGAAATGTACGACAAAAATTCAAATACTTCAACGCATAAATATTATTTTATTTTTGTGGTAATGATAGGTTTTTAAAAATTTAAGCAATTAGAAGAATAAATTCTCCAAAACATAAATTTTAAATAATATTAGGTTAAATAATGAAATTATTTTAAATTATAGGTCTAGGAATTTTAAATGAAAATTTAGAGTACATATTTATATTCGAGATAATTAAAATAGCTTAAATGCAAGCCTTCGTAATAAATTGCTAAAAATATAAAATTTAAAGATATCCTCATATGCAAGCAAAATATTAAAATAAGGATATTATTATACAAAAATATAATATAATATAATATATATATGTACAAACAACTAAAAAAAAAAAACAAATCTTCAAACGTTTGTTGCCCTATCTTCGCTCGAGCGTGACATCAAGTGCAACAATAGACTGGACCCCCACTGTCCTTCCCTCCCTTTTCTTTTCTTCTTCTTCTTCTTCTTTTCTAGTCGTACCATCCGTTCTATTGGTCTACCCCCTTACTTCTTCTTTCTTCCTTTACTTTTTCTTCTCTTCTTCTTCCTTCCCTCGTCATGACCCCGCGCAGCCCTCGTCCCTTGCATCTCCATTCCAATTCTCCAACCTCCCACCTCTTGCCTGATGGGAATTTTTTTGGCATCGTCTATGCTTTCAAAACTAGATTTGGATGATGATCCAAATTGCTCATATTTTACTTCATTACTTTTATCTAATAAATATTTGAGAAATACTCTTACAAGTACAATAATAATTCTCCATGGGATGCCAATATGTCCTACACTAGTTAATGGCTACGAGACATCATTAGATTTGCATTCAAAGACCCACTGCGATTGTTTTCATTTTAAAGCATTGGCTCATGAAGATTTATAATATTTTGTACTTTGTAATTGTTCTATGGACTATTTTATGTTGTATTTTCTTTTAGGACACTTTCATTTTGATTGTAATTTTCATTTAAGACCGGCTACCCTGAAAGTGTCATAGTTGTAATTTTGTGCATTTTTTAATCCTAAAGGGAGCAAGTATAAATACTTGCTTAAAGTAGGGTTTGAAGAGGCCATTTTTAGATTTAAACATATAATGTTTCATGAGGATTAGGGTTCTTCCTAATTGTCATTAGACTCTTATCAATTTCATTCCCAAAAGTTGAAATTGTGGAGAGTGCAACACTTGAAATTATGAGTAATATCAATTTCATTTTGTTGTGATTTCTTTTCTTCTCTAGTGTGTAATATCTAAGGTTGAATTGAGATAGTTCTTGGTCAGATTTTCTTCATAATCATTTCGAGATATATTGAGTTTTTTGAATTACTTATCATAGTGTTATTCATCAACACTTACCTATCATTGTTTACACGGAATGCCTAGTTCTAAAGAGGAGAATCACGGTTTTTATTTGCCGCTCAATCTTGAAATTCACATGATGATTCAAGCTTGATTAGTATATATTGAGGATTTGATTCTTTGTAATTCGATTAGTTCAATGTTTATTGATTCTGGATCCATTTATATCTTTTGGAATTCACGCAATTCTCCAATTGTTGAACCAGAATTAGGGATTGCATTTAGGCTTGGATTTTACTCCATTTGATTGTGCTTAAATCCCACTTAGGCACATCATCTTTTGGTATCAGAGCTTGAGGTTTAAGAGGAGGGATTTGCAATTTGGAATTCGGAAATTTAGGGTTCTTATTACCTTGATCTAAAAATTGTGCAATGAAGAATTGAATTATTTCAATTGTGTTATTGAATTGATTTCCTTGTTGTTAATTGTTGTGGATGTGGAGTACTTACCATATTATTTGTCTCCTTAAGTTGACCGTGATTAGTTTAAGAGAAATCATCATTTGTGGGAAGTGAAATTTGAAGGCTAGAAAAGTGTTGTTTTGAAATCCTTGCCGTGTATTGTAGTGTTGTGTGTGACATTTGTGAATTCGGAATTAGGGAGAACAATTTGCAATTTCCAGATTTGAGTAGTGTGGAAGAATGGAAGTTATTTGATTTTCAAAACAAGCATTAAGAGTGAAGGAGTTAATGTGTGTTTGTTTGAATTTGAAAATTACTTCTTACTAAATGTGGAAGGGTTGCAATTAGTGAAGTGGTTTGATTTTCAAATTTAAATTTCTACCTTTTGTGTAAGTTGCGATTTGGAATTGTGTTTGAAGTGAAGAATTTGCAACGTGTTGTCCTTGGATTTTCCTTGAGGAGGAGTATTAAATTGATGAAGTTTATGTTGCATGTGACATGTGTATTGTGTAAGTGGTGGTGTAAGTGTGTTGTACCTGAGGTGTTGTAAAGTGGCGTGAAATTGTGTTGTATTTGGGGAGGTTGTTGCACCGTGACTTAAGAGGCGTGTATGTGGGGTTGTGTTTTTGCAAATTTAGTGAAGAGTGTGTGTGTATTTTTGGCGTGGTTTTGTGTGTGTTGATTAGAGAATTGTTGCTAGTGGTGTGATTGGTGTTGGAACCGTGAGTAAGGGAGTTTTGTGACAGTGGAGTTGTGCATTTGTGCTTGTGTTAAGGTGCTGCAATTTGTGATTTATTATAATGTGAAACCTTAACAAGAAAGGAAGGTTTTGACTAGTAGAATTTGAAATTCAAATAAGTCATTAAAGTGTGAAAGCAATTGATTAGTTACTTAAGCACTTATACTAAATCATTTTCCTTGTACCTAAAATTCTTTTTGGAATGTGAGCTATTGCATTATTGTGGTTATTAAACATGTGGGTTGGTGTTGTTGAAGGAGTGTACTGAAATTTGTGGGATTACTTCTTAAATCATAACATGTCCAATGAAAGTGTGAATGGGGGAATTGGCAATGAAGCCAATAGCCAGGTTGGTGGAGGTCAAGGTCATAATATTGCAAGTAGGAGGACTTTGGAAGAACGGCTCTAAGATCTTACTACCATAGTTGCTACTTTGGCAACTAGGATTGATAGGATGACATTACCACAACCACCAGTAGTGAACCTTCAGGCACCACCTCGGGTAGCTCCATAGGATCCTCAAAGAGACAAAGTAGTGGGAGATGGAAATCTGAATAGAAGGATGGATGAGGATCATCATTCATACAAGGAAGAAAGGGATGACAACTTTAGGGCTAATCCATATCATAATAAGAATTTTAGGCTACCTCAGGGATTGGAGTATGTGAAACTGCAAATGCCCTATTATGATGGTAAGGGATCAATTAATGATTATTTAGATTAGGAGGACAAGGTTAGGGGTCTCTTTGAATGTTATGAGATCAATGACAATACCAAAGTCCAATTGGTTGTTGTCGAGTTTATAGGATATGCTACACTATGGTGGAAGAATTTGATTATCAGCAGGCATAGGGATGGAGAGGCTGAGATTCAGATATGGAGGGATATGAAAATGGTGTTGAGAAAAAAGATTTATTCTTGAGCACTACAAATAGGAATTGTTTATGCAACTACAAACTTTGAGGCAAGGAGGCAAGATAGTGGATGATTATGTGCAAGAATTTGAAACCCTCATGATTAGATGTGGGTCCATCGAATCTCTAAAACAAACCATAGCACGCTTCGTCTCAAGTTTGAAATATGAAATAGCGTGTGTTGTTGAGCTACAGCGCTATAGTACACTTGATGAGGCTATTCAATTAGCTTTGAAAGTGGAGAGGCAAAGGAGGTCTAACTTGTTGAGGGCTTCGAGCAATAGGCCCAATACTATAACCAAACCCATAGCAGCTAACGGTTGATCATGGGGAACAAATGTGGTAGGTGAGACCGTGAGAGCAGTGGACAAAACTACCCTAAACACTACTAGAGAAAATATACCCATTGGGAAAGGTAAAGAGGTAATATTACCATATGTGAGGCAAACTGTTCCCGGATCTACTAGTGGAAAAGCAAACCAAATCAAATGCTTTAAATGTATGGAATTTGGGCATATGGCAACACAGTGTCCAAATAAGAGGGTGATGATTGTTATGGAGGGCGTTGGGGAAGATGTTGAGGTTGACAAGGAACAAACTGAGCCTATAGATTTACTAATAGCATTGCAAAAGTATTATGATGACCAGACTACAGAAACACATGAGAAGCATACAGGTGAACAATATCTACCAATTAATGTGTTACGCAAGGCTCTAACCATATCTCCTTATGCTAGATATATTCCGAGGGAGAACATATTTCAGACCTCTTATAGGATCAAAGTTAACCTTTGTGTGCTCATCATTGATAGTGACAGTTGCACGAATGTTATATCTGTTGCACTGGTAGATAAATTACATTTGGATAATGCTTTCAGAACTAGATTTGGATAATGATCCAAATTGCTTATATTTTACTTCATTAATTTTATATAATAAGTATTTGATAAATAATCTTATAGGTACAATAATAATTCTCCTTAGGATGCCAACAAGTCCTACACTAGTTAATAGCTATGGGACATTATCAGATTTGCAATCAAAGGCCCGCTACGATTGTTTCCATTTCGAAGCATTGGCTCATGAAGATTTATAATATTTTGTACTTTTTAATTGTTCTATGGATTATTTTATGTTGTATTTTCTTTTGGGACACTTTCATTTTGATTGTAATTTTCATTTAAGACCGGCCACCCTAAAAGTGGCATAGTTGTAATTTTGTGCATTTTCTAACCCTAAAGGGAGCAAGTATAAATACTTGCTTAAAGTAGGGTTTGAGGAGGTCATTTTTTAGATTTGAACATACACTTTTTCATGAGGATTAGGGTTCTTCCTAATTGTCATTAGACTCTTAGCAATTTCATTCCCAAGAGTTGAAATTGTGGCGAGTGCAACACTTGAAATTGTGAGTAATATCAATTTCATTTTGTTGTGATTTCTTTTCTTCTCTAGTGTGTAATATCAAGGGTTGAATTGAGATAGTTCTTGATCAGATTTTCTTCATAATCATTTCGAGATATATTGAGTTTTTTGAATTACTTATCATAGTGTTATTCATCAACACTTGCCTATTATTGTTTACGTGGAATGCTTAGTTCTAAAGAGGAGAATCACGATTTTTATTTGCTGCTCAATCTTGAAATTCACATGATGATTCAAGCTTGATTAGTATATATTGAGGATTTGATTCTTTGTAATTGGATTAGTTCGTTGTTTATTGATTCCGTATCCATTTATATCTTTTGGAATTCATGCAATTCTCTAATTGTTGAACCGGAATTAAGGATTGCATTTAGGATTAGATATTACTCCTTTTGATTGTGCTTAAATCCCATTTAGGCACATCATTGCCATCCCATTACCCATCATCATCTCCCATCATAGCCTTACCTTCCATTTCCCTCCTTCTTCTTTTCCTTCCTCTTTCCCTCTTCTCTTTGTTCGGTGAGGCAAACCATCTAAGGCCCTAGGCGAGAGTTCTAGTAACGGCTTGGTTTCAGTGAATAGGGGAAGAGGAAAATAGCATAGCAACGATAGCAACCACAGTGACAACAATGATGGTGATGAGATCCGGGATGAGAGACAAGCCGGAAGAAGAAATGTGGATCCTCTTGAAGTGCCGCTTGGACCGATCACAAGAAATCGAGCAAAACAATTCAAGGAAGCACTTAACGGGTTGATAAAGGTTGTCCATGAAGCCGGAAAGGATTGGAGCAATCATGAAGTTGGAACGGATTGGAAAAACCATGGGAAGACCCTTACTTTTGTACAAGTTATACTGGACACAGGATGAAGAGGGCGTGTACTTTCAAGGCATGGCCGTGTAGGACGCTCAAGATTGCACAGACGGATATACGGCCAAAGTATACGGGCGTGTATGTTGCCAGAAGTTACACAGAACGATACACGGCTAAAGTACATGGGCGTGTATGTTGCCAGCAGTTGCCCAGAACGATACACGGCCAAAGTACACGGGCGTGTATATTGCTAGAAGTTGCACAGAACAGTACACGGCCAAAGTACACGGTCATGTACACGGCCGTGTATCCCCTGTCGGCCAGCTTATTCTGTTTCGCGTTTTTATGTCACTTAACTAAACTACGTCGTTTTGGACTTGTTTTTTACACGAATTGTAACCCTAGTATAAAAGCTCCTAGGGTTTAGAACAGATTAGAATATACATCTTGAACATTAAACACTTTTGAGAGGCACCTCTCTTGGTTCTTCATGAACTAAACTGAACTTATCGGATTGATTTCCGTGGCGTTCATCCCGACTTATCAATCGGCCTTTCATCCAGATTGTGGCGTCTTCACTTTATACCAAGGTTCTTGTCTCTCTTATAGACAACGGGTTGCGGTTCCCACTTTAGGTGTTTGGGCGTCTTAGGCAACGAATTTCCGAACGTATTGGTATTGGGTTTCGTCACGGGTTGGCGTAGTTCGTATCAGTTTGGTATCAGAGCTTAGGTTTGTCAAAACATCAAGTTCGGGTTGAGGAAGGTAATATCAAAAACCCTAACTCCAATCGTTCATATCCATTGTTAGCATTCAATTCTGCAATATTAATTGTCTTTTGATAGTATAGTATTTACTAGTTGATTGTAAAGAAAAAAAAAAGAGTAAAAATCACGACAAAAAAAAAAAAGAAGGGAAAAGAAAAGAAAAGAGAAATGTGATCAAAAGCCAAAAACAGAGACAAAAAAAAAAATCGAATAGAAAAATAGAGGAAAATTTGCAAACCCTAGAGTTGTTTTGAATTCTACGGAAGGAAATTGGTGTAGTTCGGGTTAGTTCCAAGAGAATTGAGAAGAGGAAATTGGTGAGTTGATATCATCATTATTTGTGAGCATACATGAGTGACTGTGTGATATCATCATTTGAGCGAAACACGTAAGGGAGTGTATTGTGAGGTTTAATTATATATATATATTTGTGTTGTACTAATCTTTTTTGCAGGAACTATGTCGAAACAACATTCTCCTGAAGGTGAGAGGGGAAGGTTTGATGCTAGGTTGGTAATTGAGGCGTTGAGGGGAGAAATGAAGAGGATGTTCCAAGAGGGAATGGAACAAATTCATGAGACGGTAGAGCAAAGACTAGAGCAATCTACAAACATATTCCAAGGGCGTAAGAGGGAGAGTCGTTCTAGGAGTGTACCGAAGGGTGGAGATAAGATGTCGGATGATGACTTTGATGAGCCTTCTGTTGGGAGTTATAGAGGATATAATGGTCGGAATAGAGGAACTAGAGACTGGGAAGATAGAGGAGATAGGAATAGAGAAGATGATCAATTGAGTAGCAAAAAGATGAAGATTCCTCCTTTCCAAGGGAAGAATGATCCCGAGGCGTACTTAGAGTAGGAGAAAAAGGTGGAGATGGTGTTTGATTGTCACAACTATAGTGGGAGAAAGAAGGTAAAACTTGCTGCCATTGAGTTTTCGGATTATGCTATAGTGTGGTGGGATCAACTAATGTTGAATAGAAGAAGGAGTGGCGAGCCACCTATTGAGTCTTGGGAAGAGATGAAAAGAGTGATGAAGAAGCAGTTTGTGCCTGCGTATTATTATCATGAATTGCATAACAAGTTGCAAACTCTGAGGCAAGGAAGCAGAAGTGTAGATGAGTATTTCAAGGAGATGGAAGTCACTATGATTAGGGCGAATGTAGAAGAGGATAGAGAGGCTACAATGGCTAGATTTCTTGCTGGGTTGAATAGAGAAATCCAAAATGTTGTTGAATTACAACATTATGTGGAATTAGAGGATATGGTCCACATGGCTATAAAAGTTGAGAACCAACACAAGAGGAGAGGTAGTAGTAATGCACGGTTGCAACAGGGTAATGGTTCATCCACTTGGAAGACTAATCAATGGAAGAAAGAAGAAAAGCCTTTACCCACCAAACCAAAAGGGGAGCTGAGACAAGCGGGTTCTACTCCTGGTAATCAAGGTAACCCTGAATCTTCTACTTCTAGAAATCGTGATATTAGATGTTTTAAATGTCAAGGTAGAGGCCATATTGCTAGTCAATGTCCAAATAGGCGTGTGATGATTTTACGTGATGATGGTGAGTATGAGACTGAGGGGGATAGTGAAGAAGATGATATGCCTCCGTTAGAGGATGTTAGTGATGATGAGGAGCCTGCAGTGGGAAGGCTAGTAGCAGTAGTGAAGCGAGCGCTGAATGTGCAGGTGAAGGAAGAAGAGGAGGTGCAAAGAGAAAATATATTCCATACTAGATGTTATTTAGGAGATCACATTTGTAGTTTGATCATTAATGGAGGGAGTTGCACCAATGTAGTGAGTAATTTTATTGTTGAGAGGCTGGGGCTCAAAACTGTTAGACACCCTAGTCCATATAAATTGCAGTGGTTGAATGATAGTGATGAGACTAAGGTGAGTAGGCAAGCCTTGATTGGTTTTCGCATTGGAAGGTATGAGGGTGAGGTGTTATGTGATGTAGTGCCAATGCAAGCATGCCATATGTTGTTGGGGAGGCCATAGCAATTTGACAGGAAGGTTGTTCATGATGGCTTTTCTAACAAGTATACGCTTGTTCACCAAGGGAAAAGTTTTAACCTTAAACCTTTAACACCTAAACAAGTGTATGAGGATCAGTTGCAGCTACAACAGTCGTTTGCAAAACATAAGGACTTTGAAGATGTCTTTCCGAAGGAACTCCAAAGGCAGGCCGAGGAATTAATGGAGAAGGGATATGTGAGAGAAGGCATGAGTCCATGTGCAGTGCCTGTGATTTTGATGCTTAAGAAGGATGGGACATGGAGAATGTGTGTTGACTGCCGCGCCATCAACAACATTACGGTAAAGTATCGTCATCCTATTCCTTGCTTAGATGAATTCTTAGATTGGTTATATGAGTATAGTGTCATTCCTCATGAGCCTTGGATAGACATGTCCATAGATTTTGTGTTAGGATTATCTAGGCCTAGTCATGGTCGAGATTCTATTTTTGTGGTTGTGGATAGGATTTCTAAAATGGTTCATTTTAGTCCTTGTCATAAAACTGATGATGCTAAACACATTGTTGAATTGTTTTTTAGAGAGGTATTGTATTCGCATGGTATACCTGGTAGCATTGTTAGTGATCGGGATGTAAAGATTTCGAGTCATTATTGGAGAGTATTGTGGGAAAAGTGGGGAACTAAACTAATGTTTTCGACTATCTGTCACCCACAAACTGATCGGCAAGTTGATGTGGTTAATAGTACTTTAATTCAATTGTTAGGGGCAATCATAGAGAAGAACATTAGGACTTGGAAGGACTATCTACCATTTGTGGAGTTTGCATGTAATAGGGCTTTAAATAGCATTATTCATTGTTCACCGTTTGAGATTGTGTTTGGTTTTAACCCAATAGATCGTATTTATATCTTGCCATTGCAACCTAACAAGTTTGTGAGTTTTGAAGTTGATTCTAAGGCAGATTTCGTGAGAAGGCTAAACATTGAGCGAAGAACTGAGCAGTATGTGAAATAAGCCAACAAGGGTTGTTAACAAGCTGTTTTTGAACCCGGAGATTGGGTTTGGGTTCACATGCGCAAAGAGCAAATTCTCGTACAGCGTAGATCTAAAATACTTCCTAGAGGCGATGGCCCAATTCAAATTCTTGAGTACATCCATGATATAGCATACAAGAAAGATTTACCAGGTGAGTATCTAGTAAGTGTTACATTTTATGTTACTAATCTAAGTCCATTTGATGCAGGAAATGATTTGAGGACAAATCCTTTTCAAGAGGAGGGGAATGATGATATCCGGGATGAGAGACAAGCCGGAAGAAGAAATGTGGATCCTCTTGAAGTGCCGCTTGGACCGATCACAAGAAATCGAGCAAAACAATTCAAGGAAGCACTTAACGGGTTGATAAAGGTTGTCCATGAAGCCGGAAAGGATTGGAGCAATCATGAAGTTGGAACGGATTGGAAAAACCATGGGAAGACCCTTACTTTTGTACAAGTTATACTGGACACAGGATGAAGAGGGCGTGTACTTTCAAGGCACAGCCGTGTAGGACGCTCAAGATTGCACAGACGGATACACGGCCAAAGTACACGGGCGTGTATGTTGCCAGAAGTTACACAGAACGATACATGGCTAAAGTACACGGGCGTGTATGTTGTCAGCAGTTGCCCAAAACGATACACGGCCAAAGTACACGGGCGTATATATTGCCAGAAGTTGCACAGAACAGTACACGGCCAAAGTACACGGTCATGTACACGGCCGTGTATCCCCTGTCGGCCAGCTTGTTCTGTTTCGCGTTTTTATGTCACTTAACTAAACTACGTCGTTTTGGACTTGTTTTTTTACACGAATTGTAACCCTGGTATAAAAGCTCCTAGGGTTTAGAACAGATTAGAATATACATCTTGAACATTAAACACTTTTGAGAGGCACCTCTCTTGGTTCTTCATGAACTAAACTGAACTTATCGGATTGATTTCCGTGGCGTTCATCCCGACTTATCAATCGGCCTTTCATCCTGATTATGACAACTTCACTTTATACCAAGGTTCTTGTCTCTCTTATAGACAACGGGTCGCGGTTTCCACTTTAGGTGTTTGGGCGTCTTAGGCAATGAATTTCCGAACGTATTGGTATTGGGTTTCATCACGGGTTGGCGTGGTTCGTATCAGATGGCAATAGCGGTGGCACCAACAACACAGCAACAATGATAGCAAAGACGGAGGCAATAACGAATGACTTAAAGAAAACAATGACAACTACGATGGCAATAGCAACAACAACAGCCACACAACAATGATAGTAGCCAAAGTGGAAGAAGAAGGGGAGTATGTGTGCATGTGCTTGAGGTGGAGGAGCTGGCTGGAGGTAACCATGTGGGTGCATGTGTGTGCAAGGGAGGAAGATAACATGATGTGCCTAAAAGGGGATTAAGCACAATCAAATGGAACAAAAACCAACCTTAAATGCACTCAATACGATTCAATAAGCTAGGAATTGCGTGATTTCTAATAATGTGCAAGGAGATCTAAATTTAATAACTAATGAATTAATCAACCACAATGATTCAAAACCTTAATTATACTTGAATTACCACGTGAATTCAATAATATTCAATAAAATCACTTCTAAGATCTCCCTTTATAGAAATGCAATTAACGGTTCAAAATGATAAGCAATTGTTGATGTTAAATAACAAGATAAGTACTCAAAACAAGTACACTATTTCAAATCAAACTAACTAAAATCTGACTAAGAAATGAATTCAATCCAACCGTAGATATTACACACTAGAGAAGAAAAGAAAACACAACAATTAGAAATTGATATGACTTATAATTTCCATTGTTGCACTCGCCACATCTCAACTCTTGGGATTAAAATTGATAAGAGGAAATTGAACTAGGATAACCCTAAGCTCTCTCACACAAAGTGATGTGTTTAATATGAAAATTGGCCTCCTCAAAACCCTACTTAAGAAAATATTTATACTTACTCCCTTTAGGGTTAGAAAGTCCACAAAATTACAACTATGCCACTTTTAAGGTGGCCAGTCCTAAATGAAAAATTACAAACAAATGAAAGTGTCCCAAAAGAAAATTATAACATAGAATGGTCCAATAACAATTACAAAGTACAAAAATAATATAAATCTTCAAGAGCCAATGCTTCGAAGTGAAATCAATAGCAACGGGCCTTTGGATGCAAATCTGATGATGTCCCATGGCCATCAACTAACGTAAGTCATTTGGCTTATCATGGAGAAATATTATTGTACTTGTAAGATAATTACTCAAATATTTATTAGATAAAAGAAATAGAGTGAAATATGAGCGATTTGGATCATCATCCAAATCGAGTTCTGAGAGCATCTATGGTGTCGAAAAATTTCCCATCACAACAGTAATAATGATGATCCCACAGCAACTGCAACGACAATCCTAACGGTAGTAGCAATGAAGACTCTAATAATAGCTACAACAACAACCATGACGACAACGATGAACAACAGCAATGGTGGCCCTAACCACAACGACAGCAATGACCATAACAACTACAACCTCAGCAACGGCAACAATAACCACAGTAGCAATGATAACCATGAAGACTGTAGCAGCAACATAAGAAGGGGAAAAAGGGAGAAGGAGTAAAGTGTGTGGTGTGTGTGCGGATGAAGAATGGTGTGTGAGGATGTGTGTATGTGGGTGAAGGTGTCGTGTGTGTTAGGATATGTGTGTGAGAGAGTGTGTAGCGGTGCGCGGATGTAGGGGAATGTGTGTGTATGTATGTGCGAATGGGGTATGCGGTATATGTAGAGATGGGTCTATATAGTGGTAGGTGGTGTGTATGTAAGGGTGTATGAATGTGTGAGTGAAGGTATGTAGGTGAAGGATAGTGTGTGTAAGGATGTGTGTGTGTAAGTAAAGGTGTAGTGCATGTAAGAGTGTGTGATGGTACATGGCTATAGGAGAATATGTATGTGTATGTGTGTGCATGGGAGTGTGTGGTGTATGTGGAGATGTGTGTATGTATGGGTGATGGTGTGTGGTGCACAAGAATGTGCATATGAGTATATGAAAGTGTGGTGTAACGGTGTGTGTATGTGTAAGAAAGGAGGAACCATGTGTCTATAATGCTTGTGAGTATGTGCATATGTGCATGAGGTGATGTAGGGTATGCAGTATGTGTATAGGATGATATGCGATGTGTGCGAGAGGGGTGTATGCATATGCATATGGGTGGTGTATGGTAAGTGTGGTTTGTGTGTGTACGTGTGGACACCATGTAGCATGTGAGGGTATGTATATGTATGGAATGTGTGGGATGTGCGGAGTATATGTGTAGGAGTATAGAAGTTGTGGGGTGTGTGGTACTAGTGTGATATGAATGGTGTGTGGTATTAGTGTGATATGAATGGTGTGTGGAGTATGTAGCATATATGCATATGTATAAGGAAGGAGTGGTATGTCTGGGTATGTATGTATGGGTGTGAAAAAATGTATGGTGTATAGACGTGTGTGTGTAAATATGGAAGTTGAGTATGGTGTAGGTGGAATAAGTATGTATGAGAATGAGATGATGTGTGATGTGTGAACATGTGTGTGTGGTTATGTTATGTGAAGTATGTGGGTATGTGTGTGTTGGTGGTGTAAGGTGTATGTGGAATATGTGAGTAAGTATATGAGATGATGTATGGTGTAGGTATGTGAGTATATATATGGGGGTGTGAAGTGTATGTGGGGTTTATGTATATGTGTGTGTTAGTGGTGTAAGAAGTGAAAGGAGTGTGTGTGTATGCACTAGTGGTGTGTATGTATGTGTAGGTGTGTGCGTGGTGTGTGAAGTGTGTATGTATATGGATAAGAATATGTGAGTATGTGTATACATGGTATATGTAAAGGGTGGTTGGCGTATGTATGGTGATGAAAGCATGAGTGAGGATGAAGACTGGTAGAGAGGAGGGGAAACCCTATATGTGGAGATATCAACAAAGGAGAGAAGAAAGAATGGAAAGGTGAAACCGAGGAGGAAGAGGGAATGGTATGAAGAAAGTGAATGTATTTTTGTGTGAAATTGAGTAGGAAAAGAGGTGTCATTGATGTAATAGCAGTGACCTAAGCAGCTTGATTAAGTAATCAAGCTAAGAAGGGAAGACCTAGAAGTGCATGCATGCGATCGATGTACTGATTGTGTATGTGAGTGTGGGGAAAGGCATTGGGAAGTTTGAGAAGAAATAGGAGTTAACGAGAGATCGAGAAATCCAACGGAAATTGCATGGAATCGTTGTAGCTGACCCTGTAATACCATACTCGAAGAAGGGATTACACATCGGAATCACCTAATGACAATTAGGACTATGACAACCCTAAACAAGTGAGTGAGAAACTTAATGATATGCTACCATATTGTGTTGTATGTTGATTGTTATGTATGTGAAATTGTTGTTTGTTGTATTTGCAATTGATTGTGATTATTGTTAAGTTAAGTCATGAAGTGGGGATTAATGAGTTAGGAAAGAAGTCGTAAAGAGTGTAGAGGAATGAATGGTCTGAGGGTATAGATGTCATTACCTTAGCAATAGCACTTAGTATCATATTGCTAGTACTATTACCATAAGCCTAACCTATGATTCAAAAATCATTTTCTTTAAATCAAACCAAAATATAGAGACCTAACTTTTCCTTTTATAGTTACAAGTAGGTATGCTTAGTTGGAATAGGATGTATAGATATCATTATGTATACATATCAGAGTTGGTTTCTGAATGTGTATATATATACTTACGCAAGCTTATTTTCCTATTATATCTATATAATACACTCATGAAAACAACCATACAAATCATGAGTGCAATCTTAGTTTTTACAACTTAACAATATTGTTTTCTTGCCCTCTTAAGTACGTAAGGGAAAGTGTCTAGTAAATTGTCCTAATTAAAGACGTATCACAAACATATATATATATATGTATATGTATATATTATACATAAATTTCTTAAGGACATCAAAAAGGAAATACGAGACGACCTTGTTAGCTCTTGAAAGTGAGAATGACAGAGCACTTGAGAAGTGCAATGACACAGAGGTGTCAGAGATGATGATTGTAAATCAACCTCGAGTGGTTAGTTTGACATTTAAAGACAAACGAATGAAGGTATCAGATATGAAAATTGTGAATCAACCTTGAGTGGTTGGTTTGACATTTAAGAGAAATGGCATAAAGAGGTGCCAAGTTAATTAATTTATTGTAAAATTGGATAAGTCTATGTCCGTGGGGTTTAGATTCAGTGTTTGTCTTGAGTGATAAGAAAAGCATGATTTGTGCTTATTGTGATGGGTGTGAAATGAAATGCTTGATAGTTACTTCATTGTTTGAATGAGAATTGATTATGATTGTATATGTTGTTTGATCACCTTAAATAAATTAATTAAGGAAATGGACCTGATTAAAATTGGACATGCATTTCCATGAGACATTGCATGAGATTGAAGGCCATCACTGCTATAGGGCTTGTTGGGGTAATCAAGAAGATTATTGTTCCACCAAGTTTGAACTAAGTGATTAGGGGATTGTCGCACCTTGATGGTTCTGAGCCGATCGGTCCTTAAGAGTTTTGCTCCATCTAGTGCAAAGAGGCACATGAGCATTCACTATTGAGTTAAAAAGATATCATAATTAACAAAGTGATAAAATAAATAAATCAGGTAATGACCTGGGCACTGATGGTGGCTTCAGAATCCTCAACCCAAGGTCAAGGGGGGCATAAACCCTAGACTTCACATTGGTTACTGGAAAACCACGTAAGATGCTACATTCATATGGTTGCTCATGCATAGCATATGTTTTGATAACTTAATTTGATGTTGCTTATGTGTACCTAGCATTGAAAGTGTTACCATCCCATTCACTGAGCCATAGTGTGCTCACCCCACTACAGACTCTTTTACAGGTAGCGATTACGAAAGCTCGAGATGGGATAAGATGTGAAGTGTTGAGAGTTTTGGGAAGACTGGAACAACAAAGTAAGAATTGTGAATGATAGATTTACTTAGATGAAATGTTAGGACCCCTATGTGAATAGAATTTGAAATGGAGAAACCTAAGGTTTATCCTATTTTACTAATTACTAAGAGATATCGATTCTCTACGATCATAGTTGATCGTGGGATACGGGATCCATAGTTGTATTTTATTATAAAATTATATGTAATATGACTAGTTATAAATGTAATTAACTAGTTAGAGTCTTACAATCTCTAACTCGTAAGACAGTTATCATGTAACGGGTGCACATGTGTCATGATGATTTTAGTGGAAACTTCTAGACCCCCTTTGAGGGCGTGATAGGTTGAGTGAACAAGACAATTTGTATATCGCTCAGAGGACTAAGGTTCCAATCTACATAGGGGAGAAATACCGGGATGAAATTGTTTGTGATGTTCTTCCTATGTGTGCATCATATATACTATTAGGTAAACCTTGGTTATTTGATAGGAGAATGTTGCATGAAGGGTTTAGAAACACCTATGTGTTATAAAAGGATGGTGAATGGGTTGTCTTGACTCCTATGTTACCAACTAAGGTACATGAGTTCCAAGAACAGATTAGCAAAACTACTGGGCAATCAAAACTTCAAGGCGACAAGCACATGTAAACCAAGGTTTTTAATCCAGGAAAAGACCCATTAGATTTGAGGGCAAACCTTCCATAGGCCTGAACAGATGATGGGAATCAAACCAATGCAACCACAAAATCCATTAACCAAGTAAAGAGCTAGGGGACTACAAAACCTAGCATTGAGAATCCTTCTTAAACAAATGGAATCGAAGACATCCACATAGTGTCTTCATTTATTTTATATAATTGTTTTGTATTTAATCAGGTACATTTGTTGGTATTACAAGAAGAAGATCAAACACACTAGCACTTAGTTGTAGATGATTGAGTGTCCATGTTGAACCGAAATGGACTTAGAGGACTAGCTATGTGCTATATAATTTAACCAAAATGGAGCCTAGAAGACTGACCGTGTGTCACCATTTGCACTATGTTATATTTCCTAATTAGTACTAGTATAAATACTTGTAATGAGACAACAAAAAGACACTTTTAGATGATTATTTTTTCTGCCTACTTTCATGTGAAAAGGGTTCTCTCTCTTTCACAAAAACACTCTTATCAATTCTAAATTAGGGATTATGGCAAGTGGGGCTTGGATTGTTGTGAGTAATATCAATAATTGCAAGTTTTTCCTAATTCTACTAATGCATCATATTAGGTAAGAATTTGGAGTTTCATTTTGTTCTTGTTACTTGAAATTAGGGTTTACGTTCAAATTTGGGATTACGCCATTTTGTTGAATAATTGCTCAATTTTATCCTCAATTAGTATTGTTAATTGGAATTGGATCTTAGCATATCATTCTTTGTTTTTCCTTTCTATTGACGTGATTTTTTTTAATCATGAGTTGAGTCTCGATCTTGCATGCTCCACAAGTAGCCATAGTCGTAGCTAAAAGTAATACATCTTCTACAGCGTTTGTCTCCTTTTGTCTCTTTTGTGTTTTGTTCTTCTTCATTTTTCCTTTTCTTTTGTTCACATAGCTTTTTTTTTTTTTTTTTTTTCAGTCTTGAGTCTCAATCTTGGGTGTTGGTCGTTTCCTATAGGTAGCCACAATAATATTGCTCAACGTCTCTCATGTTCCTGTTCCTTGTTACATGAAGTGAACCCACAATAATATTGCCTGCGTCTTCTGATATAGAGAGGAAGCATAGATTCTAGGGTTTTTATTTTTATTTTTAGAAGTGAAGAGAGCAAATTTAGTACTAAAGTGGATGCTTATAGTTGCAAATTTTACATAAATCTTGAGAAGAACTGATTCTACCATTTAGTACTAAATTTTAGCCACTAAAGCGGAGGCTTAGAGTTGCAAATTTTGTAGCAAATTTTATGTAAATTTGAGAAGAACTAATTATGCCATTTTATGAAAATTTGCTATCTTAATCCTTCACTAAAGAGAGCTCTAAAAGGGAAAATGCACCTAGAAGTAGATTTAATGTTGGTTCGGAGCATTGAATTGATGTAGATAATAATGGAAAAACGGTAAAATGCAAGTATTGTAACAAAGTTGTTAGTAGAGACATTTACATATTCAAGAATCACTTAGGATGTACGTGTAAAGATATAGAGTCATATACTAGTGTCCTAGATGAAGTAAAATCCGAAATGTTAATAATGTTGCTGAAAGTGGTAAAAATATCATAAATGAAAAGGAAGAAAATTCATGAGATTAAAGATTCTAATGATGGTGATGATGAGGTAGAGTAGACATCCATTAAGAAAAAAGAAAGGAATTATCCGTTATATTTTTTAATGACTATTAAGAGTAAATTTATAATATTTGGAAGTTATTTTATAAAGATTGTAAAATCTTATATTTCTGCGTTTCGTTTATATGTTCCGATTTTACAGAACCCTTAGCGATTCTATATAAAATTACGATTTTGACAGCCTTGCATAGATTAAGGTCAAAACAATAAAATATTTTATATACATATCTCCTAAACTCAATTATATTACATCAAATTATGGAAATTAAGCCTAACACATTAATAAGAACCAAATAAGATATGGAAGTAAATAATAAGGAGACTCAATATTTATAATAACTGTACCCAATATAATTTCGGCCAACCCAAATAAATTATCAACCCATGAATAAAATCCTTTTTCAAAAGCAGAATAGACAAGTGAGAGGGAAACAGACCGAAGCTTAAGAACCATCTGGCTAAAACTAATTTCACTGAACAAAAAGTCTATATATATTTATTTATTTATAGATGTACAAGCAATGTGCATATACAACGGTCTTTATATATATATTATATATATATATATATATATATATTTATTTATTTATTTCAAAAGACAAAATTAATATTATATAAACATGATATCAAATACATTAATAAACTCATTACAAATGAACGAATCACAAACATGATGAGTTAGTCACCAAAACTGGCTCTAAATCAAGATGGGGATGATGAACCCAAGAACTAAAACGCATCCCACCAAGAGCTTGTGTAGCAGTCCAATCTTCTGCTCGATTGGCTTCCCTCTTAACTAGATTGAAATACACCGAGTTGAAATTTAAAAGAACAAAAACCAAATCTTTGATCAAAGGAAATAGATACCAGGTAACATTTAGGTGGCATTTGGTTTTCCATATTTTGTGATATTAGAATGGACAAAAAAATTTGTCCTACATTTGATTTAAAAAATTGATTTAAGTATAAAAAAGAAAAACAAAATATCTAAAATTTATACTATATCAAATACGATATAAAATTTGCATTATAAAATAAAAAATTATTATTTTTAAATGCCCCAAATATGCCTACTCATTTATTGCACTTTTGTTGCTTGCGCAAAAAAAAAATCCCTATCTCAATACAGTAGTGCACAGTTCCTTCCTTGCTACTCTAGCTCTTGACTTCTTCATGTTACCGGTCGCTGTCCGGTTTGTCTACATCACGTCAATAGCTTCCCTGTCCCATTTGGTTTGTCTCCCTGTCCCGCTTTTTTTCTCTCCCTCTCCTTCTTGCTCTCTATCTCTCTCACTTGCTCTATCTGGTTGGGGTTCTTGTCTTCTGTTTCCTTAAATTTTTTTCCAAATCTGCGATTTATTAGTAGGTATGTATCTATTTTTTTTTTTTTTTAAGATTTGCGATTTTTTTATAATTGATTTTTTTTTTCTTTCTTTTCATTTTTCCATTGTTTATTCTCCTAGGAAGTGATTTATTTTCCTTGAATGATTTTCATTGTTGTTTTAATGTTTAATATAAGTAGTTGTTTCAATTATTAAACATAAAGCTTAATTGTTATAGCACTAACTTGTGGTTGCTCACAACAATCTGGTAAGAATTTGGATACAATAATGGTGGCTGATTACAGATGTTGGTAGTAACATTTTAATGGAAGCGAGAAAATATTCAAATAAGATTACTATTTCCTATTCTAGAAAAAAGGTCCATTACATTTCTATACCATTGATTCATTCGAATGGCTAAATAAGTTATTGGGTGTTCTTTTAATGATATTTGTACTTAGCAAATTTAATTCAATTCAGTGATACCTTTCATTTATACTAAGAATGGCCTATAAAACTTAAACACTCATCAATCTTATAATGAATATAATCTTATTCACACAAACTAGAAGAAGGTCAAAGTTCCATTTGAGCTTGAAAACACAAAATAACATGATTGAATTCCAATTATTTGAAATGGACCGGTTGATTGCATACTTGCATTTCCCTTTTTAGTCATGCATGTAGAGTTTTAATCCCAGTAACCCAAAGAAAGCCCATCTCTCGACATTACATCAAGAACACCATCTACATGGTAAGAGATTGATTTTTTTTTTTTTTTTTTTGGGAATGAGTAAGATGGGTTGTATGGTTTCATATACAATATATGTTGTCCATAAAATGTTTTTGCCTACACTTGACGTTATACTCATATTTTAGGTGGTAAGAATCAAAATCTGATAAGACCTATCCTTAGGGCAAGAACCAAAGGATTTCAAATCTTAGCAATGAGGGCCCATTTTGAGCAAATTGACCTTGGAATTATTTGTTCACTAACCTTTTTTTTATTACTCATATATTGTATATTCCAACAAGCACATTTATTAGGCTTTACATGGCGATGGAAAAACTCACTAAGACTCAACTTGTAGGTTATCCATGGACAGACCTGAACCAGCGATGAGTTGGGCCAACGAATCCTATTGAACTAGCATGCTGAAGACTATTTTCACTTGTAATTTTTTTTTTTGAATCATTTATGTTGTAAGTTTTTAGGACACTTTTATTTGGTTGTAATAGGTGCTTTCAGGACTGGCTACCCTAAAGTGGCACAGTTATAATTTTGTAGACATTTTAACCCTAAAGGGAGCAAGTATAAATACTTGTTTAAGTAGGGTTTTGAGGGCTTTTTAAATTTGCAGCAAATACACTTTTTGTGTGAGGGTTAAGGTTCATCCTAAATCCATTAGCTTTTATCAATTTCAATCCAAAAATTGGAATTGTTGCGAGTGGCAACAAGAAGAATTGTGAGTAATATCAATTTCCTTTTGTTGTGTTTCCTTTTCATCACTAGTGAGTCATATTTAAGGTTGATTAGGTTAGTTCTTAATCTGATTTTGGTGTCACTTGTGATCCAAAATTGATGTGCCTAATTCCACTTAAGCACAATCAAAAGAATCAAGGAAAAACACCTTAATTCACAAAACACAAACCGGTTCAATTGAGGGTGATTTCACGTGAAGATTTGATGGAAAAATGATGATCAAATGATATAATTGTAATCTCTAATGATAAATTAACCAAATAACCACAATAAGGCTTGAGAATCATGTGGAAATCAGATCAAAATGTAGCAACACAAACCGTGAATTCCACTTCCCCTTTCAATACCAAATTCACGCCAATGCACTAAAAACGATAGTGAATTCAATAACTAAAAGAACAATCAATCTTACAAGATTGATGTCCACGAATTACAATAACTAATGAGTCCAAGAAAGATTCAAATCTACCCTAGATATGACTCACTAGAGAAGAAATGAACAACAACAAAGATGAATCGATATTACTCACGATTTCTCCTTGTTGTACTCGCCACAATTCCAACTTCTTGGGATTGAAATTGATAAGAGAATTTTGGAATTAGGAAACCCTAAGCCCTCTCACGAAAATGTGAAGTGTTTTTCTGCAAAAATAAGCCTTCTCAAACCCTCTCTTAAGCAAGTATTTATACTTGCTACTTCTAGGGTTAAAAAGTGCTCAAAATTACAAGTTTGCCACTTTTAAGGTGGCTAACCCTAAATGAAAGTTACAAAGAAATAAAAGTTTCCCAAAACCAAAATACAAATAAAATAGTTCATAAAATGAAAAATACATAAAAGAAATGTTTTTCATGATATCGATCTTCTATAGGATCCATCGGCCCAACTCATCGCCGGTTCAGGTCGGTCCATGGATAACGCACAAGCTGAGTTTAAGTGAGTTTGTCCATTGCCCTATAAAGCATGATAAGTATTTCTGTTAGAATATAAAATACATGAATAAGATAAAAGAGGTTAGTATATAAATAATTCCGGGGTCTATCTGCTCAAAATGGGCCCTCAACGCCAAGATTTGAATTCCTTTAGTTCTTGCCCTAATGATAGGTCTTGTCGGATTTTTATTCCTATAAAAAATCCTTTCTTGTATAATTTTCCAATTGATTGGTTTTATCTCTTGATATTGCCTTTCAATTTACTTCATATTGTTTACGTGGAATTCTTAGAGTTAAGGAGGATTTTTATGGTTTATGTGTTGATGTTTTGATTGAGATTTTATTAGAAATTGAGTTGAATTCATGATTCATTTGATCAATATCATCCTTGTGGTTTTTAATTAACATTGTTCTTATTAATCGGATCACCTCAGAAGTTTAGGGTTCACACCAAATTGCCTCACTTTTTTAGCCGAATTTGATCTTATCCTTTAGGAATTGTAATTTTGGTTCATTTACATGTGCTTAATCCTCCTTTTAGGCACATCATCTTTTTTTTTTTTTCATAGCAATCACATTTAGATACTTAAGGTTGATCAAATTCTAGTTGAAGAATTCGTTACAAGTATTGAATTTGATGCCATTTGGAAGCTAGTTTGATTGACATTGTTTGATTGTCTTTCAAATTGATTTTGCATGTGCTTAAACTTAGTTTTAGGCACATCATTAGGAGTGTTGTATTTTAATGTGGATTTTTTTGTTTAATGTTATACTCATATTTTTTTCCTTCAATGTGTGATATAGATCATGGATCATCATGTAATTTTGATTTACCTTCTTCGATGGAGAGTTTATATCAATATGCTTGAAATGACTGCTACTGGTTTTTATTATATGAACTTTGTTTTGAATAGAAACGTAGAGAGGGGAGTATTGAATGAGCAAGCATTAGCTAGGTATGAAACGCATCAAGAAGTGATTGATTCACTTATTAATGGAAGTGATATGAATTGTTTACTAGAATTAAGGATGTGTAGGAAGAGTTTTGCACATCTTTGTGAACTCCTTAGGGTACGAGGGGGAATACATTCTAATGGAAGAGTAATGGTTGAAGAACAAGTTGCTATTTTTGTTAACATCCTTGCATATCATACAAAGAATAGGTGTATTCAAGTGAGATTTCATAGATTCGGTGAGTCTGTTAGTAGAAATTGCCATCAAGTGTTAGCTTTTGTCTTAAGGTTAGAAGATATGTTACTTGCAAAACCCAATCTAATACCACAAGATTGCAATGATGAAAGATGGAAATGGTTTAAGGTATTTGTTTTTAATTTTTTTCCTTAAGTTTATCCACAATGGTTATGATTACTTATAATACATTATTGATTTTTTGTTTGTTTATTTGGGAACATATTAGGGTTCTTTAGGAGCATTAGATGATACCTACATTACAGTGACAACACTAGTGGTAGATAAACTTAGGTATCGAATAGGGAAAGGGCATCTTGAAACGAATGTCGTGGGAGTATGTGATCGTGACTTGAAATTTATCTACATATTAGTAGGATAGGAAGGGTCTGCATTAGATTCTAGAGTATTACGTGATATAATCATTCGGTCTAATGGTTTGAGAGTTTCACCCAATATACACTAAAAAAAGAAAAAAGAAATTGTCTTACATTTTTATCTTTTCAATAACGAACTTTCTTGTAAATTTATGGGGTTCCACTTATTTGTAGGTTCATATTATTTAATGGATAATAGATATTCCAACACACTAGGCTTTCATTCCCCCTTTTAGAGGTAAGCATTATCACATTCAAGAGTGCGCTATAAGTTAACGTAAGCCTCAAAATCATGAGGAATTATTTAACTATAGACATGCAAGGGCAAGAAATGTCATAGAGAGATATTTTGGAATTTAAAGAAATGATGGGGTATTCTAAGGAGTCCATTGTTTTATCCCATCAAAATATAATGTCGAATGATATTAGCTTGTTGTTTACTACATAACTTTATTTGAATGTACATGCCACTAGATCCATTGGAACATGCTGTAATAGAAGGTGATGAAGTTTCTATTGGAGAAAATTGAATTGATGCAAACAAAATGATAAAAGCTATTGAGGAATGGACTTAAATGAGGAATAATTTAGCAGAAAAGATGTACGATGAATGGAGGGCATGTCATAGGAATCAGAATGTCACTTAATTATTGTACTTTCTTTGATTATGTTTGTTGGAACATTGTCACTATTAAATTTTCGTTAATTATGTATTATTGAAATCATTTGGTTGTTGAATATTGAATTTTATTTTGTAAAGTAAATTGAAATATTTTATCCACTGTTTGTATGGATGACTTATATTTCAATTATTTTCCTTTTTACTTGCAATATGGATGGGCTTATAGTTATGGACAATAAGGAATAAAAATCTAGGTGTACTTGGAGCCAGGTTGAAGAAGAAACATTATTGGTAGTGTTGGAGGAGTTAGTTGTTGAAGGACAGAAAGGAGAAAACGACACTTTTAAGAATGGGGCTCATGAAGAAGCTTTAAAGAGGATGAAAAAATGCATTATAGAAATAAATCTCAATGTCAAACAAATTGTTAACATAATGAAGTGGTGGTAAATTTAGCTAACAGTGGTTGTTGATATGATGAATACTAGTGCATATGGTTGGGACAATCCTAAAAATTGTGTTACAGTTGATAGTGATGAAGTTCTTGCTGAATATATGGAGGTATAGTGAACATAATTTTTATTTTGAAGTATACTCATGTTTTTTAATTAATTCTCCATTGTTATAATAATTATTTCAATTGATATGTAAAAACATCGAAAGGTTGCTAATCATGCCAACAAGGAGTTTAAAGAGTTTAAAAGCTATAGGGTATTTTTGGAAAGGATAGAACAAATGGCAAAAGAGTTGAGACACCTGCAGATGTCAGAAAAGATTTACAAAATGGGGGTGAAGATACTTTTGAAGAAGAGATGGAGTCAAAACAAGTGCCACAATCTATTGAAACGTTTAGCTATGCCTCATATGGTCCGTCTATGTGACCAACTTGCAAACGTCCCATCGTAGAATATACTGCTGCATTCATATCTACATTTCAAAAGAGCATAAGTGATGTTAGGATCGATTTCGCGTTACTTGTTAGGAAAATTGATAATCTTCTAAGAGATGATGTCGTTGAATAGTTGAAAACTTTAGGATTATCAGAAAATGAAGAGTTGGATGTTGTTATGCAAATGGCAACAAATCCATAGTATGAAAAGTTGTTTTTTTAGGCTTTAAGGGGAAAAGGCTAGCATTTGTTAGGCATATTATTGGTTGATTTTAAAAATGTTTGGAGTATTTGCATAAATGAGACTTCTTTCATTGGCATGTTCTTAGCATACATCGAACTCTTCTTATCTTGTGATGGTTGTAGTTGACTCTATTAAAAGCACCTTTGATGTGCATGTTTTGTTTAAATGCCAATCATGTGATCATATTTGGTGTGTGTTAATCATATTGGTAGCCTATTAAGAGTATTAGACTTTATTTTGATGATGATGCGAGTTTGTTAAAATTAGTTCTTATATTATCGCCTAATATAATGAGGATATTAATTTAATTTATTTATTATTGGAATTTACAAAATGCATAAAAGTTTTTTAATTTAATTAAAATTATAGTTATTAAATATTAAATCAAATTATTGTAATTTAATATATATTAATTGTTATAATATTAATATAATTAACATTACGGTTATTAAATATAATTTATAATTTTTATGACAATTATTAAAAATTACTAATATAATATTTAAAATGTGTTATATTATGAAATATAACACAAATTATTGTAATTTATAATATGAATTATTAATTTTTTCCATCAATGGATTTACATTTATTATTTTATATAATTCGTAGGATTACATGAATTAAATAATCTCTTCAAATTGTATTTTTTTATAATATTAAAAATATAATTAAATAACCATAATTTTATACAAATGGTATAATTGTCAAAATTACCTTGTTAAGTACAATACTTTACAATTCCAAACAATGGACATGAAAATTTTTTTTGTCTAGTATTGAACATACTAAACGTGGTGTAAAAAATTTTTTATCTTGTTTTTCTTATTTTATATTATCCAATATTCTTTGTATTATCTAGTACTAGTATTACCTTAAGGACATTTTTATAGCTTGATGAATTGCAGCACAATCAAACTGGAATACGACATCGTTCCAGCCTTTTGAGCAAGCGTATTTAGTTGCTTCTAATACTGCCATTAACTCTGCTTCCTCAACTGAGTTTACATAACATATTTGGATCCACCAACACATACAAAGCCAAATTTATTGCGAGCAGTAAAACCAACAGCCATTCGTCTGCACTAATCATTACAAAAACTCCCCCAAATAACTTGAGCACCTGCAATATGAAGCCACAAGAAAGCAATAAGCCCACATCCACATGCACCAATAATCACGACCCAAACACGCTGCTTCCTCTCCTCTGTATATATTCTCCGGCAGGGAAATGTACGAACGACCATTTCCTTCGCCTATTTTCTGAACATAAATAACGTTCCGCAAAACATAACACACACCCCAACAGGCAACGGAAGCTTCTTCCACATTATTAATTCAAACAGAAACAAAACCCAATTTACCTTACAAATATAATTAGTTATTACATACATTAGCTTATATAAATGTATACTATTATATAATAACAATGTCAAATATATATATATATATTGATATATTTCTTATATATATAATTTATAAACCTATTTTGATACACTATATACATATATATATATATATATATATATATATTTTGAAGGCACTCATACTATACCTATTAGGGTATGTGATGTGCCTTGCATCCAATTACAATCACACAAATACTAATTGGATAATCAACTAAACACAAATCATAAAATGGCGTGATTCCACTTCCACGTGAACCCTAATTGCAAGAAACACTTTGATTGAATACGCAATTACAATGAACTCAATTGGAATTCCAAAACCAATCAAATAAACAACACAATTGCTTCTAATTTCCAAAACAAATGGTGTGAATCCAAGCTTGAAAATTGAACCCTAATTGGCATGAATCAAGAACAACATAAAGTAACTAATTTCTTACTAGATATTATACAAAGGCAGCCGAAATGTATGTCCTAGAGCCCCTTCTAAACTTGCTTAGCAAGTATTTATACTTGCTCTTAATAGGGTAAAATCGACAAAACAAAATTACAAGTAAAAACCCATAAGTGATCGGTTTTAACAACAAAGGACAATTACAAATAAACCCTCAAAAGTGGTCGGCTTCTTCACTTGCATGGAACAATATTGGACCAATTCTTCTTTAATTCATGTAAGTCCATGAATGACCCACAAACTGAATATTAGTGAATCTATCCAACATCCTGTAAAAACCGATAAATGTACCTACTGGAATGCACAACAAATATATAATAGAAAAGAATATACTAAACAAATATTCTTGGGGTCTAATTGTTCAAAGAGGACCCTCATCACCAAATTTTGTAACCCTTTGGCTCTTGCCCTGGGGATAGGTCCTGTAGGTATATGATTTCTATCATCTCCTCGGGATTCAGGGAGATTTGCCCTCAAATCTAATGGTTCTTCATGAAAATCATGGAGTAAATAGAGTGACAGGTTTGTAAGATTAAATGTAGTAGAGACTTTGTATCCTTCTAGCAATCTATTTGTAAAAAGATCACTGTAGTCATCCAATACCTGAGATACACAGCGGATAGATGCTCTCACCCCTCCATCTCTAAGATATACCTCATCTGCAATAAATATAATGGTCTCTCATCCACTATGGCCTTCCCTAACTCATATTATCCCACCAATAAGGTCTTCTTCTTCCTAGTTTTACTTATATGCCTCTAAAGGTTTATTTATTTACCTCTAAACTTCTTGGATCTTTGAAGGTTTATTTATCTACCTCTAAACCTCTTGGACCTCCGATTGTGACATTGAGTTTAACACTATACATTTACCCTCCTGTTAGAACATATAAGTATTTCTATAGCCATCATGCGAAACCTTCCTGTCATACAACCAAGGCTTACTAAGCAATATATAGGATGCACACATGGGAAGGATATCACATACAATCTCATCATGATATTTATCTCTTATACTAAAAGGTACCCTAGCCCTCTAGGTAACATGGAGACTACCCTGTTCACTTAGCCAAAGCAATTTATAGGATTTTGGATGTAGGGTAGTTACAAGTTTCAATTTTGATACTAATGATGCAACCACTACATTAGTACAACTACTACCATCAATAATAATAGCACATAGATTACCTTGTACTCTATAAGAGGTGTGGAACAATTTTTTCCTCTACTCATCATCAATGGAAGGAAACAAAGTTAAAGTTCGGCACAGTAAATTAATAGATGAATACAAATCACCTCCATCCTGACTATTGGCCTCATTGCTAAGTCCCCCATTCATACTATCATTTGACATGACTGATGAATTCTTCTTTTGACACACTAAACAAATCAATACATCTACAATACGCTACACATCAAATGCAATACACACAACACCCCTTTTTAACCTTATAACAATACTTCACACACACACACACTTCCACACTTCAATACACAACCACTACTACACACACACCACGATTTCACACACTCACTTCCATGGTGTAACACACAACCACTACTTCATGTCTTCACTTACTTCAAAACGCAAAGTGTACTCTACCTAAGCTTCACACACCCGCAGCACACTCTACAATCATGGCAACAAATGCAATTAGAAGTAATTATGGACACTTCTCCAAATGGAAAGCTAATGGTTCCAACTAGTTAAAGTGTATTTAAATAATCAATACACAATAACTTACACACTTAATGATTGATTTTGAAATTAAAAAATGAACCACAACACACACACTTCTACTCCATACACACACACACACTTCACTACAGTGTAACAACCTTCAACCACACTACACTCACTACGCCACACACACACACACACACCTCACCCATGGTGTAATACACACACTTCCAATCACAGCAGCAAGCAATAATGGAAACAATTAATGATACTTCTCCAAATGGTAAGTAAACAATTCAAACTAGTCAAAGTGTATTATGATTAACAATACACAATAACTCCTTCAACTTAATGATTGTTTTTTAATTTCAAATTGTTTCCGAATCTTCTAGGCAATGAAAGCAAAATCTGGAAATGAAGCTAAGCTATAATTCTGAAAATCCCCAAGAAATGCAATTCCCTTCCTCCTCAAACAAGCAACTCATAGCAAAGGTGAAGAATAGAAAGTTCAAGTCTAAAATTTCTACTTCCAATTCCATAACAATGAAGGTAAATTACAATATAATCACTTAAATTACTTCAATTCCAATTCAAATAATCTTCAATTAAGAAATGGGAGTTCAAGAACCTTAATTCCCAAATTGAAATCATGCAATCCCTTCTCAAAAACCCTTGCTCTGATTCCAAAAATTATGATGTGCCTGGCATCTAATTACAATCACATAAATACGAATTAGATAATCAACTAAAGACAAATCATAAAATGGCGCGATTCCACTTCCTTGTGAACCCTAATTGCAAGAACCACTTTGATTGAATACGCAATTACAATGAACTCAATTGGAATTCCAAAACCAATCAAATAAACAACACAATTGCTTCCAATTTCCAAAACAAATGGTGTGAATCCAAGCTTAAAAATTGAACCCTAATTAGCATGAATCAAGAACAACATAAAGTAATTAACTCCTTACTAGATATTATGCACTAGTTGGAATTAGGATCAACTTGTAATTTGTTAATATCACTTACAATAAATCCAAGTCCACTCGCCACAATCCTAAAGTAGAATTGATAAGAGTAATTTTGTGAAAAAGGAGTACCCTTTCACGTGAACAAAGGCAGCCGAAATGTATGTCACATAGCCCCTTCTAAACTTACTTAGCAAGTATTTATACTTGCTCTAAATAGGGTAAAATCAACAAAACAAAATTGCAAGTAAAAACCTACAAGTGACCGATTTTAGTAGCAAAGGACAATTACAAATAAACCTTTAAAAGTGGCCAGTTTCTTCACTTTCATGGAACAATATTGGACCGATTCTTCTTTGATTCACGTAAGTCCATAAATGACCCACAAACTGAATATTAGTGAATTTATCTACCGTCTTGCAAAAACTGATAAATATACCTGTTGGAATGTATAACAAATATATAATAGAAAAGAAGATACTAAACAAATATTCTCGGAGTCTAATTGTTCAACAGGGACCCTCATTGCCCAATTTTGTAACCCTTTGGCTCTTGTCTTAGTGATAGGTCCTGTAGATATATGATTCCTATTAGTATGATAAGAATTTAGTAAACACTAATTAAAACATAGGAGAGGATGTGGGATATGTGTACTTTAATGAGTGATAAGATGGCTAAAAGAAGGATATTTCTTATGATAATGTATTTAGTTACGCTAAACAAGAGACTCTAGTTGTATCTATGTTTTAATATACTTTCACTGTGATTAATTATAGGAGATAGGCTCCAGCTTAATCTTTATAGTTAGTTAGATCTTTGTAATTTCATTTTTCTATGTAGATATTGAGTGTGATTAAGCCAATCACTAATTTGTGTGAAGATTTTGTTTATGATGTCATGACAACTTTATACATGTATGGAATTTTAGTAAATATTGACCTTTTATATGTCTTCACTTAGTGATAATACATGGTGGGTTGTATCTGCTCTAAGTTCAGGGATATTACATCATTCTTAGTAATGAGATTAGTACCCAAATCATCATTATTCTCTTCAAATTATTCTAGGAAGTTTAGTTTTCTACTTATTGGATTTTCATTTGGAAAAACATTATTTTCAGTTTCCATGGACGTAAAAATGACATATATATATATATATATAAACATTGATAAATCAAAACACAAGATAATAACTTTACTCAATTCTTAATCTTGTTCCAAGCACAAAATAAATATTTTTGTTTAAAACCAAAATACATCCTTTGAAATTCATAACTACTAAAGAAAAACCGTGATGTGTGATCATTAACCAAGTCGTCAAAGGGAGATGAATTATGTGATATATGACCTTTTGTTGGGATGCCTAGTTTAGCACCTTGTGAGTCAAAGTTTGTATATGAATTAAGTTTTCTAATCTAATAAATCCTAGTCTTCGATATTAATTGCCAAGTTGGAACCACAATCAAGGTTATATGAGAAATGTACATTGGATCATTGTAGACAATGTCTATATTTCTTTTCTAGCTTTTTGTCCAATTAATGCTTTTATAGTACAATTACTATTGGTGATGTGAAAGAAAAAAGCTTTTTAATCCAAAATTTAGAATTGAAACATATCATCTTTTAATTATGTAAAAACGTGTACCTTGCAATTGAACCAAAATAGCTTTGAAATCAAATCAAAATTTAGTAAATAAGTTGAATAAAATATTGTAGTTTATTATTATAGAATTAGAAATAAATGGCAACAAATAAATAAATAAATAAAAGGGGATGGCTTGGAATGTGAGGATTACAAATATAATTTTTCTTTTTTAAAAAATCAAGGTTTGGTATAAAATAAAACTATAAATTGAGAAGGCATGTTCCACACGGTGGTTATTAAGTACATTTTGAAACCCTGCAATGGACCGGGCATATAGATACAGTTGTTGAGCTTTGTGAAGCTAGGTTGGAATGTGAGGACAAAGAACACAACTTAGATTACACTAATTAAACAAAAGTATAAGTGGTCAAACAGTGAGTTCAAAGCAAGAAAAGGATCAAGAATCTACAAGAAGTTCCAAAAGATGTCATAATGGGTAGAATAAAAGTTGACCTTAAGGATAAGTGATGGAACAAGAATAAAATTTTTATATGACAAATGGTCATCAACTCGAAAAATAAGGGAATGGTTACTAGGATCTCTCACAAGGGAAGCTAAAGACATCACCTTAGAAAAATCTTAGAATGGCTTAGGAAGGTGGAAGGAGGAAAGGTTTGATTACCTAATAAAGGAGGAGATAGCTAAATGACTAGGCAATATCAAGCTTAGAAATTATGGGAATGAAGAAGAGGGGAAAATCTAAACATTTGATCTGGATGGAGAAATAAACCCTAAGATAGCATTTGGACTACTTGGGAAAAGAAGAGTAGGGTAAGGAATGAGAGGCTAATAAAGAATGGATATGGAAGACTCTAGCCTTACCAAGAATCCAAGTTCTACTCTAAAAATTCTTCACAATGGATTACCGACAAAGAAAAAGTTGAAGAAAAGGTGAGTGAATGTAAATGGAAAATGCATGTTTTGTAGAGGCTAAGAATAATTAGTGGAACACTTATTCCTATGCTACTAGCATACCTAAGACTTTGGGAAAGAACAAGGATTGATGGATCTACTAAGTGAGGTGACTGGAGATTTGTTCAAAACATGGTTAAAGAAGAATGTGCAAGTAAAAAGAATGAACTAAAGAAACCTGGTGATACTATAGGCAATGGAATTCCTATTCGCCATAAGAGAATTATGGAAAGAAAGGAATAGAAGGATTTTCATACCAGACCAACGCAACAATGATTAGACAGCAAGAATAAGATCAAAAGTAGCAGAATAGTGGAGCAACGATAGAGTTAGAAAACTAATGATGTGCTTAAAACCAGTTATAAGCACATAAAACCAAATTGAAAGACCAATTACACAATGTCAATCAAACAAGTCCACAAATCTAAGAAAAAAAAAATGGCATGAAGACCAAATTTCTAAGTGACTCGAATTTGTATGGAACAATTGCTTTGATACCATAAGATAATATGCCTTAAATTGGTTAAAGCATATGCAATCAAAAATTGAAATAACTTCAAAGAAAATTCGATCACAATCTTACTTTTTGTGTGAACCCTAAAGAAACCTTTGTAATCCAATTTGTTGATCAATTAATCTCAACATCAAAATGATGATGTGCTTAATGGGATTAAGCACACAACACAAGATCAAATGAAATTCCAATTACCAAGACTACTAAATGGCATGAATCCCTTATGTGAATGGACTTTACGCAAACTAACAATTCCAAAAGCAATTGACAATTTACACTCAACAAGACAATCTAGGAACCAATTCTACTAAATTGAGCACAATATATTGATAAAAAGATCCTACAATTGACGTGAAATAAGAACCAAGAACCAATCCTAATCAACACTAGATATTACACACTAGTTAGGAAAAAGAAAATCAACCAAAGGAATGATATTACTCACAATTCCTTTAGTTGCAAACTTACCACAATTTCTTGACGAAATTGATAAAAGTCTAACGATAATTAGGAAGAACCCTAATTCTCACAAAAATTTGCAGCTAAATGTGTATTCTCCTCCCTTAAAACCTCACTTAATCAAGTATTTATACTTGCTCCATTTAGGGTTAAAATAACTAGAAAATTAGAACTATGCCATTATAGGGTAGCTAGTCCTAAAACACAAATTACAACCAAATAAAATATCCCAAAAACTTACAAAATAAATGGTTCAAAGAAAATAAAAAAAATACAAGAATAGTCTTCTCAAGCCGATTCTTCAAATCAATTCGTTAATCTAGCTTATCTTTGGTTTAAGTCGGTCCATGATAACCCATAAGCTGAGTCTTAGTGAGTTTGTTCATTGCCCTATAAAGTCAAATAAGTGTGCCTGTTGGAATACACAATACATAAGTAATAGAAAAGATGTTAGTATATAAATAATTCTGGGGTCGATTTGTTCAAAAAGGACCCTCATCGCCAAGATTTGAAATCTTTTGGCTCTTGCCCTAACAATAGGTCTCATAGGATTTTGATTCCTATCAACTAAGGACAACAAGGAGTTGTTTCCTATCTAAATGATTGAAATCGAAAAATGGTTGGATAAAGATTACTTGAGATGGAGCAGTGGGAGAGAATAACAATGTTGCAGGAATTAGAGGAATTTGTAGAGGTAATCAAGGAATGGTGCTAGGTGGATTTAGCAAGCCAATCAATAAAGTCACAACACTAGAAGTGGAGCTTTGGTTGATAGCTAATAGCTTTAAACTAGCAAAAAACAATAGACTAGACAATATCATCCTCCATAAATGCAGTGGAATGATCCTAAAAGACTCAATGTATAATAATAACTATTGTCATGCATTAGAAGTTTGGTAAGAAAAAGGTTAACTCCTTTAACATTGTCTTTATTTATAGGATACTCCATGAAGAAAATGGAGTGGTTGATACTCTAGCAAAGGAAGGTATAAAAAATGCTAGAGACTGAGTTTTTGGAAGTGTTCCCTTCATATATCTCTCAGTTAATAGAAATAGAAAGGAAGCCAAAAGCTAGTAGTATGAATAATACAAACTCGAACATGGAGAACTATATACTTGAGTCTTATCCTTGATGATAATTGGGAATTTGCGATGTGCTACATCTTATATTTTGAAATGAATGAAACTTTTGATTCCTTCGATATATATATATGCTAAACTACAAAACAAAAGCCAAAGTCTCTTTCATCGGGATAAAGTACATTTTAAGTACATTGTCTTCACATGTGCTACATGTCCTAATCAATCATATACGATAAACAATATCAAGGGAATTAAAATAATTTTCTAGGTATTATTATGTGCAAGAAATGGAGTAATAATTCCTAAACAAAACTTTCGCCATGATAAAAACGCTGCTCATTACTTGGTGACATATACATCTAATTACGATTAGGGCAAAACAAGTTCACAAAAAGGGGAAGAAAAAAAAAAGGTGATGGAGGGACAAATGATGTGTAGCACTATGGTATAATTAGCATTGGAAATTCCTCGAACTACATTATATAATACAATATGTGCGGAGTGTAAAATGAACCTAATCTATCTATTTAGTATTTATGCCACTAAGCTATAAAGGAATTAGCCTACAATTACTCATTTATTAGCAAAAAACATGTGGAAAGAATATATATGTCTTATATTTTCTATGAAGTCTAGAAATTTCACAGGGTAAGAATCTGACTTCTAATATTTTCTCTTTGTCGTGTGAAGTTGCAAATGAAACTGACAACATAGAATTTGTGCAATATGACCTTTCAGGCATTGAAGCTGCAACTCATAATTTTTCTAATGATAACAAACTCAAACAAGGTGGATCTAAGCCTAGTGGTAGGAAACTTAATTATACCATATACATAAGGAATAATGATCATTTTATTCTTCACATTCATTACATTTGGCTATAAATTCTAACTTTTTTGTAATATTTATTAATGCTTGAGACTGAAGTTTAAAGGACAAACTTTATTCTATCGATAGGGTAGAAATTATCTAAACATCACTCTTCATTAAGTTATGGACATTTTATTTAAGATTTGAACATTTGAGTTAATATTATTTTATGGTGAGTGTTATTTTCCAAATGTACCTGCATGTGTACTTTAAAAACTTCTTGCCTCCTTAAGCCCCATTTTGTAAGAATTGTTTTAAGTGCTATATATTTAGTCTTTTTAAAATTGAAAGTTATAATAATCCTATGAAGTAATGATTTGTTTCATTGTTCATGCAAGGCGAGCTTTCTAATGGACAAGAAATTGCTATAAAAATGCTGTTAAGAAATTCAAGACGAGTACTAGAATTCAAGAATGAAGTCAAATTACTAGCTAGGTTGCAACGTAGAAACTTGGTTAGACTTCAAGGTTTCTATTTGGATGGAATTGAGAAATTGCTATTTATGAGTTTGTACCGAACTCAAGTTTAGATCACTTCATATGGTATGTCATTCATCCGCAATTTAATATTTCATAATTATTCGTTATTGTTTATTATATTCCTTTTAAAAAATTCAAAAGGTGATTTGCACTTGGTTTTAATTTTGTTATTTAAATCCTATAAGCAATTAATTCATCCCTTTATTCATTTTTCTAAATTTTTTCTTTTATGTTTTCAAATATGTCATACACAGTGGATATATGGTACCAAAGTATGCAATGCATAGTAACTTTTCACTTAAATCAAATGTTTTAGCTTCCAAGTACTAGTTTTAGAGACTGTAAGTGGTCAAAGAAGTAATTGCTTTCATGAAGAAATAATAGAGACTCTTCTAAGCTATGTACGTACCTTGAAATAAAAATCATAAATCTAATTTCTTACCATAACTAACTCTAGCTCTCTAATTGTAAATACTCGTATTTACATATAAATGTATTTAATGTTTATTAAAATTAAGCTATGGTTAACTGTGTAAATAACATAAAAAGATAGGAGCAATTTAGTCATTCCAAGGTCAACATATTTAAGCCTCCACTTGACCTAATGATCTTCTAATACGATTCTAAGAGCTAAGATACGAGCACCAAAGAAAACAAAGCCAATCCGAGCTCTAGGTGGCAGTATAGGGTCCAAAAAAGGAGGACATAAGCGTCGGGAGGACCCAAGGCGAAGTTCGACCAGCCTTAAGCCGGCCTTGAATAAAGGCCAGTCGAGTTAACTTCAAGGCCGTCGGCCTTAATGTAGGCCGCCGGCCTTGGTGCTGGCTTATCTATTTAGGGTGCCGGCCTTGAATGGCCTCACACAACTTTTTCTAGGCATAATATAAATAGTCGTCCTTAGGGTTTTTCGAGATAGAATGTTATTTTTCTTTGTTGAAAGCAAAACACTTGAGCGTGTGTGAATCCCGTTTAGAGATTCTTAAATATTGAGAATTGATTTCACTTTATTCTAGTTGTTCTTATCAAATTCTTGGTTCCTATAGAATTTGTGGCGAACATCGTTATTGAATTCTCAGAATTCTTTAACCTTAGTGATTGATTTATAGAACGTGGTCCCTATCATTCTATGATTTGATTGTGAATCAGTTTAATTTTATCAATCTTGGCATCTATAGATTGGTAATTTTATTCATATCCTTATTTTTATTCCATTAGTACCATAATCTAGAAAACCCTAAAATTTGTAACATTTGATTGTTATTGATGATTTGATTTGTGTGAAAAGGATTCGATTCAATTCCATATCATTTGGTATCAGAGGTATCAAATTTGTAACATTTGTTATCAGAGCCAAGGTTGAATCAACGCAGGTTATATCAGAGCCAGAAGGATTCGTAAGGAGCAAAGGTTGGATTCGTAAGGATTCGGAGCGAAGGATTCGATCAAAACGCAGGTTAAATCGATAAAGCTGTTGAATCTCAACTCAATTGTAGTTTTAATTCAATACTACCATTGGTTGGAAAATTTGGGAATTTATTTTGATAAGTATTGCTGTGAATTCGATTGTTGAGTGTTGAATTGGTGTTTGGAGCTATTGTTGAGAATTGAGGTTTTTGGTGAATTTCTATTGCTGAATTTGGATTGGTATAGATGTCATCATGTGGAAGTGTTAATAACAATAGCAATAGGAATGATGCTGATAATGGGGGTGAGGTTGTGATTAGGGCCGAGTTTAATCAAATCTAAGAAAATATTAGATTGATTATGGAGAGATTGGAGGTTAGGGATAGAAGAAGCTATAGTGGTGCAGGAATTAGGCGGAGACATTCTAGTGGTGAATCTGATGTTGGTAGTGAAAGGAGTAGGATAGGAAACAATGATGACAGGCATAAGGGATTAAAAACATGAAGCTGAAAATTCCACCTTTCACTGGTAGTAGTAAACCAGTGGAATTCCTATACTAGGTGCCACGGGTTGAGAAGGTGTTTGACTGCTATGAGTGGGATGAGCGCATGAAGGTGAAGATGGCGTCTTTTGCACTCTCTGAATATGCTAGTCTGTGGTGGGATAAATTACAAACTGAGAGACGTAGGGCGGATGAGGAGAAAGTGTGTTCATGGGCTTTGATGAAAAGGTTGATGAGACGCAGATTTGTGCTAGATTACTATAAACAAGAGATGGTGATGGAATTACAATCCTTGAGGCAGGGTAAGAAAAGCATAGAAGAGTATGTGAAGGAGTTTGAGACACTAATAACAAGGTGTGATATTAGGGAATCATTAGATGAATCCATAGCTCGTTTCATCAATGGGTTGAAGATGGACATTGCCAATGTAGTGGAACTCCAGCATTATTAGACTCTTGAGGATGTGATTAAATTAGCCAGTAGGGTTGAGCGGCATCAGCACAGGCGGGATCAGAAATCATATCACCACCATAAGTCAGATGATGGTGAGAGGGAGAAGGAAAGGAAGGAAAAGGGAATGGCAATCGCTAGTGAGGCTGTTGACCAAACACAACAAAAGAAGAGCAAGGATATCAAATGTTTTAAGTGTTTAGGACTTTGCCATATTGCTTCTCAATGTCCTAATAAAAGGGTTATGGTTATAAAGGGTGACAAAGTCGAGAGTGAGGAAGAAGAACAGAAGAGTACTGAGGCAGAAGAGGAAGATGAAGACATTATAGCGAATCCAGTACATGGAGACTTACTAATGGTTAAGCAGGATGAAGTTGTTCATAATTAGAGAGCTAATTTATTTCATATCTAAGGCATGGTGCAGGGGAAGACTTGTTTGATTGTGGTTGACACAGGCAGTTGCACTAATGTTGCTTCAGCAAGCTGGGTTACTAAGTTAGGTTTACAGGTGGAACAACATCCAAGACCTTATGCACTTCATTGGTTGAGTCCATAGGGAGCTGTACATGTACACAAACAGGTTTGTGTTCCATTACTTATTGGTGATTATATTGACGAGATTGTTTGTGATGTAGTTCCCATGGAAGCTACACATTTGATCCTTAGATGACCTTGGCAGTATGACCTCAAAGCCAAGTATGATGGATGCACTAATGAGTATACCATTCAGCAATAGGACAAGGCATACAAGCTTCTTCCTATGAGTCCAATTGAAGTACAACAAACAAGGTTGATTTGCCTTAAGAAGCCTAAGGGAATGAGGAGACTGTTTATGTGGTCTAGTAGGATGGACGATATAGATTCGAGGTCGAATCTTTTCAACATGGAGGGAATGATACGATTCCAAGAGCTAAGATACGAGCACTAAAGAAAACAAAGTCAATCCGAGCTCTAGGTGGTAGTATGGGGTCTAAAAAAGGAGGACATAGGCGTTGGGGGGACCCAAGGCAAAGTTCGGCCAACCTTAAGCCGGCT
Source organism: Laguncularia racemosa (assembly GCA_037954665.1). NCBI lineage: Eukaryota > Viridiplantae > Streptophyta > Magnoliopsida > Myrtales > Combretaceae > Laguncularia > Laguncularia racemosa. The sequence goes on from JBBMOL010000121.1 coordinate 2,150,338, forward strand.
TTGAATAAACACTGGCTAAGTTAACTTCAAGGCTGCCGGCCTTGGAGCCGGCTTAAATGTAGGCCGCCGGCCTTGGTGCCAGCCTAAATGAAGGCCACCGACCTTTGGTGCTGGCTTATCTATTTAGGCCGCTGGTCTTTGGCCGGCCTTGAATAGCCTCACACAACTTTTTCTAGGCATGATATAAATGGTGTCTTTAGGTATTTCGAAGGACAGACGATATTTTGGTTGTAAGCAAACACTTTGAGCATGTGTGTGAATCCTCTTTTGGGATTCTTGAATATTGAGAATTGATTTTCACTTTATTCTTATTGTTCTTATCAAATTCTTGGTTCCTATATAATTTGTAGCGAGCATTGTTATTGAATTCTTAGAATTCTTTAACCTTAGTGATTGATTTATAGAACGTGGTCTTTATCGTTCTATGATTTGATTGCGAATTAGTTTAATTTTATCAATCTTGGCATCTATAGATTAGTAATTTTATCCATATCCTTTGATTTTACTTTGTTAGTACCAAAATCCAGGAAACCCTAAAATTGTTATTGATGATTTGATTTGTGTGAAAAGGATTCGATTCCAATTTCGTATCATTTGGTATTAGAGCATATCAAATCCGTATCATCTTCTTTTCTCATTTTGACATGATTGCAATCATAGAAATTCTCTCAAAGACCTATAAAGTGACCTAATGGAAAGCAGTAGAAATCAACCTCTTTTTGTCAATTCAAGGTTTCAATCACTAAAATATATGCGTAGGATTATGGATTTATAGCTCTAAGAAAATTTGGTAACATGTTGTTGGAATTCGGAATAAGGACTGAGATGGAACGGGCATAGGAACAAGTGATTCAAGGATCTCAATCACGATTTGAATCAAGTAAGTGCATAAATCCTTATAATGTATTAAGATTAGCAAATTTATGAATCAATTAGACTTATTTTCATAGGAATTAGATTAGGGGAACAATGAGAGAAGAGGAAAAGGGAACTCACAATGAAACAATGCACTATATAGCTAGGTACATGCTTGTGTACGTACTCGTGTTGAAACACGAATGTGTATGGAAAGGTACACTGTCACCTGACATACCCATGTACTTGGACATGTTAAATTGCACAAATTCACAAAAAGGTATACAAGCATTATACACAACCATGCATCCTATCGTGTTAAAGTATATGGCTAAATACATGATCTTGTACTTAGGCGTGCTAGATTACAAAAATACATAGAAAGGTACATTGCCATTAGCATGGTCATGTTCACTCACGTATCCCTCTGCATGGCAACCCATATGGTTATGTTTTTTCGAGATGCTCACCATTTCATTATATTTTGTTCATTTGCAATTCCAAGTATATGTAACTATGGATGTGAATAGGTTTAAGAAGTAAGAGATTGTAAAAGTGTGAAGAGATCAACTGCTACTTTTTAGGTATGTGTATATTATATTTATTGCTTATACGTGTTAGGCTAGAAATGTAAATTAAAGTAATATTGAAAATGAATGTCATTGGTTGTATGTGATTGTACTTGGCTAGGCCCAAGAAATTAAGAGAAGGTCGGTGTTCTCGAGGTAGCACCTTGATTATTGGTATGAAACGTTGTCCCTAATGGAGTCATGTATTGAAATGATTTGGGTAGATTTAGGATTATCTAGTATAAATGGATTCATATTGTAGTATGGAAGAACTTTTGGACTCATAGACAGTGGGGAGTACCCATTGTCATATATATATATATATATATTATGTATATAATAGACTCATGGACAATGGAGAGGACCCATTGTCATATCTATATATGTATGTGTGGAAGGACTCATGGACTCATGGATAGTAAGGAGTATCCACTGTCGTATATGTATGGTTTAGACTCATAGACAAAGGGGAGTACCCTTTATCATATATATATATGTATGTATGTGTATGTGTGTGTGTGAGGTTTACATGGTGATTGTGACGATAATAAACTGTGTTTGGATATCTTGTTGCATTATATTTTTGTTGGTATATCTATCATGAAATGCGTATGTGTTTGTGAGAACACATTGTACTAGGCATTAACTCACCCCTTGTGAGAACATTTTTAGTTGTAGGTACTTCAAGAGAAGTCATAAAGTATGATGAGACGATATTGGAGAAAAACCAAAATTTTGAGGAGAATGTAGAATATGTGTACTATGAGGAGTAATACCTATGATAGGAATCAGATTCTTACAAGGCCTATCACTAGGGCCCGAGCTAAGGGTCTACACAACTTAGTTTTGAGAATCATACATGACAAACCTAATCCTAAGGAAGCTAACTTAATTTCTTCATTCCTACCTTATAATTGTTATGCATTCTAGTAGGTTCACTTATCAGTCCTATAAAGTGCCAAATCACCTATACTTATGAGTGAGTTGGGATCCTCATTAGGACTTAATTTGAAAGTACACTAAAGATTGGCATCTTGAAGAGTAATTTCTTTTTTATATATATTTGTTATTTTCTTGGAACATTTTATGTTGTAATTTCTTTTGGGACACTTTCATTTTGTTTGTAACCTACATTTAGGACCGGCTACCCTAAAAGTAGCATAGTTGTAATTTTGTAGACTTTCTAACCCTAAAGGGAGCAAGTATAAATACTTACTTAAGTAAGGTTTTGAGGAGGCCAATTTTTAGATTAAACACATTCACTTTATGTTAGAGAGCTTAGGGTTTCCTTAGTTCAAATTTCCTCTTATCAATTTCAATCCCAAGAGTTGAGATTGTGGCGAATGCAACAATTGAAATTGTAAGTCATATCAATTTCTAATTGTTGTATGTTCTTTTCTTCTCTAGTGTGTAATATCTAGGGTTGGATTGAATCATTTCTTGGATAGATTTGAGTTAGTTTGATTCGAAATAGTGTACTTGTTTTAAGTACTTATCTTACTTGTTATTCACCATCAACAATTGCTATCATTTTGAACCGAGAATTGCATTTCTATAAAGGGGGATCTCATAATTGACTTTGTTGATTGATCTTGGATTGATGTGATAATTCAAGTGTAATTAGTGTGTTTTGAAGGTTTTTAATCATTGTGGTTGATTAATTCATTAGTTATTGAATTTGGATCTCCTTACACTCCATTAGGAATCACGTAATTCGAGCATTTAGGGTTAGTTTTTGTTCCATTTGATTGTGCTTAATTCCCTTTTAGGCACATCATCTTTTTGGTACCAGAGCTTGAGGTTTTGGAGAGGGGTTATTTAATTTTGAATTTTGGAAATTTAGGGTTCATGTTGTCACATCTTCAATTCTGAAATTGGGAGTAAATTGAAATTGTTATTGCAGTTGTTTGAAGTGGCATAAATTGTCTTGAGTAGAAGTTGAACTTGCTGCTTGTTGGAGTAAGTTTTGATTACTTGTTGAAGCTTCTATGTTGTGGACTTCATCGTGGAGGAAGAGGAAAGTTAGTGCATTTTGAATGTAATTTCGAAAGTGCAATTGTGTAGGAAGAAAAATTGTGATCCTTACATTGTTTGTTTTCGAAAAAATAAAGGAGTAATTAAGCATTTCTAGATTTGAGTAGTGTGGAATATTTGGAAATTATTTGATTTTCAAAACAAACATTAAGATTGAAGAAGTTAATGTATGTTTGTTTGAATTCGAAAATTACTTCTTACCATTTGAGGAAGGGTTGCAATTAGTGAAGTGGTTTGATTTTCAAATTTGAATTGTTGCTATTTTGGTGTATAAGTTGCAGTTTGCTTTAGTGTTTGTAGTGGTGAAACTTGTATGTTTGGGAATGTGAGCCATGGAGTGTGTGTAGGGTTGTGTTTGCAAAATTGTGAATGGTTGTGCATTTCGGTGTAGACTAATTTTGGTGTGAATTGGTGAACAATTGTAGTAGGAGTGAGTGAAGTAGCACCGTGGGATAATAGAAGTAGAGTGGCGGTGGATTTTGATTATTTTGTATTTGTTGAAGTGCTGTACATTGTGGTTTATTATAGTGTGAAATCAAAATAAGAAAAGAGAGGTTGAGTAATAGAATTTAAAATTCAAATAAGTCATTAAAATGTGAAAGTAATTGAACTAGTTACTTAAACACTTAAAGCTAAATTTAAATTTTATCTACTTAAGGGTAGTTGTGTGTAATTGTTTTATTTGTGGTGTAGTTGTGTGCTTGAGCCATAGAAGGTGTAGGGAATTTTATTGTGGTGTTGGATCTAAAATACAACAATGTCTAGTGAGATTTCATTAATGTAATGTGTTGTGACGAATATTGACTACATTTGCTACTAAGGATGAAGAACAAAGAAAAAACTTGTTCCATACTTCTTATAGGGTACAAGGAAATTTATGTGTCCTTATAATTGATGGTAGTAGTTGTACCAATGTAGTAGCTGCATCATCAGTATTGAAGCTAAGAGATACCACCACTCCACATCCTAAACCATATAGATTGCATTAGCTTAGTGATTAGGGGAGTTTCCATGTGACCCAAAGAGCTAGGGTACCATTTAGTGTAAGGGATAAATACTGTGATGAGTTTGAGTGTGATATCTTGCCTATATGTGCATCCCATATATTGCTTGGCAGGCCTTGGTTATATGATAGGAGGGTCTTGCATGATGGCTTTAGGAATACTTATATGTTCCAGAAGGAAGGCAAATGCGTTATTCTGAATCCGATGTTACCTTTAGAGGTCCGGGTTTCAATATAGTATAATGACTTTGAGGAAAAGAAGGTATTATTGATGGGACAAGGTGAATTGGAGAGGCTTGTTACAGAAGAGACTCCAGTATACTTGCTTTAGTTGAGATGTACACTAAGGGTGCAGGAACCACAGTCTCTATCTATCTTCAGCAGTTTCTCAGGTATTGAATGAGTATATTGACATTTTTCCTAATGATTTACCAGTAGGATTACCACCTTTGAGAGAGATAGAGCATGCTCTCAATCTTATGCCCGATTTAGTATCACCAAATTGACTTGCATATCGCATGAATCTCGAGGAGGCTATGGAATTGAAACGTTAGGTGGATGAGTTGGTTAAGCGGGGTTTATTAAAGAGAGTCTCAATCCATGTGCTATTCTCGCCCTTCTTGTTCCTAAGAAGGATGGTACTTGGAGAATGTGTATTGACAATAGAGCCATCAACAAAATCACCATCAAATACAGGTATCCTATTGATGTGCCTAAAACCAAGATTAAGCACATTTAAAAACCAATTTGAAAGACAAACAAATAATGTCAATCAAACTAGTCTCAATCACATGAACAATGGCGTCAATTTTCAATGAATGTAACCAATTCTTCAATTAGGATGTGTTTAATCTTAAATCCAAATATGATATAGCTATGATACTAAAAGATGATGTGCTCAAAAGTAAGGTCTAGCACATGTAAATGAATCAAAGAAACAACTTCAATTCACAAGATCAAACCAGTTCAATGGAATCAAAGATTGCGTGAACCCTAATGGAGATTTAATGAAATCCGAATGCTTAAAGTCGCAAATAACAATCTAACAATGATAATCTTCTCCAATATAATAACAATCACAAGAATGCCACGTGAATTACACACAAGAACAACAAGATCCAATTCCGTGATTCACTTTCCCAACAAAGTGATCCAAGGTTCTAAGAAGATGCTAAATGGAAGGTTAAAACTAAGGCTAAAACCAATCAATTAAGCAACAAGAATTTGATTACAAATGCAATCAAATTCGGTCAATAAACAACCAATTCAACCCTAGATATTACTCACTAGAGAGAAAAGGAAATTGCGATAAAGTAAATTTGATATTACTCACAAATTAACCTTGAAGCCACTCGCCACAACCTCAAATTGGGATTTAAAATTGATAAGAGCAATCGAATTAGGAATAAACCTTAACCCTCTCACGTAAAAGTGAAGTTCTAATTATGAAAAATGGCCTCCTCAAACCCTACTTTAAGCAAGCATTTATACTTGCTCCCTTTAAGGTTAGAAAATGCACAAAATTACAATTCTACCACTTTTAAGGTGGCCGGTCCTAAATGAAAATTACAGTCAAAATGAAAGTGTCCAAAAGAAAATACAAAATAAAATAGTCCATAGAATAATTACAAAGTACAAAATATCATAAATCTTCATGAGCCAATACTTCGAAATGGAAACAATCGCACGAGTCTTTAATTGTAAATCTAAAGATATAGGTGTTTCTAAACCTATCATGTAACACCTACCGATCAAACAACCAGGGTCTACCAACAGCAAATGGAATGCATGCATAGGAATTACATCACATAGGATCTCATCATGTTATTTTTGCCCAACACTCATAGGGACCTTCGCCCTTAGTGTAACATCTAATGCAAGTTATAAGGGCTAGGATGTGGGATAGTAGACAAATTACATTTTTCTACTAGTGCAGCAGATATAACATTCGTGCAACTACCACTATCGATGATGAGTACAGAAAGGTTACCTCTGATCCTACAAGAGGTATGAAATATGTTTTCCCTCTGAATGTCTCTAATATCAGGAGTTATGGTTAGAGCCCTACGTAACACATTAATAGGTAGATATTGTTCACCTGTACGCTCTTCATGTGTTTCTACAGCCTGCTCGTCATAATACTCCTGCAGTGCTATTGGTAAATCTGTAGGCTTAGTCTGTTCCTTATCATCCTCAACATCTTCCCCAGCGCCCTCCATAATAGTCATCACCCTCTTATTTGGACACTATGCTGCCATATGCCCAAATCCCATGCATTTAAAGCACTTGATCTGGCGTGCCTTTCCACTTGTAGATTTGGAAACAATCTGCCTCACATCTGGTGCTATTACCTCTTTACCCTTCCCAGTGAGTAAATTTTCTCTAGCAGTGTTTGGGGTAGTTTTATCCACTGCTCTCACTGCCTCACCTACCGCCTTTGTTCCCTTTGATCGACCGTTAGCTTCTATGGGTCTAGTAATAGTATTGGGCCTACTGCTCGGAGCCCTAAACAAGTTAGACCTCCTTTGCCTCTCCACTTTTAAGGCCAACTGAATAGCCTCATCAAGTGTACTATAGCGTTGCAGCTCAACAACATACGTTATTTCATATTTTAAACCTGAGATGAAGCGTGCTATGATTTGTTCTGGAGGTTCGATGGACCCACATCTAATCATGAGGGCTTCAAATTCCTGCACATAATCATCTACTGTCTTGCCTCCTTGCCTCAAAGTCTATAGTCGCATAAACAGTTCCTGTTTGTAGTGCTCAAGAATGAATCTTTTTCTCAACACCCTTTTCATATCCCTCCATGTCTGAATCTCAGCCTCTCCATCCCTACGCTTGCTAATAATCAAATTCTTCCACCATAATGCAGCGTATCCTATAAACTCGACAGCAGCTAATCGGACTCTAGTATTATCATCGATCTCATAACATTCAAAGAGACCCTCAACCTTGTCCTCCCAATCCAAATAATCATCAGCTGATCCCTTTCCATCAAAAGAAGGCATCTGCAATTTCACATACTCTAATCCCCGAGGTGGCTTGAATTCCCTGTTTAGGTATGGATTAACCCCAAAATTATCATCTTTGTCTTCCCCAAGAGCATGATAATCTCCTTCCACTCTTCTTCCCAAATTTCCTCCAACTGCCCCCTCTCTATGGAAATTTTGTGGAGCTACTCTAGGTGGTGCCTATAGGTTTACCACAAGTGGTTGTGGCAATGTCATCCTGTCAATCCTTGTTGCTAATGTAGCAACAATCATGGTAAGGTCTTGAAGTTGTTTATCTAGAGTTCTTCCACTTGTATTCCAACAACCTGGTCCGCTACCCACTTCGCTATTGGCTTCATTACCAATTCCTCCATTCACGCTATCATTCGACATAGTTATAGACTTGGTATATTGAACCATAAGGACAATTTGAAGCAAAGGGGTATACCTCACAATCACACTACTTGCACTTCCACTCCCACGGTTCATTTAATTTTTTTTTTTACCACAACTAAAGGTAACAAACACCTTCACAATAGCACTATTTCTAATGCCACATAACAACCATTACAAAAGAAAAACACACAACTCCACTTAACTTCACTCAAGGCACATGTATACTCTTACAATCCACGTGTAGCACTCTTCTCCACAACACAACACGTTGTAACACTTCTATAATCCACAAGACACTCACTTCACAACACAATCTCACTTCAAACCATAACATACACTTCATGGTACACTCACACACTCTTAAACTTCAACATAAACAAACTATAACATGTTACAACCCTTCACTACACACAACACTAACAATCACAGTGTAGCACTCCACTCCACAGCAACAACAACAAAATGGAACCAAATATGGATACTTCTCCAAATGGCAAGCAATTGATTCCAACTAGTTAATGTGCAATTAAAGTGATCAATACACAATAACTCTATAACTAATGATTGATTTGAATTCAAAATAGTTTCCTAATTCTCCATGCAAGTTAAACAATTATGAAAAATGACCCTTCCAATTCTGTAATGTTAAGGAAACAACATACACTAATTAACAATGCTTCAACTATTTGAACCCTAAATTATGGAATTCAATTCAAGAACTTCCCCTTCTTCCTCAAACAAATAACTCACGGCAAAGATGAAGATAACAAAATCAATTTATGAAATTCCAGTTTCCTCAAATAATCACAATGTTCACTTCCCCTTAATCAATCACAATCAACTCAAGGATCCCAAGAGTATTCTAATCTCCAATTGTACATCCACTATTCAACAAGAGAACAAAACTCAACAATCACAACAACAAGATGCAATTTCACGCTAACAAATTTTTAGATCAAGGTGCTTCATAACAAACCCCTAACTTCTGAATTTCAATTGAAAAATCCCTCCCCTTAAACCTCAAGCTCTGATACCAAAATGATGATGTGCCTAAAACCAAGATTAAGCACATATAAAAACCAATTTGAAAGACAAACAAACAATGTCAAACAAACAATGTAACCAATTCTTCAATTAAGATGTGTTCAATCTTAAATCCAAATATGATATAGCTCTGATACCAAAAGATGATGTGCTCAAAACCAAGGTTTAGCACATGCAAGTGAATCAAAGAAACAACTTCAATTCACAATATCAAACTAGTTCGATGGAATCAAAAATTTCGTGAACCCTAATGGAGATTTAATGAAATCTGAATGCTCAAAGTTGCAATTAACAATCCAGCAATGATAATCTTCTCCAATATAACAACAATCACAAGAATTCCATGTGAATTACACACAAGAACAACAAGATCCAATTACGTGATTCACTTTCCCAACAAAATGATCCATAGTTCCAAGAAGACGCTAAATTAAAAGTTAAAACTAAGGTTAAAACCAATCAATTAAGCAACAAGAATTTGATTACAAATGCAATCAAATTCGGTCAATAAATAACCAATTCAACCCCAGATATTACTCACTAGAGAGAAAAGGAAATTACAACAAAGTAAATTTGATATTACTCACAAATTAACCTTGAAGCCACTCGCCACAACCTCAAATTGGGATTTGAAATTGATAAGAGCAATTGAATTAGGAGTAAACCTTAACCCTCTCACATAAAAGTGAAGTTGTAATTCTGAAAAATGGCCTCCTCAAACCTTACTTTAAGCAAGTATTTATACTTGCTCCCTTTAGGGTTAGAAAATGCACAAAATTACAACTATGCCACTTTTAAGGTAGCCGGTCCTAAATGGAAATTACAATCAAAATGAAATTGTCCCAAAAGAAAATACAACATAAAATAGTCCGTAGAACAATTACAAAGTACAAAATATCATAAATCTTCATGAGTGAATGCTTCGAAATGGAAACAATTGCAGCGGGTCTTTGATTGTAAATCTGAAGATGTCCTGTGGTCATCAACTAGTGTAGGACATATTGGCATCCCATGGAGAATTATTATTGTACCTGTAAGATTATTTCTCAAATATTTATTAGATAAAAAGATGTGAAGTAAAATATAAGCGATTTGGATCATCAGCCAAATCTAGTTCTAAAGGTATAGGAAGTGCTGGAAAATTTCCTATCACCTATTCTTAGACTTGATGATATGTTTGATGAGCTACATGGTTCACAAGCTTTCTCCAAAGTAGGTCTTAAAAGTTGATATCACCAAATTCGGATGAGAGAGGGGGACGAATGGAAAACCGCTTTCAAAACACGTCATGGACTGTATGAGTGGTTAGTTATGCCCTTTAGTTTAAGTAATGCTCCTAGTACATTTTATGAGACTAATGAATCATGTATTAAAAGAATTTCTAGGAAAATTTATTGTTGTTTATTTTAATGATATTCCGATATACCGCGAAGACCTAAAACAACATGTAGAGCATCTTCGGGTAATATTCTCAGTATTAAGGGGACAACAGCTATTTGCAAATCTTCAGAAGTGTTCTTTTTACCAAACTGAGGTAACATTTTTGGGTTTTTTTGTATCTGGTTTAGGTGTTAGGGTGGATGAGGAAAAAGTGAGGGCAATCAAGGAATGGCCAACACCTACCTCAATTACTAAGGTAAGAAGTTTTCATGGACTTACATCTTTTTATAGATGCTTTGTCCATAATTTCAGTAGTATTGTCAGTCATCTCACAAAACTGACTAAAAAGAATGTACCTTTCATCTAGAGTGAAAGGGCCTAGAGGAGTTTTGAAGAAGTAAAAGAAAAACTCACTTGTGCTCTATTATTGGCTTTACCTGATTTTGACAAAGTTTTTAAACTGGAATGTGATGCTATTAGTATAGGAATTGGTGCTGTACTAATGTAGGAAAAGAGACCTATTGCATATTTTAGTGAGAAGTTAAGTGGTGCAACTTTAAACTATTCCATATATGATAAGGAATTTTATTCCTTAGTGAGGTCTCTCATGACGTGGTAGCATTATCTCCTCCCGAGAGAGTTTATTATTTATACAGATCATGAATCTTTTAAACATTTTAAGGGACAGCAGAATTTTTCTAAACGCCAAGCCAAGTGGGTGGATTTTTTTGAGGGTTTTTCTCATGTGATAAAGTACAAGAAGGGTAATCAAAATATTTTTGCTAATGCTTTATCACGACGATATGTACTTATCACTTCTCTTTCAGTCAAAACTACTGGGTTTTTATCACTTCTCTTTCAGTCAAAACTACTGGGTTTTGAATTATTGAAAGAATAGTATATGTGTGATGAGGAATTTAAAACTATTATGGAGAGGTGTTATGGGGGCAAGATATATGAGCGTTATTGAATGATTGAGGGGTTTCTGTATAAATCTAGAAAATTATGTATACCTTCTAGATCTATGGGGGAGTTATTGGTGAGGGAAGCATATGTAGGTGGATTGTCTGGACACTTTGGTGAGAAGAGAACCCTTGCCATATTAAGGGAGAATTTCTATTGGAAGGGTATGATAAAGGATGTCCATATGGTATTAGAAAGTTGTGGTATTTGTAAGAGAGCTAAAGGGAAGAAAGGTGTACAGGGTGAGTACATGCCTTTGCCCATACCAGATAAACCCTGAACTGATATCAGTATGGATTTTGTGTTGGGGTTACCTAAAACACAAAGGGGAAAAGATTATATTATTGTAGTTGTTAACAGGTTCGATAAAATGTCACATTTTATGCCTTGTCACAAAATAGATGATGCTATTTTTATTGCTAACATTTTTGTGTAGGAAATTGTCAAATTACTTGGAATTCGACATAGCATAATGTTAGACAAAGACACTAAGTTTCTTAGTTTCTTTTGGAAAACATTACGGAGAAGACTAGGTACTAAGCTTATATACAGTATCTCTTGCCATCCATAGATAGACGGACAAACAGAAGTTGTCAATCGCACGCTTAGGAATCTACTCAGAGTAACGGTTGGCAAGAATCTAACTAATTGGGACTTGTGTCTTCCTATTGTTGAGTTCACTTACAATAGGTCTACTTATAGTTCAACCAGTAAGTCTCCATTTGAAGTTGTTTATGGCTATAATCCTTCGATTCCATTGGATTTTGTAGCAGGACCAGCAATAAAGGAAGAGAGTCTTAATGGAGTTGACTGAGCTAGGAAAATTCAGCACATTCATGACAAAACAATTGAACGCCTTTAAAAGACCTAGGAACAGTAGAGAATCCAAGGAAATAGACAAAAGAGAACTCATCTTTATAATCTGGGTGACTTAGTTTTGATTAATCTTAGCAAGGATAGGTTTCCACATCAGAAGTCATAGAAGTTGTCTCTCATATCAGATAGACCGTTCAAAGTTTTAAAGTGCATCAACAACAATGCCTACTAGATAGAGTTACCGAGAGAGTATAGAGTATTAGTGACCTTTAATGTTGCAGATCTATATCTGTACTTACTAGATGACATACATGAAGACCTATCAGATTTGAGGGCAAATCTTCCAGAAGTCTAAGGAGATGATGGGAATCAAATTCCTACAAGATCTATTACTAGGGCTCGAGCTACGGGTCTACATAACTTAGTTTTAAGAATCATACATGAGAAACCTAATCATGAGGAAGCTAACTTAATTTCTTCATTCCTACCTTATAATTGGTATGCATTCTAGTAGGTTCACTTATCAATCCTATAGAGTGCCAAATCACTTATACTTATCAGTGAGTCGAGATCCTTATCGGGACTCAATTCGAAAGTACCTTGAAGATCGGCATCTTGAAGACTAATTTCTTTTTTATATATATTTGTTTTTTTCTTGGAACATTTTATGTTGTAATTTGTTTTAGGACACTTTCATTTTGTTTGTAATCTACATTTAGGACCGGCCACCCTAAAAGTGGCATAGTTGTAATTTTGTGGACTTTCTAACCCTAAAGGGAGCAAGTATAAATACTTGCTTAAGTAGGGTTTTGAGGAGGCCAATTTTCAGATTAAACACATTCACTTTACGTTAGAGGGCTTGGGGTTTCCTTAGTTCAAATTTCCTCTTATCAATTCCAATCCCAAGAGTTGAGATTGTAGCGAGTGCAATAATTGAAATTGTGAGTCATATCAATTTCTAATTATTGTGCATTATTTTCTTCTCTAGTGTGTAATATATAGGGTTAGATTGAATCATTTCTTGGTCAGATTTGAGTTAATTTGATACGAAATAGTGTACTTGTTTTGAGTACTTATCTTACTTGTTATTCACCATCAACAATTGCTTATCATTTTGAACTGTGAATTACATTTCTATAAAGGGGGATCTTAGAAGTGATTTTGTTGAATATTATTGAATTTACGTGGTAATTCAAGTGTAATTGGTGTGTTTTGAAGGTATTGTGGTTGATTAATTCATTTGTTATTGCATTCAGATCTCCTTGCACTCCATTAGGAATTACGCAATTCCTAGCTTATTGAACCAGATTCGATTGAGTGCATTTAGGGTTTGTTTTTATTCCATTTGATTATGCTTAATCCCCTTTTAGGCACATCAACCCAGATGAAGAGAAAGATAGATATGGATGATTCTGTTTAATTGATTTAAGATTTTTGTAGTACTTAAGTTCTTAAAAGCTTCCACTATATTGATTGGAGGAGATTGACTATGGTTTATTTACTAAGGAAAGATGTTCTTTCCAATTTTTTTTTATGTGGAGAATGATTTTATCAATTGTTATGGATATTTGAATGTTGATGATGAAATTAGCAGATTTTGAGCCTTTGTATATCTTCACCTAGTGAGGACATGTGATGGGCTATACTCATCTTGAGTTTGGGGGCATTACAGAATTCTCATAAAAGCACTATTGTGAAAAAGTCTAAATTTTTATTTAATGCAATAGTGCTATCAATAAAATGATGCTGCTTTCAATTGATTATTTACATGAAATTTCACATAAGATTATTATTAATATAATAGTGGAATAAGGTTTATCTAATATGAATTATTTTTAATTGGTCGCATTTAATCAAAGAGATTCTGTCTATGTGTTATCATTATTCCTTATATTTGAATTTAATATTAAGTATACTTTATCATAAGGCATGACAATACAATTACCTGATGCTAAAATTTATTTTAGCATAGGTCCAAATGTTTGGAGAGGTGATTTATTATAAGTTTTGGGAATTTATATGAAATACTTAGAATGATCAAGTCATTTATTTTCTTTAAGTTATTGTTTACTTAGAATATGACATCTCATTGAAGAATATATTTGTTTGTTATTATTATTATTTATTTATTTATGAGAGGTTTACTTGATGCTAGAATTTTTTAGAGTTTCGAAATAAATGGTAACCCTAGAGATTACAATACCTACCTTAAACTTCTTTATTGAAAAATGTCAAAATAATTGAGTGTCTTATTCCTCCCTTCTCCTTGAGATTTTATCTTCATCTTGCATGCAAGATCAAAAGTTTCCTTCTTATTTCTTGAATCTTGAAATTTGGTTTTTATTATTCACCATTTAAAGCTTTCATTTCAAATATTTTTCTTAATCTTAGTTTTATAAAGTCCTAATTAAACAATCTCAGATAACAAGAATGTTCAGCATTTTTTCTTAAGTAGACCAGTCAAACTTATAGGGTTTCATAGACTATGGCCCCCCTAACCACCCCTAAACCCATCCATGGTCATGTTGTGTTGTCATATATATTTGAGGTTTTGATTCTGTAAATTGCATTCTACATAAATGTGCTAGATTATGTATGTTTTAGGTTAGAACGAGCATAGAATCATTTGATTGAGCAACGAACTTATCTTATATAAGTCAATATTAAAATTATCCATAGAGTGATATCAACTTGATAAGACTTAAATAGTTATATTATTTACAATATAAGGGGAAAATGTAGATAACCCTCTTAAACTTTAAACTATGTATTTTTATACCCCCAAACTGATACGATTCCAAGAGCTAAAATACGAGCACCAAAGAAAACAAAGTCAATCCGAGCTCTAGGTAGCAGTACGGGGTCAAAAAAAAGGAGGACATAGGCGTCGTGAGGACCCAAGTCGAAGTTTGGCCAACCTTAAGCCAGCTTTGAATAAAGGTCGGCCGAGTTAGCTTCAAGGCCGTCGGCCTTGGAGCCAACCTAAATGTAGGCCGCTGGCCTTGGCGCCGGCCTAAATGAAGGTCGCTGGCCTTTGGTGCCGGCCTTTGGCCAGCCTTGAATCGCTTTGCACAATTTGTTTTAAACATGATATAAATAGTGTCTTTAGGGTTTTTTACGAGGGTAGATGATATTTTGGTTGTAAGCAAACACTTTGAGCCTGTGCGTGAATCCTCCTTTGGGATTCTTGAATATTGAGGATTGATTTTCACCTTGTTCGTATTATTCTTATCAAATTCTTGGTTCTTATAGAATTTGTGGCAAGCATCGTTATTGAATTCTTAGATTTCTTTAACCTTAAGTGATTGATTTATAGAATGTGGTCTCTATCGTTCTATGATTTGATTGCGAATTAGTTTAATTTTATCAATCTTGGCGTCTATTGATTGGTAGTTTTATCCATATCCTTTGATTTTACTTTGTTAGTACCAAAATCCAAAAACACCTAAAATTGTTGTTAATGATTTGATTTGTGTGAAAAGGAATTCGATTCCAATTTCGTATCATTTGGTATTAGAGCAGAACGAATTCTTATTAGAGTGAAGGATTCGATCAGAACGTGGGTTAAATCGGTAAGGCTGTTGAATCTCAACTCAATTATAGTTTTAATTCAATACTGCTGATGGTTAGGAAATTTGGGAATTTATTTTGATAAGTATTGTTGTGAATTCGATTGTTGGGCATTGAATTGGTGATTGGGCTATTGTTGAGAATTGGGGTTTTGTGAATATCTTTGTTGAATTCAATTGTTGGGTGTTGAATTACTGTGAATTGGTGTTTGGGGCTGTTGTTGAGAATTGTGTTCTTGTGAATATCTTTGCTGAAATTTTGATTGGTAGAGATGTCGTCGCATGGAAGTGTTCATAACAACAATAATGGGAACGATGCTGATAATGGGGGTGAGGTTGTGACTAGGGCTGAGTTCAATCAAATCCAAGAAAATATTAGGTTGATTATGGAGAGAATGGAGGTGAGGGATAGAAGAAACCATAGTGGTGTAGGAATTAGGAGGAGACATTCTAGTAATGATTCTGATGCTCGTAGTGAAAGGAGTAGGTGAGGAAACAATGATGACAGACGTAAGGGGATTGAAAACATAAAGCTGAAAATTCCACCTTTCACTGGAAGTAGTAAACTAGAGGAATTCCTAGATTGGATGCCACGGGTTGAGAAGGTGTTTGACTGTTATGAGTGGGATGAGCGCATGAAGGTGAAAATGGCGTCTCTAGCATTTTCTGAATATGCTAGTCTGTGGTGGGATAAACTACAAACTAAGAGATGCAGGGCGGATGAGGAGAAAGTGTGTTCATGGGCTTTGATGAAAAGGTTGATGAGACGCAGATTTGTGCCAGATTACTATAAACAAGAAATGCTGATGGAGTTGCAATCCTTGAGGCAGTGTAAGAAGAGCATAAAAGAGTATGTGAAGGAGTTTGAGACACTAATGTCAAGGTGTGATATTAGGGAATCATCAGATGAATCCATAGCTCGTTTCATCAATGGGTTGAAGATGGACATTGCCAATGTAGTGTTACTCCAGCATTATTAGACTCTTGAGGATGTGATTAAATTAGCCAGTTGAGTTAAGCGGCATCAGCGTAGGCGGGATAAAAAATGGCGGGATCAGGAATCATATCACCACCATAAGTTAGATGATGGTGAGAGGGAGAAGGAAAGGAAGGAAAAGGGAAAGGCAGTCACTAGTGAGGCTGTTGACCAAACACAACAAAAGAAGAGCAGGGATATCAAATGTTTTAAGTGTTTAGGACTTGGCCATATTGCTTCTCAATGTCCTAATAAAAGGGTTATGGTCATAAAGGGGGATAAAGTTGAGAGTGAGGAAGAAGAACAGAAGAGTACTGAGGCAGAAGAGGAAGATGAAGACATTATAGCGAATCCAGTACAGGGAGACTTGCTAATGGTTAAGCCGGATGAAGCTGTTCATAATCAGAGAGCCAATTTTTTTCATATCCAAGGTATGGTGCAGGGGAAGACTTGTTTGATTATGGTTGACACAGGCAGTTGTACTAATGTTGCTTCAGTAAGCTGGGTTACTAAGTTGGGTTTACAGGTGGAGCAGCATCCAAGACCTTATACACTTCATTGGTTGAGTCCACAGGGAGCTGTGCATGTACACAAACAGGTTCGTGTTCCATTACTTATTGGGGATTATACTGACGAAATTGTTTGTGATGTAGTTCTCACGGAAGCTACACATTTGATCCTTGGAAGACCTTGGCAGTATGACCTCAGAGCCAAGTATGATGGATACACCAATGAGTATACCATTCAGCAACAGGATAAGGCATACAAGCTTCTTCCTATGAGTCCAATTGAAGTACAACAAACAAGGTTGATTTGCCTTAAGAAGCCTAAGGGAAAGAGGAGTTTGTTTGTGTGGTCTAGTAGGATCGATGATATAGATTCGAGGTTGAATCTTTTTCAACATGGAGGGAATGATACGATTCCAAGAGCTAAGATACAAGTACCAAAGAAAAAAAAGTCAATCCGAGCTCTAGGTGGCAATACGGGTCCAAAAAAAGGAGGACATAAGTGTCAGGAGGACCTGAGGCGAAGTTCGACCAGCTTTAAGTCAGCCTTAAATAAAAGCCGGCTGAGTTAGCTTCAAGGCCGCCGGCCTTGGAGCTGGCCTAAATGTAGGCCGTCGGCCTTAGTGCCGGCCGAAATGAAGGTCGCCGGCCTTGTTTGGCTTCGCACAATTTGTTTTAAACATGATATAAATAGTGTTTTTAGGGTTTTTTACGAGGACAAATGATATTTTGGTTGTAAGCAAACACTTTGAGTGTGTGTGTGAATCCTCTTTTGGGAATCTTGAATATTGAGAATTGATTTTCACTTTATTCGTATTGTTCTTATTAAATTCTTGGTTCCTATAGAATTTGTGGCGAGCATCATTATTGAATTCTTAGAATTCTTTAACCTTAAGTGATTGATTTATAGAACATGGTCTCTATTGTTCTATGATTTGATTCGAATTAGTTTAATTTTATCAATCTTGGCATCTATAAATTTGTAATTTTATCCATATCCTCTGATTTTTATTTGTTAGTACCAAAATCCAGAAAAACCTAAAATTGTTGTTGATGATTTGATTTGTGTGACAAGGATTCGAACTCAATTTCGTATCACAAACTTTCAACCGTTACAATTAAACCCAGTAAACTTCGAGAAATTAGCAAATAACCCCATAAAAATAATGCAATTTGAAATAAAATGCTCTACATAAAATTTAAAACCATGCTAAGGAATGACTCTTAAAATATACATGTAATGTATATTTTATTCTAACTTTTAAATGACTTTTAATAGTTTTTTTTTTTCTAAGTTTGGAGCAGTTTCAGGCTTTCAATATATAAATTGTGTTCCTCGTGGTTCATCAAGGTTACTATTACCTTTTTTTTTTTTTTTCTTTTCCATAGTCGAAGGCTAAAATAAGCATCGTTAGAATTTAACCTGAACGTGGAGAGACTATTAATTTACTGAAGTTATCCTAACCAATGAGAAGAAAAATCATCAAGTACGCCTAAATGGATGAACGATTAGCTAGTTTTATATTATAGTAGTACTATTTTGACTAGTGATATACACAAATTACATTGTGTTATTTAATATATATTTAGTAATAACATAACTAATGTTGATTATAGCAATGAAAATAACACTAACATTTGGACTTTGACATCCGTGTGCAGAAAAAACATAATGCCCCAATGCGGACTTTTTTTTTTTTCAATTTGCAACTCGTACGGAAGTTGACTGAGTAAACAAATTATATTGACGGAAATCCACTTTATAAACTTTTACATATTATACAAATAATCCTGTAAATTTCAATAAAATCGATAAATAACATTTAAGTTATAAGAAATCCTATGACCTTTAATTTTGATGTAGAAACAACTCTTCCAACTTATCAAACTATACCATAACATTCCTTAAACGTTTACTTCAATGCATTTTTTTAACTAAAAGGCAAATATACTTTATATTATCAATTTATTAAAATTTATTAAGATTATTAATATGGTCTTCCTACTATCTAATTTTAAACCTATAGGTAAGTGCACTTATCGATTTTATAGTATAGTGGATAAAGATATTGAGTATCAATTCTACAAAGATCATGTCCCAAAGGGGGCCTGGAAGTTTTTGCTAAAAATTATCATAATAGTGTGTACCTATTACATGATAATCATCTTATAAGTTAGAGATCATAAAACTCTAAATAATTAGTTACATTTACTACTAATCATATTACTTATAATTACATAATAAAATATAACTATGGATTTCGTATCCTATGGCCAACCATGATTGTATAGAGTCGGTGATAGGAATTAGATTCCCACAAGACTAATCACTAGAGCCTGAGCTAAGGGTTTATAAAACCTAATTATGAGGATTCTCCATGAACAACTAAACCTTGAGGATATTGATTTAGTATCTACTTATGTATTACATAATTGTTGTGTATTCCAGCAGGTACATTTATTGGTTTTACAGAATGGTGAATAAAAACATGCTAAGGATTAAATTAGGGATATTCTTGGACTCACATCCAACGGTCCACAATGTGTTCACATAACTTGAAGAACCAGCCACTTGAAGACCAATTTTGCACTTGTAATTGTGATTTTGTTGAACTGGTCACCTAGTGGGAACTTTGTAATTTTTTTGTTTATTTTATCCTAATAGGAGCAAGTATAAATACTTACTAACTAAGGTTTTTAGGGAGCTTTTGATAATTTGAAAAATGCACAATCTTTGAGCTGTGAGGGAGAGCCTTGCAAATCAAAGATCTCTTATCAATTTCTTGTGAAATTATGGCAAGATTCAACAAGAGGAGATTGTGAGTTATATCAATCTTTCTTTTGTTGTTATCAAATTGTGTTTAGTGAGTCATATCTAGGTGCAATTTGTGGTTACTTTTCATTCACATGATTTAGGTTGTAATTTTTGTATTTGGCCATTTTCCATTTTGAAATTGCTTCCTAGTGTAATTGCATGATTTTCCAGTGAAAAATCACGTACTTATTAGTTCAAATTTCATTTGGTCATTTGTTTAATTGGAATTTCAATTTCGTCATGTCATTATTGGACTATGTTTAATTGAATTCTTTAATTGGATTGTGTTCATATGCTTAGACTCTTTTAAGCACATCATATTGTGGTATTAGAGCAAATTGTTACATGCAATTAGGGTTCATGTGGTAATTGGAATCACGCCATTTTGTGAACTTGGTTTGGTTGAGTTCTTCAATTAGTTCATGTTCATGTGTTTGGAAACAAGCACATCATAATTTGGTATCAGAGCATAGGATTTAAGAAAGGGATTTATGTGAGCTTCATTTGACAATTAGGGTTCTTGAAGTCGATTCCTTGATTTGAAATTGTTGAAGTGATTTGTAGTAGTGATTGTGGATTTTATTGCATTCTTGTTGTTGTTAATTGAAGTGGATGTGGAATACTTATGGTAGCATTGTTTTCCTTGAGTATGCCGTGAGGATGGAGGAGTGATCCTTTTGTGATCATTTGGGAAAAGTGGAAATTGAAACAAAGAAGAGTGGATTTCTTGTTGTGATTTCGGAAGTTGTAGTTGTCATTTGTAAATTTTTAGATTTGCCTTGTGGAGATAAGGAAAATATTTTAAATTCAAACACCTTCTTTAAGTTTGAAGAAAGTCATTAAGTAGCATTGATTGAGTGTTATTTGAATTTAAATTGCTTCTTACCATTTGTGGAGAAGGTTACATTAAGAGTGTATTTGAATTTGTTGCCGTGAAGTGTTGTTTGTGTTGAGGTGAGGAAGTGCTACAAGTGAAGTGGTGTTGTTGTTTGGAGGGAGTACATTGTGATTGTGTTTATGTGTGGCAATGTGAGTATGTAGTGAAGGAAATTACCACTTGTTGTAAGTTTGTGTTATGAAAGAAGTGTTGCATGTGAAGTGGTGTAGTTGTTTGAAGTGAGTTGCACCATGATTATGTTGTGTATGTGTGGCGGTATGAGTGTGTAGTGAAGGGAATTGCAACTTGTTGTGGAGTTGTGTTGTGAAGAAGGTGTTGCACGTGGAAGTAGAGGTGTGTTTGTGCTGTTATTAGAAAGGGAATTATAGTGGTAAAATTTAAATTTCAAAACAAGCATTAAAGTGTGGAAGTTATTAAGTATTGATGCCTAAACACTTGCTTAATTGAATTCATTAACTTACTACTTAGAAGTGTTTAATTACTGCTTCAACTTGTTGTTGCCATAATTGAAGTGTGGGGAAGTGTGTGTTTCATTGGTTGCTTGATTGCATTGTGGGTGTGTAAGAGTGTGTTACCATGATGTATATGGTATAGTGTATTATTGGCTTGTTGAAGTTAGTAAGAAACAATGTCAAGTGATTTGTATTTGTCTACTAATGTACTACGCTGGGCCTTGACCTCTTTTACAACTATTGATGATGAGTAAAGGGAAAACTTGTTTCACACTTCTTGTAGGGTGCAAGGTAACTTAGGTGTCATTATTATAGATAGTGGTAGTTGTACTAATGTTGTGGCTGCCTCATTAGTATCAAAATTAAAACTTGTAACTACTCCACACCCTAAACCCTACAAATTACATTGGCTAAGTGAATAGGAGAGTCTCCATGTAACCTAGAGAGCTAGGGTACCTTTTAGTATAGGGGATAAATATCATGACAAGATTAAATGTCTTTCTATGTGTGCATCCTATATATTGCTTAGTAGGCCTTAGTTCTATGATAGGAGGGTCTTACATGATGGCTTCAAAAATACATATGTATTCTAAAAAGAGGGTAAATGCATCATCCTGAACACAATGTCATCTATAGCAGTCTAAGAGGTTTAGCAACAGATCGGTAGACCATCAGAGATTAAAGTGGCTCTAATACAAGCTAAGGAATTTGGGAGGAAGAAGGTCTTGTTGATGGGATAGAGTAAGTTAGAGGAGGCTATAACAGATGAGAGCCCAGTATACTTGTTGTAGTTAAGATATGCCCTAGGGATGGAGGGACGTCAGCATCTACCCCTTGCAATATCTCAAGTATTAGATGAGTACAATGACCTTTTTACTGATGATTTGGTAGAGGGTTTACCACCTTTGAGAGGTATAGAGCATGCCATCGACTTCTTGCTTGGGTCCATTTTGCCAAATCGACTTATGTATCGCATGA
The DNA here is from genome assembly GCA_037954665.1 of Laguncularia racemosa. Lineage (NCBI taxonomy): Eukaryota > Viridiplantae > Streptophyta > Magnoliopsida > Myrtales > Combretaceae > Laguncularia > Laguncularia racemosa. The sequence goes on from JBBMOL010000121.1 coordinate 2,172,585, forward strand.
ATCCCTAAGAAGCTAAGGAATTAAAATGTCAGGTGGATGAGCTAGTCGAATAGGGTTTTGTTAGGGAGAGTCTTAGTCTTTGTGTTGTTCCAGCCCTTCTTGTCCCTAAGAAGGATGGTACTTGGAGAATGTACATTGATAGCCAAGCCATCAACAAAATTACCATCAAATGCAGGTATCCTATTCTTAGACTTGATGATATGTTGGATGAATTGTATGGTGCACAAGTATTCTCCAAAGTGGATCTTAAAAGTGGATATCATCAAATTCGGATGAGAGAATGAGACAAGTGGAAGACCGCTTTTAAAACATGCCATAGACAGTACAAATGGATGTTATGCCATTTGGTTTGAGTAATGCTCCGAGCACATTTATGAGATTAATGAATCATGTATCGAAGGAGTTTTTAGTTAAATTTGTTGTTGTTTACTTTGATGATATTTTAATATATAGCAAAAGCCTAAAAAATCATGTAGAGCATCTTTAGGCAATATTTTCAGTCTTGAGGGCATAACAGTTGTTTGCAAATCTCCAGATGTGTACCTTCTACCAAACTAAGGTAACATTTTTGGGTTTTATTGTATCTAGTTCTAGTGTTAGGGTTGATGAGGAGAAAGTGAGGACTATTAGAGAATGGTCAACACCAAAATCAGTTGTAGAGGTAAGAAGTTTCCATGGACTAGCATCATTTTATAGGTGCTTTGTACATAATTTTAGTAGCATTGTCAGTCTATTAATTGAACTGACCAAGAAAAATGTTTCAATTTTTTTGGGTGAGAGGGCCCAAAACAATTTTGAAGAGGTGAAGGAAAAACTTACTTGTGCTCCAGTATTGGCTTTACCTGATTTTGATAAGGTTTTTGAGTTAAAATGTGATACTTCTTTGATAGGGATTAGTGTTGTGTTAATGCAGGATAAGAGGCCTATTGCCTACTTTAGTGAAAAGTTGAGTGGTGCAACTTTAAACTACTCCATATATGATAAGGAATTTTATTCCTTAGTGAGAGCTTTGATGACATTGCAACATTATCTCCTTTTGAGAGAATTCATCATCTACACGGATCATGAGTCATTGCGGCATTTTAGGGGTCAGCAAAATTTGTCTAAACACTAAGCCAAATGGGTCGAGTTTCTGGAGAGTTTTGCATATGTGATTAAGTACAAGAAGGTTAACTAGAATATGGTAGCTGATGCTTTATCACGCTAGTATGTACTTATCACTTCTCTTCAATCAAAACTGCTTGGTTTTGAATTGCTGAAAGAACAATATATGCATGATGATTATTTGAGAACAATTATTGAGAAATGTTTAGAAGGAAGGATGTTTGAGGGGTATTACATGATTGAGGGATTTTTGTATAAAACTAGAAATTTATGTATACCTTGTGGGTCTGTGAGGGAATTATTGGTGAGGGAAGTACATGCAAGAGGATTGTCTGGTCATCTTGGTGAGAAGAGAACCCTAGCCATGTTGTAAGAAAATTTTTAATAGATAGGTATGATAAGGGATGTTCATAAGGTGCCAAAAAGGTGTGGAGTTTACAAAAGGGCAACAGGAAAGAAAGGCTTTCAAGGTGAATATATGCCTTTACCTATATCGACCAAACCCTAGATTGATATCAGTATGGATTTTGTGTTAGGTTTTCCTAGGACACAAAGGGGAAAGGATTCTATCATGGTGGTTATTGATAGATTCAGCAAAATGTCCCATTTTGTGCCTTGTCACAAAACAGATGATGCCCTTTTTATAATTAACCTCTTTGTGCAAGAGATTGTTAAATTGTATGGTGTTCCATACAGTATAGTGTTTGATAAAGACACTAAGTTTCTTAGCTTCTTCTAGAAGACACTATAGAGAAGACTTGGTACTAAACTTATGTATAGTATCTCATGTTATCTACAGATTGACAGCCAGATCGAGGTTGTTAACCATATTCTTGGCACATTATTAAGAGCAATGGTTGGCAACAATTTTACTTGATTGGGACTTATGTCTTCCTATTGTCGAGTTTGCTTCCAATAGGTCCACTCATAGTTTAACCAGTAAGATTCCCTTTGAAGTTATGTATAGCTATAATCTTACTATTCCATTGGATCTTATAGTAGGACCAGCAACAAAGGAACAGAGCCTAAGTGGAGTTAAGCGAGCCAAGGAGATTCAGTAACTTCATGAGAAGATAGCTAAATGCCTTCAGAAGATGTAGGAGCAAGAGAAACTTTAGGGAAACAGGCATAGGAAAACTAGAATTTATAATCTAGGTAACTTAGTTTGGATTAATCTTAGCAAAGACAAGTTTCCTCATAAGAAGTCATAGAAGCTATCACCTAAATTGGATGGACCTTTCAGTGTTTTCAAGTGCATCAACAACAACGCCTACAAAATAAAGTTAGTAGGGGAATATGGCATATCAACTACTTTTAATGTTGCAGATTTGTCACCATATTTACCAAATGACATTCATGATGACCTATTCGATTTAAGGGCAAATCTTCCTAAGGCCCGAGGAGACGATAGGAATTAGATTCCCTAGGACCAATCACCAGAGCCTAAGCTAAGGGTTTACAAAACCTAGCTATGAGGATCCTCCATGAACAACTAAAACCTGAGGATGTTGATTTAGTATCTACTTATGTATTACATAATTGTTGTGTATTCTAGTAGGTACATTTATTGGTTTTATAAGATGGCAAAAAAAAAAAAAAAAAACACGTTAAGGATCAAATTGAGGACATTCTTAGACTCTCATCCAATGGTCCATAATGTGTTCACTTGACTTGAAGAACCGACCACTTGAAGTCTAATTTTGCATTTATAATTGTGATTTTGTTGAACCGGCCACCTAGTGGCAACCTTGTAATTTTTTGGTTTATTTTACCTTAATAGGAGCAAGTATAAATACTTGCTAACTAGGGTTTTTAGGGAGCTTTTGATAATTTGAAAAATACACACTCTTTAAGCTGTGAGGGAGAGCCTTGCAAATCAAAGATCCCTTACCAATTTCTTGTGAAATTATGGTGAGATTCAATAAGAGGAGATTGTGAGTTATATCACTCTTGCTTTTGTTGTTAACAAATTATGCTTAGTGAGTCATATCTAGGTGCAATTTGTGGTTACTTTTCATTTACGTGATTTAGGTTGTAATTTTTAGATTTGGTTATTTTCCATTTTGAAATTGCTTCCTAGTGTAACTATGTGATTTTCCATTGAAAAGTCACATGCTTATTAGTTTAAATTTCATTTAGTCATTTGTTTAATTGGAATTTCAATTTCATCACGTCATTTATGGACTTTATTTAATTGAATTCTTCAATTAGATTGTGTTCATGTGCTTAGATTCTTTTGAGCACATCAGTCAGTATCCCCTACCAACTAGTAAAATAGAATAAAATCCCAAGTTTCACAATTTCAAATTTTACATTAAGGTCTTAAAATAACATTTCATCTAAATAATCAATCATTCACAATTCTTACTTTAACGCTCTTGGCTTCCAAAAACTCTTGACACTTAATATCTTATCCCATCTCGAGCTTTCATAATCTCTGCCCGTAAAATGGTCTGTAGAGGGGTGAGTACACCACGACTCAGTGATGGGAGTGTAATACTCTCAATGCTACACATGCACAAGCAATTTCAAATTAAGTTATCAAATCATATGCTATGCATGAATAACCATATGAATGCAGCATCTCATGCGATCTTTCGGCAACCGATGTGAAGTTTAGGGTTTATGCCCCCCTTGACCTTAGGTTAGCAATTCCGAAGCCACCATTTGTACCCGGGTATTACACACAATTTAAGTACCCTTATCACTTTATTATAACTATGTCATAACTTTAGTGATCTAGGCTCAAGTGCCTCTCTACACTAAGCATTTACACACCTTCAAGAGACAGGCCAGACTCGGAACTGTCAAGGCACAATAATCCCTTAATTACTCAGTTCGCACTTGGTAGAACAACGATCCTCTGATCACTTCCGGCGCATCCTGTAGCAGTGATGGCCTTCAATCTCATGTAATGTCCCATGTAAATGCATGTCAAATTTTAATGGAGTCCACTTCTTCAATTAATTGGTTCAGGGTGATCAAATGGTGGAAAATCAGAGGCTAATCCATGGTTAAGGTAACAAAGTAAACATCAGCATTTAAGGAATACAAATCTAATGACAACATTAGGAACCCAATTGATCCCACAAGCAAAGAAATTACACCTTACATCCACACTCATCATGACAAGAGATATAAACTATTATGTGTCATAGATGAAATTGGGAAGATTAAGTTAACCAAATAAAATTAGTCAAGTCCGACATAAATCATGACTGAATAAATTTTAAAATGAATGGTTGTATGAGAATAGTCAATAAGAGCATAATATAGTTCAATCTCATCTACCGTTAAATCAACCCTTTGGGTTTGAGCTACAATTCTCATTTCCTGATACCTCTATGCCATCTCACTTAAATGTCTTATGATTATCATTTTGTAACACCTCTATGTAATTTCACCCCTCGAGGGCTTAGTTTTATGCATTCAAAAGTTACTTAAGGTAGCCACATATGTATATATCCCTTATAAATCCTCAAGTATCATATATATATATATATATATATAATAAAAGTATATACATATTTATAGATTTATAGCTTATTCTTAACCAAAGGATCCTTTGCTAAATGTTTTTCCCTCATGTACTCAAGAGAAGTAAGAGGATATAACTATTTCATTGAAAATAAGGGTTTTCATTTATGATTTGTATAATTATAGACATAGATGTGACCAACATAAATATTTTAGGAAAGGCGTTACGTGCAAGCATATATATATGTGTGTGTGTGTGTGTGTGTTCGATATTAGATTCTTATACATGTACATAATGATATATAGTTTGTTCCCTATGTCTTTGTGTAAACACCCATTATACGTATATACATATAAAAAGTTAAGTTTACATGTATTAATTTAGTTTACGAAAACAAATCAAAATTTGGACATTAAATCTGTAGTGATAGCACTAGCAACTAGGGCAAGGTGCTATTGTTGAGATAGTGCTAACTACCTATAGCTCATCCTAATTTCTATGTTGTTACACTTGTATTTATCCGTAATTTCCTTGATTACTAGTTTCTTCGTATGACTTCCCCTCCCACTTCTTTATCCCATTATCTACTAAGGAAATATATTACTTACCACAATTACAATCACAAACAAACAAAGAAAGGCACATATGCAATATACTAGGATTCAGTACAACATAACAAACTAATCACAACATTATAGCATATCGTTAAGTTTCCCACTCACCTGTTTAAGGTCGTCATAGTTCTAACCGAAATCGAGTTATTCCAATGGGTAATCCCTTTACTTTCCTCCTAACTTCCATGTCCTTCTATAATGCTTCCTCAACTAACCATAGAAAGCAACATCTCCACTTGACTTTGCTAGTTTCCTAGCACTTAATATGTATAGTCTACTCATTATGCGATAGATGGCAAGGTGTGAAGTCTCCACCTTAAGAAACTTTAGGTGAACAAGATTCAAAATGCTAAACACTTCTTCAATGTGATTCTGATACAGGGTTCCGAAAGGAATGACCTTCCTAGGAATCATTGCTTTCAACACCTCGAGTTGCTGTGGTCGATTGTTTACTTTCTTTGTGTAGAAGTCAAGCAATGGAACATCTTCAACTTGCCAAATCCGGAATTCCTTCTTCCACATAAGTAAAATACCCTTGGGAAGGACAACAAAAGGTTTTGCATTGGGGTATTTGGCTAAGAATGATTTTTCTCAACATCCTTTGAACATTCCATTGCGAAATTCATTTCATTCCAAATATCCCCTAGGCCATCATCTTAGATGTTGCTCGAATCATTCCCTTCACCATCTACACCAACATAAATGCCTCTTTTTCCCGTTTAATTTCACATACAGACACACTCACCTCCTTTAAGCAATTTACCTTTCCTCCTTGGCCTCACCTTTCCATTTTTCCTTCTCTCTTTTCCCCTATTATTCTCCTTTTTGGAATTTTCTCAAATTCACCTCACCTTTACATGAAGCATCTTTGAACTTTTCATTTATCAATTTGTCCCTAATATCTTCCAACGAACTACTTATAGGATAACCTATAGGACTAGTAGTCACTAAAGGTTTTTCATCACCTTCTTTCTTCTCTCCTTTGTTGACATCTCTACCTATAGGGTTTCCCACCCCTCTACTGGTCTTCATCCTCACTCATACTTCCATCACCATACATACGCCAACTACCCTTTACATACATACATGCTCACCTCCCTCATAATAACGTCATACATACAGGTACACACAAGTTTCACCTACGTACATACATAAGATCAATACCCTCTTACCTTTATCTTCTGACTCTTCTCCTATTTTCCTCACTCTTTTTCCATCTTCAATTCTCGCTTTCTCTTTCTTCCAACTTTTCTTCTCCCTTTCTCCTTATTCTCTTCTTCCTCTTAGCTCCCTTCAACTCCTTGGACCCCTCCAATTTCTCACTTTTTTTTCTCATTTCTCTTCACTATTCTCTAGCCCACATTTATGTATGTGCATATTTCAAATCCCTCCTTCTAGTTCTCTAAGTTTTTCCTTCTTCCTAGTCATCTTCCATCTTTCTTTTCTTCTTCCTTTTTTACTTCATATCTCTTACCCACTAAACCCCACATACACATCATATAGATACACCACGTACACTCCGCACGTACCATGTACTCACACCAGCATACTCCTACCCATACACATACACACACTTCACACACACCACGTACACCAGCACACTCTATTCATACACATTCACACACATCGCACATACCACACACACTAACACACTCTACTCATACACATACGCACACCTTCGCTTCTCTCACACCTAATCTCTTTAACTTCTTCTCCTCAATTGGACGTCTCCTTACTAGACAACATTTCTTTCTCACATTCTCCTCTACTTCATCCCTTCTTTCCCGCTGGTCTATTAGTACATGCACGCTTGGAACCCGATCACTTGGGGATGTTGTTGCTGTTGTTATCATCATTACTGTTGTTGTTGTTGCTATTGCTATCATCGTTATGGTCATTGTTGTTGTAGCTATTGTAGTTGTGGTTGCTGTTGTCATTACAGTTGTTATTGTTGTAGCTGTCGTGGTTATGGTTGTTGTCGTTGTTACAGTCGTTATTGTGGTTGTAGTTGCTATCGTTGTTCTAGTTGTCATTGTTGCCATTCTCCTCTTCGAACACGCATGCACACACACATCCACATGCTGTTAAAAGCATGTTACTGCACATGCCGGGGTCCGATTCTCCACATCTGCCCTCTTCTTCTGTTTCTTCCTTTCTAAATCTAGATCGTATGTGAAAGAGAGGGGTTTCATCATTCAAATCTGGAGTGAGTGAGAGAGCAAGAGAGTGAAGAAGATACGAAACGAAAAGAAGGAAGAGGAAGGAAGGAAGGGAAGCATAGGACCAGGGAAAGGTAAGGGAGGAAGAAATGACCAGGGAAGAAGAAGAAGAAGAAGAAGAAGGAAAAGAAGGAAAAGAAAAAGAAAAAGAAAAGGAAGAGAGAAATGATAGGGATGGGACGGCTACGAGGTCTGCTACTGCTGTTGCCTGATGTGAGTGGGACGAATGGGATCTTGTGCAGTAGATTCGAATTTTTTTTTTACACAATTATGTATATATATATATTTATATTATATTATATTATTTTATATATTAAAAACAGTTCAATTTCAGTATTCCACAAACATACAAAGGTATCTTTAAATTTTTTATTTTTAGCATTTTATTACGAAAGTTTACGTCTAAGCTAATTTGATTATTTCAGACGTCAATAATTACTCAAAATTTTCATTTGAAATTCCTAAATCTATAGTTTCAATTAATTTCCTTATTTAACCCAATATCGTTTGAAATTTATGTTTCAGAAAATTTATTCTTTTAATTTAAATTACACGAACTGAAATTAGGAGTTACAATTATTTTTATTTATCTGTTTGTATACCTATATACAGATATTTTTCAATTAGTTCACTTCCTAAATTGATTTAGTAATATATTTGAAATGCTACGCTTGTTATCCTTTTTCTTTACAATGGTTGTTTTTTCCAATTGTTCTAAATATCTATTTCTTGTTGTTTGTGATACTGATTAGATGGATCTCATGTCTTCCTCAATTTTCTATTTTTAAAACCTATTATTATCGTAAATTATTATTAAAATAATATTCATGCGTCACGATGTTTTAAATTTTCGCCATAAATTTCTCAATTTTTTTAATATAGCGAGATTGTCATTCTCGCTATCCCGACCTAAAAGTATTTTTCATTTTGTTTATTTTCTTTCAATCTTCATATAGTCATTTCAAAATTTCGGGATACCACACTCTCCCACCCCCCCCCCCCCCCCCCCCCCCCCCCCCCCTCTCTCTCTCTCAAAGTTTCGTCCTCGAAACTATACCATAATCGTCTCTTTTACTTTTATACCTTTTATTAAATTCTCAAATTTTCATGTTTTGAACTTAAGGTCGCCATTTTATATACAACCCCTGATAAGAATCAAATTCCTACAAGACCAATCACTAGAGCTCGAGCCAAGGGTTTACAAAATCTAGCTATGAGGATCTTCCATGAACAACTAAACCTTGAGGATGTTGATTTAATATCTACTTTTGTATTATATAATTGTTGTGCATTCCAACAGGTACATTTATTAGTTTTACAGAATGGCGAATAAAACACGCTAAAGATCAAATTGGGGAGATTTTTGGACTCACATCCAATGGTCCACAATGTGTTCACTTGAATTGAAGAATCAGCCACTTGAAGACCATTTTTGTACTTGTAATTTGTGTTTTGGGAACCAGCCACTTAGTGGCATCTTTGTAAATTTTTGGTGTATTTTCACCAAAATAGGAGCAAGTATAAATATTTGCTAACTAGGGTTTTTAGAGAGCTTTTGACATTTTGAGAAAAACAAGCACTTTATGCCGTGAGGGATATCCTTTGCATATAAAGGTCTCTTATCAATTTCTTTGTAAAATTGTGGTGAGAATCAACATGAGTAGATTATTCTTCATATCAATCTTACTCTTATTGTTTTGCAAATTGTGTTTAGTGTGCAATATATAAGTACAATTTGTTGGTTACTTGTTTATCATGTGAATTAAGATTATATATTTTCATATTTGATCATTTCAATTTGAGATTGAATTCTAGTTCATTTGTGTGTTATTCCATTGAAGATTATACACTAGATTGTTCTTTATATCAATTTTAGTGTTAAACTTGTGAATTGGGTTCCATTTTGAAGCAATTTGACATGCCATTTTTGTTGAGGGAGTTGGTTGTTCACGTATCTTGATTGATGTGTTTGCTATCCATTTTATTAGGTACATTATAATTTTTAGTATCAGAGCATAGGTTGTAGAGTAGGGTTTGCATGAACTTCAATTGAAATTAGGGTTTTTGAATTTTACTTCTTGATTCGAGTGGTTGAAGTGGAATTGAAGTACTTAATTTTAATTTTGTTTTGTTATATTTGTTGGTTGTTGAAGTGGACGTAGAGATCTTGTAGTAACCTTGTGTTCTTGATCTTGTTGTAAGGAGAAAGGAAGTAAGAGGTGTGTTTTCCTTATGCTTGTTTCGGAATTGGAGATACATTCCTTGAGACAAAAGAGGAGTGAATTACTTTTTTGTGGTTTTAGAAATTAAGGATTGTCATTTGCATTTCCAGATTTGCCTTGCATGGAGAATAGGGAAATTACTTGAATTCAAATACATTCATTAAGTTAGAAGAAGTTATTATGTAGTAGTGATTGAATGCTATTTGAATTTTGAATTACTTCTTACCATTTGTGGAGGAGTTTCATTAAAAGTAGCATTTGAATTTGTTGTGTCGTGATTGTGTTTTGAAGTGAGTGTTTTGTGGATTAAAGAAGTGTTGTACTGTGAAGTGTAAGTGTGGGTTGTGTTTGAAGCTTGCACCATGGTTAAGGTATGTGTATGTGGCGAAGTGAGTTTGTATTATGAAGGGTGTTGCAACATGTGTTGATTTTGTTGTGGAGAAGGGTGCTGCACATGAAGTGTAAGTGTATAGATGTGCCGTGATTGAAAGGGGAGTTATAGCGGTTAAAATTTGAATTTCAAAAAGCAATTATTAAAGTGTGGGGGTTATTATGTATTGATGCTTGAACACTCTGCTTAGTTGAATTCATTAACTCATTATTGGAGAAGTGTTTAATTATTACTTCTATTTGCCGTTGCCATAATTGAAGTGTGGAAGTGTGTGTGAAACCATTGAGGGTGTATGTTGCATTGGTTGTTTATTGCACTGTAGTTGTGTGAGTGTATGTTGTTGTAGTGTGTGTGGTGAAGTATATTGTTGGCTTGTTGAAGTTAGTAAGCAACAATATCAAGTGATTTTTATTTGTCTACTAATGTACAACATTGAGCCTTGACTTCTTTTATAACTATTGATGATGAGCAAAAAGAAAATTTATTTCACACTTCTTATAGGGTGTAAGGTAATTTATGTGTCATTATTATTGATGGTGGTAGTTATACTAATGTTGTGGCTACCTCATTAGTATTGAAACTAAAACTTGTAACTACCTCACATCCAAAACCCTACAAATTGCATTGGCTAAGTGAGTAAGGGAGTCTCCATGTGACCCAAAGAGCTAGGGTACCTTTCAGTATAGGGAATAAATATCATGACAAAATTGAATGTGACATTCTTCCTATGTGTGCATCTTATATATTGCTTAGCAAGCCTTGGTTATATGATAGGAGGGTTTTACATGATGGCTTCAGAAATACCTACATATTCTAGAAAGAGGGTAAACATATCATCTTGAACCTATGTCACTTTCAGAGTTCCAAGAGGTTTAGTAACAGATCAATAGACCATTAGAAATCAAAGTGGTTCTAATACAAGCCAATAAATCTAGGAGGAAAAAGGCCTTATTGATGGGACAGAGTGAGTTGGAGGAAGCCATAACAGATGAGAGCCCAATATACTAATTGCAGATGAGATATGCCTTAAGGATGGACAGGCGTCAGCATCTACCCCCTAGAGTATCTCAGGTATTAGATGAGTACAGTAACCTTTTTACTGATGATTTGCTAGAAGGTTTACCACCTTTAAAAGGTATAGAGCATGCCATTGACTTCTTGCCTAAGTCAGTTTTACTAAATCGACCTGTGTATCACATGAATTCCAAAGAGGCTAAGGAATTAAAACGTCAAGTGGATGAGCTAATTGAACGGGGTTTTGTTAAGGAGAGTCTTAGTCCTTGTGCTGTTTCAGCCCTTCTTGTTCCTAAGAAGGATGGTACTTAGAGAATGTGCATTGATAGTCGAGCCATCAAATACAGGTATCCTATTCTTAGACTTGATGATATGTTAGATGAACTATATGGTGTATATGTGTTCTCTAAGGTGGATCTTAAAAGTGGATATCATCAAATTCGAATAAGAGAAGGAGACGAGTGGAAGATCACTTTTAAAACACGCCACGGACTGTACGAATGGATGGTTATGCCATTTGGTTTGAGTAATGCTCCTAGCACATTTATAAGGTTAATGAATCTTGTAATGATGGAGTTTCTAAGTAAATTTGTAGTTGCTTATTTTGATGATATTCTAATATACAGCAAAATCCTAGAAAATAATATGGAGCATCTTCAAGCGGTATTTTCAATTTCAAGGGCGCAACAGTTGTTTGCAAATCTCCAAAAGTGTTCCTTTTACCAAACTGAGGTAACATTTTTAGGATTTATTGTATCTAGTTCTAGTGTCAGGGTTGATGAGGAGAAAGTGAAGGCTATTAGAGAATAGCCAACACCAAAATCAGTCATGGAGGTAAAGCATTTCCATGGATTAACTTTATTTTATAGGCACTTTGTCTATATTTTTAGTATCATTGTCAATCCATTAATTGAACTGACCAAGAAAAATGTTCCTTTTATTTAGGGTGAGAAGGCCCAAAAGAGTTTTGAAGGGGTAAAGGAAAAACTTACTAGTGCTCCAGTATTGGCTTTACGTGATTTTGATAAAGTTTTTTTAGTTAGAATGTGATGCTTTTGGGATAGGAATGGGTGCCGTGTTAATGTAGGATAAGAAGCCTATTGCCTACTTTAGTGAAAAGTTGAGTGGTGCAACTTTGAACTACTCTATATATGATAAGGAATTCTATTCCTTGGTGAGGGCTTTAATGACATGGCATCATTATCTCCTTTTAAGAGAATTCATTATATACATAGATCATGAGTCACTAAAACATTTCAAAGGTCAGCAAAATCTATCTAAACGCCAAGCTAAATGGGTGGAGTTTCTAGAGAGTTTTGCATATGTGATTAAGTATAAGAAGGGTAACCAGAATATGGTAGTTGATGCTTTGTCATGCAGATATATACTTATCACTTCTCTTCAATCGAAGCTGCTTGGTTTTGAATTGTTGAAGGAACAATATATGCATGATGATTATCTGAAAGTAATTATTGAGAAATGTTCTGAGGGAAAGATGTTTGAGGGGTATTACATGATTGATGGATTTTTATAATAAGCTGGAAAATTGTGTATACCTTGTAGGTCTGTAAGGGAATTGTTGGTAAGGGAAACATATGTGGGAGGATTATCTAGTCATTTTAGTGAAAAGAGAACCTTAGCCATGTTAAAAGAAAATTTTTATTAGAAGGGTATGATAAGGGATGTTCATAAAGTGTTGAAAAGGTGTGGAGTTTTCAAAAGGGCAAAAGGAAAGAAAGGCGTTTAGGGTGAATATTTTCCTTTACCTATACCTACTAAACCTTAGACTGATATCGGCTTGGATTTTGTTTTGGGTCTGCCTAAAACTCAAAGGGGAAAGGATTCTATCATGGTAGTTGTTGATAGATTCAGCAAAATGTCTCATTTTGTGCCTTGTCATAAAATAGACGATGCACTTTTTATAGCTACCCTTTTTATGTAGGAGATTGTTAAATTGCATGGTGTTCTACATAGTATAGTGTCTAACAAAGACACTAAGTTTCTTAGCTTCTTCTAGAAGACACTATGGAGAAGACTTGGTACTAAACTTATGTATAGTACCTCTTGCCATTCCAAGACTAATGTCAAGATTGAAGTGGTTAACCGTACTCTTGGCACATTACTAGGAGCATTGGTTGGTAAAATCTTACTAATTCGGACTTGTGTCTTCTTATTTTCGAGTTTGCTTACAATAGGTCTACTCATAGTTCAACTAGTAAGTCTTCCTTTGAAGTTGTATATGGCTATAATCCTACTGTTCCATTGGGATTTATAGTGGGACTAACAATAAAGGAAGAGAGCCTAAATGGAGTTGAGCGAGCTAAGGAGATTTAAAAGCTTCATGAGAAAACAATTGAATGTCTTCAGAAAACACAAGAGCAATAGAAACTTTAGGGAAATAGGAATAAGAAAATTAGAATTTATAATCCAGGTGGCTTAGTTTGGATTAATCTCAGCAAAGACAGGTTTCCTCATAAGAAGTCATAGAAGTTATCACCCAGATCAGATGGACCTTTCAAAGTTGTTAGACGCATCAATAACAATGCCTACAGAATAGAGTTACCAGGGGAATATGGCGTCTCAGCTACCTTTAATGTTGTAGATCCATCACCATATTTATTAGATGACATTCATGAAGACCTATCTAATTTGAGGGCAAATCTTCCTGAGGCTCGAGGAGATGATAGGAATGATGTGCTTAAAAGTGAGTCTAAGTACACAAAACCAATATTGAAAGACAATTATACAATGTCAATCAAACTAGCTTCTAATTTGCATAAACCCTTTGTCATATAAACCAATTTCCATAACAAGAACGTGATCAAGATTGAATCCAAGTATGATAAAGCTTCGATACCAAAAGAAGATGTGCCGAAAATCAAGATTAAGCACATTTAAATGAACCAATTGAACAACTCCAAAACACAAGATCAAAATCGATTCAAAATTGGAACAATTTTTCATGAACCCTAATTGTTGCTAGATGATCCGAATGCTATATTTCAAGATAATAAATTCACAATGATGAAATCCTCAATTGAATCACTGAATCAACTTAAAATCCTAAGAGATTTCTAAACATCAACAATCAAAACAAAACCGTGATCCTCCTTCCCAGCAAGGCCAATTCACGATTCAAAATGTGGCAAAATTGATGGTTAGAACTAATGTCAAAACCAATCAATCTTATAACATGATAAAGTGATTACAAATGAAATCAAAATCTGACCAAGAACAATCCTAATCAGCCCTAGATATAACTCACTAGTGATGAAAAGGAAAATTACAACAAAGAGAATTGATATTACTCACAATTCTCTTTGAAGCCACTCGCCACAATTCAATTTTTGGGATTGAAATTGATAAGAGCGATTTGGATTTAGGATAACCGTAACCCTTACACATGAAGTGTATGTTTAGAAAATTTTCTGAGCTCCCTCAAAACCCTACTTAAGCAAGTATTTATACTTGCTCCCTTTAGGGTTAAATAGTCCTCAAAATTATAACTATGCCACTTTAGGGTGGCCGGTCCTAAAAATATAATTACAAACAAATAAAAGTGTCCTGAAAGCTTACACATAAATAGTCTAAAGGAATAATTACAAATACAAAATAATAAGAATCCTCAAAGATCCAATGCATCAAGGCGATGTTGATCACAGTGGGCTACTAGATGAGAATCTGAGGATGTCCCTAGGTGATAAAAAATGAGAGTCATTTGGCATCCTATGAAGAACTATCATTATATCTGTGAGATTATCATTCAAATATTTATTAGATAAAGAGAAATAAGAGAAAATAAGTGTTATTTGGATCATCATCTAAATTAAGTGTTGTATCCATCTAGGTCACCAGAAAAATTCTCATCATCTCTTCGGGCTTCTGAAAGATTTTCCTTCAAATCTAGAGGGTCATTTATGAGACTAAATTCGGACATCTTTGTTGGCTTGTTCTCCGATTACTAGACGAAACTGAAGTAGTCTTGATGTGCTCTTAAAATTTGTGCACCTTAAATGGAGACATTGGTAAGAGTACTATTTGAGACCCTCCCATACTAAACATGTAGGTGTTTCTGAAACCATCATGTAACACCTTCCGATCAAACATCCAAGGCCTACCTAATAGTAAGTGGAATGCACACATGGGAATCACATCACACAAAATCTCATCATGATACTTCTACCCAAAACTCACAGGTACCTTTGCCCTTAGTATAACATGCATATTACCTTGATTATCCAACCAATGCAAGTTATAAGGGTTAGGATGTGGACTAGTAGATAATTGTAATTTGTCTACTAGTGCAATAGATATAACATTTGTGCAACTACCACCATCTATGATGAGTATACAAAGGTTACCTCTGATCTTGCAAAGACTGTGGAATATGTTCTCCTTCTGTTTGTCCTTAGCATCAAGAGTAAAGTCAAAGTCCTGTGTAATACATTAATGGGTAAATACTATTCACCTATACCCTCCTCATGTGTTTCTACAGTGTGATCATCATAGTATTCCTACAATGCTATAGACAAATTTGTAGGCTCAACCTGTTCCTTCTCATCCTCAACATCCTCTCCAGCACCCTCTATAACAATCATAACCCTCTTATTAGGACACTATACTGCCATATGCCTAAATCCCATGCATTTAAAGCATTCGATTTGGCGTACTTTCCCACTAGTAGATCCTGGAACAGTTTGCCTCACGTTTGGTGATATTACCTCTTTACCCTTCCCAGAGGGTATGTTTTCCCTATTTGTGCTAGAGGTGGCTCTGTCTACTATTCTCACTATATCACCAACTACCTTTGGTCCTCCTGATCGACCATCAGCTCCCACAAACCTGGTAGTAATATTTGGTCTGCTACTCGAAACCCTGAATAAATTGGATCGCCTTTACCTCTCCACTTTCAAGGCTAACTGAATAGCCTCATCAAGTGTACTATATCTCTACAGTTCAACAACACAAGCTATCTCATATTTCAACCTTAAGACGAAGTGTGCTAAGGTTTGCTCTAGAGGCTCAATTAACCCACATTTAATCATGAGGATTTCAAACTCTTGCACATAATCATCAACTATCTTGTCTCCCTACCTCAATGTCTGAAGATGCATGAACAGTTCCTACTTGTAGTGCTTAGGAATAAATCTTTTCCTCAAAATCCTCTTCATATCCCTCCATGTCTATATCTCAACCTCCTCATCCCTATGCCTGTTAATAATAAAAATTTTCCACCATAAGGCAGCATACCTATAAACTCAACAGCAGCTAATCGAAATTGGGTGTTATCATAGATCTCATAACATTCAAAGAGACCCTCAACTTTGTCCTCCCATTCCAGATAATCATCAGCTAAACTCCTTGCCATCAAAAGAAGGCATCTGCAGCTTCACATATTCCAATCCTCGAGGTGGCTTAAAATCCCTATTTGGATAAAGATTAGCCCCAAAGTTGTCATCCCTCTCTTCCCTCTAAGGGTGATGATCTCCTTCCATCCTTTTACCCAGATTTCCTCTTCCCACTATTCCTTCTCTCTAGAGGTTCTATAGAGCTACTTGAGGTAGTGCTTGAGGGTTTACCATGGGTGGTTATGGTAATCTCATCCTATCAATCCTGGTTGCCAAAGTAGCAACAATGGTAGTAAGATCCTGGAGCTGTTCTTCTAAAATCCTCATACCTGTAGTGTTATGACCTTAAACTCCACCAACCTAGCTATTGGCCACATTGCCAATTCCCCATTCACGCTGTCATTGGGCATGTTTGTGATTTGATGAAGTAATCCCACAAATTACAGTACACTCCTTCAACAACACCAACCCACATGTTTAAAAACCACAATAATACAATAACCCATGTTGCAAAAGCTTTAAAGCACAAGGAAATAATTTAGTACTCCAAGTAAAGCTCAATAAATGAAGTACACACAACTACTTTCAAGTAAATAGAATTAAATTCAGCTACAAGTGTTTAAGTAATTAGTTCAATTACTTTCACACTTTAATGACTTGTTTAAATTTCAAATTCTACAACTCACTTTCCTTTTTCTTGCCTTGGCTTCTCTCCACTTAAATACACAATTTGTAGCAAGGAAACACATACACAACACACCATTCACTACCACATAAATTCCTTTTATGGTCATGGTTCACAATGTTTCATGCTACTAACAACAAGTAGCTTGACAACATATACAACAACCAACACCAAATGTACACACCTTTCACTAAGTTTATAAAAAAAAAAAATACAACACTACATTCAATCTTCCTTAAGCTACGGTACACTTCTCACTTCCAAAAACTACAACTAAAATCGCAACTTCAATGCAAAATAAGGTAGCTAACTTTCAAATTCAAAAAGGAGTTCAATAAGTGCAAGATTATACAAATGGTAAGAAGCTATTTCAAATTCAAATGACACACAATTAAACAATGACTTAATGTGTGTTTTGAAATTTCAAATTGGCTTCTTAATTCACACTTCAATTCTGAAATTTCGAATCTGACAACGAAAGTGCTACTCCTCCAATTTTCCAAAAAATACACACAACACAAATCAACTTCACTAATTGAACACCACTCTTACTGCTTCATAGTTTACTTCCCATACACTACACATTCACAACCAACAATCAAGGAATCCAAGAGTGTTCAAATCTCCAAGTGTTCAACCACTAATAAACAAGATAACAATTCAACAACACAACAAAAAACATTTAAGTTCATGCCAACAATTTTTGGATCAAGGTACTACTCAACAAACCCCTAATTTCCAAATTCAAATTGCATCTAATCCCTTCCTACAACCTCAAGATTTGATACCAAAAGATGATGTGCTTAAAAGTCAGTCTAAGCACACAAAACCAATATTGAAAGACAATTATACAATGTCAATCAAACTAGCTTCCAATTTGAGTAAACCATTTGTCTTATAAACCAATTTCCACAACAAGGACGTGATCAAGATAGAATCTAAGTATCATAAAGCTTTGATAACAAAAGATGATGTGCCTAAAATCAAGATTAAGCACATGCAAATGAACCAATTCAAAACTAGTTCAAAATTGGAACAATTTTGCGTGAACCCTAATTGTTGCAAGATGGTTCGAATGTTATATTTCAAGATAATAAAATTCACAATGATGAAATCCTCAATTGAATCACTGAATCAACTTAAAATCCCAAGAGATTTCCAAACATCAACAATCAAAACAAAAACATGATCCTCCTTCCCAATAAGGCCAATTCACGGTTCAAAATGTGGAAAAATTGATGGTTAGGACTAATGTCAAAACCAATCAATCTTATAACATGATAAAGTGATTAAAAATGAAATAAAAATCTATCCAAGAATAATCTTAATCAACCCTAGATATAACTCACTAGTGATGAAAAGGAAAATTACAACAAAGAGAATTGATATTACTCACAATTCACTTTGAAGCCACTTGTCACAATTTCAATTTTTGTGCTGGAAATTGAGAATAGCAATTTAGATTTAAGATAACCCTAACCCTCACACATGAAGTGTATGTTCAGAAAATTTTCTAAGCTCCCTCAAAACCCTACTTAAGCAAGTATTTATACTTACTCCCTTTAGGGTTAAATAGTCCACAAAATTACAAATATGCCACTTTAGGGTAGTCAGTCCTAAAAACATAATTACAAACAAATAAAAGTGTCCCAAAAGCTTACAAACAAATAGTCCAAAAAAAAATTACAAATACAAAATAATAAAAACCCTCAAAGAGCTAATGCATTGAGGTGATGTTGATCGCAACGGGCCATAGATGAGAATCTGATGATGTCTCTAGGTGATAAAAAATGAGTCATTTGGCATCCCGTGAAAAACTACCATTGTACCTATAAGATTATCTTTCAAATATTTATTAGATGAAGAGAAATAAGAGTAAATATGAGTGATTTAGATCATCATCTAAATCAACTTCTGTATCCATCTAGGTCACTGCAAAAATTCCCATCAAGGAATCAAATTCCTATAGGACCAATCACTAGAGCTCGAGCTGAGGGTTTACAAAATCTAGCTATGAGGACCCTCTATGAACAACTAAACCTTGAGGAAGTTCATTTAGTATCTACTTTTGTATTATATAATTGTTATGTATTCCAACAGGTACATTTATCGATTTTACAAGATGGCGAATAAAACATGCTAAGGATCAAATTGTGGACATTTTTAAACTCACATCCAATGGTCCACAATGTGTTCACTTGAATTGAAGAATTGGCCACTTGAAGACCATTTTTGTACTTATAATTTGTGTTTTGGGAACTGGCCACTTAGTGGCATCTTTGTAATTTTGGTGTGTTTTTACCCTAATAGGAGCAAGTATAAATACTTGCTAACTAAGGTTCTTAGAGAGCTTTTGACATTTTGAGAGAAACAAGCACTTTGTGCCATGAGGGATATCCTTTGCATACAAAGGTCTCTTATCAACTTCTTTGTGAAATTATGGCAAGAATGAACTTGAGTAGACTGTGAGTCATATCAATCTTACTCTTGTTGTTTTGTAAATTATGTTTAGTGCATAATATCTAAGTATAATTTGTTGGTTACTTATTTATCATGTGAACTAGGGTTATATATTTTCATATTTGATCATTTCAATTTAAAATTGAATTCTAGTTCATTTATTTGTTGTTCCATTGAAGATTATACACTTGATTGTTCTTTATATCAATTTTAGTGTTAAACTCGTGAATTGGGTTCCATTTTGAAGCAATTTGACACGCCATTTTTGTTGCGCGAGTTGGTTGTTCATGCATCTTAATTGATGTGTTTGCCATCCATTTGGTTAGGTACATCAACCTCATGTATGTAAACGAGATTGCTAAATCTAGGGTTTGTATATTTATGTAATTTAGCTTATTTAGAGGTTCTGTTTTATACTTTATTCCTTATTGTTTTAGTTGAAGTCATAAAGTTATTCTGACACTATGATTTCGTACATTAATATAGTATATCAAGGTGCTAATAATAAGCGTATTTCAAATTAAGATTTTGACAACAGGAAAGTAGAGTCATATTTTCCCTAAAGTATTCGTCTACAAACTATGTAACTTCACATCATTCAATGAATTTTTCCTTATGGCGGCCTTTTTATTGTAGAGTCTATCACTAAGAAGATGTTCTAGTATTCCTTTTCATGCTACATAAATTCATTCCTAGGACCAATGGGTTATGGGCCCACACTAGCCTCGTCTACTTCCTTGAGTGTCGTTACGCCCAATGCTAATGTCATCCTCAAAACTCGAGGGTTATGATTTGTTATTCTTTAAATTTTATAATATCCTCTATGTGGTTTCGAATGAGGATATAGAGTTTGAGAGCTAACATGCTTTGAGTAACTTAGAACTAGAAGGAAACTCTAGAGTAATAATATATATATATGTATAAACTATTGTCTAAGTCTTTTATGATTTTACTCTTACGATCTACTTAGGTTCTACCCCATCTCACTGTCTGGTAAGTTGCTCCTATCTCTGACAACCTAGAGCTCTGATACCAATTTTATGTCATGCCCCAAATGGGGCCTAGAGGTTTCCGCTAAAGATTGTCATGACACGTGTGCACCCGTTATATGATAATTGTCTTATAATCTAGAGATTGTAAGACTCTAAATAATTAGTTACATTTATGACAAATCATATTACATATAATTACATAATAAAATATAACTATGGATTTCATATCCCACGGTCAACCATGATCGTAGAGAGTCGGTATCCCCTACTAACCAGTAAAATTGAATAAAATCCCAAGTTTCACAATTTCAAATTTTACATTAAGGTCCTAAAATAACATTTCATCTAAATAATTTATCATTCACAATTCTTACTTTATCGTTCTCGGCTTCCAAAAAATCTTGACACTTTACATCTTATCCCATCTTAAGCTTTCATAATCTCTACCTGCAAAATGGACTGTAGAGGGGTAAGCACACCATGACTTAGTGAATGGGAGTGCAATACTCTCAATGCTACACACGTACAAGCAATTTTAAATCAAGTTATCAAATCATATGCTATGCATGAACAACCATATGAATGCGGCATCTCACGCAGTCTTCCGGTAACCGACGTGAAAGTTAGGGTTTATGCCCCCCTTGACCTTGGGTTGGGGATTCCGAAGCTACCATCAGTGCCCAGCTATTACACACAATTTAGTACCCTTATCACTTTATTATAACCGTGCCTTAACTTTAGTGATCTAGGCTCAGATGCCTCTTTACACCGAGCATTTACACACCCTCAAGAGATAAGCCGGACTCGGAACTGTCAAGACGCGATAATCCCCTAATGATTTAGTTCACACTTAGCAGAACAATGATCCTCTAATCACTTCCGACGTATCCTGTAGCAGTGATGCCCTTTAATCTCATGTAATGTCTCGTGTAAATGCATGTCAAATTTTAATCAAGTCTACTTCTTTAATTAATTGGTTTGGGGTGATCAAATGATAGAAAATCACAGGCCAACCCACGGTCAAGGTAACAAAGTAAACATCAACATTTAAGGAATATAAATCTAATAACATTAGGAACCCAATCGATCCCACAAGCACAGCAATTACACCTTATATCCACACTCATCACGATAAAGGATATCAACCATTACATGTCACATATGAAATCAGGAAGATTAAGTTAATTAAACAAAATCAGTCAAGTCCGACACAAGTCATGATGGAATAAATTTTAAAATGAATCGTCGTATGAGAATAATCAATAAGAGAGTAATATAGCTCAATCTCATCTACCGTTAAATAAACCCTTTTGGTTTGAGCTACAATTCTCATTTCTTGACACCTCTGTTCCATCTTACTTAAACGTCAAATGAATCACTCGGGATTGATTTACGATTATCATTTTGTGGCACCTCTATGTCATTTCACCCCTCAATGGCTTAGTTTTATGCATTGAAAAGTTACCTAAGGTAGCTATATATGTATATATATCCCTTTTAAATCCTCAAGTATGATATATATAATAACAGTATATACATATGTATAGATTAATAGCTTGTTCTTAACCAAAGGATGATTTGCTAAATGTTTTTCCCTCATGTACTCAAGAGAAGTAAGAGGATATAACTATTTTATTAAAAATAAGGGTTTTCTTTTATGATTTGTATAATTATAGGTATAGATGTGACCTACATAAATAATTTAAGAAAGGCGTTTCATCCAAGCATATATATATATATATGTGTGTGTGTGTGTGTGTGTTCGATATTAGATTCTTATACATGTACATAATGATATATATTTTGTTCCCTACATCTTTGTGTAAACACCCATTATATGTATATACATAGAAAAATTTAAGTTTACATATATTAATTTAGTTTACGAAAACAAATCTTAATTTAGACATTAAATCCATAGTGATAGCACTAGCAACTAGGGCAAGGTGCTATCGTCGAGATAATGCTAACTACCCATAGCCCATTCTAATTTCTATATCATTATACTTGTATTTATCCGTAATTTACCTAATTGCTAGTTTCTTCGTATGACTTCCCTTCCCACTTCTTTACCCCATTGTCTACAAAGGAAATAAATTACTCACCACAATTGCAATCACAAACAAACAAGGAAAGACACATATGCAATATACTAGGATTTAACACAACATAACAAACTAATCACAACATTGTAGCATATCATTAAGTTTCCTACTCACCTGTTTAAGGTTATCATAATTGTAACCAGAATCGAGTGATTCCAGTGGGTAATCCCTTTACTTTCCTCTTGAAATCAGTGTCCTTCTACAATGCTTCCTCAACCAACCCATAGAAAGTAGCATCTCCACTTAACTTTGGTAGTTTCCTAGAACCTGATATTGTACTCTACTCATTATACGTTTGATGGTAAGGCATGAAGTCTCCACCTTAAGAAACTTTAGGCGAACAAGATTCAAAATGTTGAACAGTTCTTCAATGTGATTTTGATATAGCGTTCCAGAAGGAACGACCTTCCTAGGAATCATTGCTTTCAACACCTTAAGTTGCTGTGGTCAACAGCCTGCTTTCTTTGTGTAGAAGTCAAGCAATGGAATGTCCTCGACCTGCTAAATCCAGAATTCCTTCTTCTACATAAGTAAGATACCCATGGGAAGGACAACTAAAGGTTTTACATTAGGATGTTTGGCTAAGAATGATCTTCCTTAACATGCTTTGAAAATTCCATTGTGAAATTCATTTCATTCCAAATATCCCCCAAGCCATCATCTTGGAGATTGCTTGAATCATTCCCTTCACCATCTAAACCAACATAAACGCCTCTTTTTCCCGTTTAATTTCACATACATACACACTCACCTCCTTCAAGCAATCCACCCTTCCTCCTCAGCCTCACCTTTCCGTTTTTCCTTCTCTCTTTTCCCCTATTATTCTCCTTTTTGGAATTTTCCTAAATTCGTTATAGGAATTATATACTTACAAGGCCTATCACTAGGGCAAGAGCCCAAGGGTTACAAAATGATGTGCTCAAAACCAAAGCCTAAGCACATGCAAATGAATTAAAGAAACAAACCCCAACTCTCAAACATAAATCGGTTCAAATTGGATTAGAATTTACGTAAACCCTATTGGAATTTTGATGAAATCTAAAAGTCCAAAATGCAATCAACAATCCAACAAGGTTAAACCTCACCAAATAACAACAAATGAAAGTGAAAACCACGTGAATTATATCAAGAAGAACAGATCTAAAACCGCAATTTTATCCTCTCCCAACAAGCACCATTCACATCACAATTGATTCCAATATTGATGATGATATCAAATACTAAAACAATCAATTTCATAACATGATATTTGATCACAATTGCAATAAAAAATCTGACCAAGAAAATCCAAATCAACCCTAGATATGACTCACTAGTGATGATAAGGAAAAACAACAAAGAAGGAATTGATATTACTCATAATTGCCCCTTTGTTGCACTCGCCACAATTTCAACTATTGGAAATTGAAATTGATAAGAGAAATTAAACTAGGGAAACCCTAAACTCTCTCACGAAAATGTGATGTTCAAATCTGAAAAATTTGGCCTCTTCAAACTCGACTATAAGCAAATATTTATACTTGCTACTCCTAAGGTTAGAAAATGGACAAAAATTACAAGTTTGCCACTTTTAAGGTGGCCGGTCCTAAATGGAAATTACAATAAAAATGAAAGTGTCCCAAAAGAAAAATACAACATAAAATAGTCCATAGAACAATTACAAAGTACAAAAATATCATAAGTCAACATGAGCCAATGCTTTGGAATGGAAACAATCGCAGTGGGTCTTTGATTGTAAATCTGAAAATGTCCTGTGTCCAACAACTAGTGTAGGACATATTGGCCTCCCATGGAGAATTATTATTATTACTGTAAGATTATTTCTCAAATATTTATTAGAATAAAAGATATAAAGTAAAAATATAAGCGATTTGGACCATTAGCCAAATCCAGTTCTAATGGTATAGGTGGTGCCGGAAAATTTCTCATTATCTCCTCGAGCATCTAAAAGATTTTCCCTCAAATCTAGAGGATTAGTTTTGGAACTGAACCCTGATGTCTCTGTTGATCTTCTCTTCCCGCTTTCAAATGTAGTGGATGTAGTTCAGATCTATTCCTGAAACTGATGTACCTTAGATGGAGTCATTGGCGATAGAACTATGTGAGACTCACCCATACTGAACGTGTAGGTGTTTCTAAACCCATCATGTAACACCCATCTATCAAACAACCAAGGTCGACCCAACAACAATTGGAATGCATGCATAGGGATTACATTATATAGGATCTCATCATGGTATTTCTACCCAATGCTCACAAGAACCTTTGCTCTTAGTGTACCATACATATTACCTTGATTATCCAGCCAATGCAAGTTATAAGGGCTAGGATGTGGAATAGTAGACAGATGTAATTTGTCTACCAGTGCAACAGATATAGCATTCGTGCAACTACCACTATCGATGATAAGTACACAAAGGTTACCACTGATTCTGTAAGAGGTGTGAAATATCTTCTCCCTCTGAATGTCTCTAGTATCAGGAGATATAGTTAGAGCCCTGCATAACACATTAATGGGTAAATATTGTTCACCTATACACTCCTCATGTGTCTTTGTAGTTTGGTCATCATAATACTCCTATAGTGCCATTGGTAAATCTGTAGGTTCAATCTGTTCATTGTCATCCTCAACATCTTCCCTTTTATTTGGACACTGTGCTACCATATGCCCAAATTCCATGCATTTAAAGCTCTTGATTTGGCATGCCTTTCCACTAGTAGATCCGGGAACAGTCTGCCTCACATCTAGCGTTATTACCTCTTTACCCTTCCTAGTAGTTAAGTTTTCTCTAATAGTATTTGGGGTAGTTTTGTCCACTGCTCTCACTGCCTCACCTACCGCCTTTGTTTCCCTTGATCGACCGTCCACTACTATGGGTCTAGTAATAGCATTGGGCCTACTACTAGGAGCCCTAAAAAAGTTGGACCTCCTTTGCCTCTCCACTTTCAAGGCCAACTGAATAGCCTCATCAAGTGTACTATAGCACTGCAACTCAACAACACATGTTATTTCATATTTCAAGCTTGAGACGAAGCGTGCTACGATTTGTTTTAGAGGTTCAATGGACCTACACCTAATCATGAGGGTTTCAAATTCTTGCACATAATCATCCACTGTTTTGCCTCCTTGCCTCAAGGTCTGTAGTTGCATAAACAGTTCCTGTTTGTAGTGCTCAGGAATGAACCTTTTTCTCAATACCCTTTTCATATCCCTTCATGTCTGAATCTTAGCCTCTCTATCCCTACACCTACTAATAATTAGATTCTTTCACCATAATGCAGCATATCCTATAAACTCAACAGCAGCCAATCGGACCCTGGTATTATCATCAATCTCATAGCATTCAAAGAGACCCTCAACTTTGTCCTCCCAATCTAAATAATCATCAACTGATCTCTTGCCATCATAAGAAGGCATCTGCAGTTTCACATACTCCAAGCCCTATGGCAGCCTGAAATCCCTATTCTGATATGGATTAGCCCAAAAATTGTCATCCCTTTCTTCCCTGTATAGAAGATGTTCCTCACCCATCCTTTTATTCAGATTTCTATCTCCCACTACTCTATCTCTATGAGGATTTTATGGAGCTACCCGAGGTGGTGCCTAATGGTTTACCATTGGTGGTTGTGGTAATGTCATTCTATTAATCCTAGTTGCTAGAGTAGCAACTATGGTAGTAAGATCCTGGAGCTGTTCTTCCAAAGTCCTCCTACCTGCAACATTATGACCCTGACCTCTACCAACCTAACTATTAGCTTCATCGCCAATTCTCCCATTTACGTTATCATTCAACATAGTTGTAGACTCGGTATATTGAACCTCAAAGACAATTTGAAGCAAAGGAGCACACCTCACAACCACACTGCCTTTAACGCCACAAAATAGCCACTACAAAAGGAAAACAAACAACTCCATTTAACTTCACTTAAAGCACATGTATGCTATTACAATCTATGTGTAGTACTCTTCTCCACATCAAAGTAACACATCACAGTGCAACACTTCTATAATCCACCACCACATGCACCAATTGCAATCCCCTTTTCAATCAACACACACACAACGCCAAACACACACCCTTTACTTAGCACACAAATTCAATGCCACACACATATGCCTTTTTATACACGGTGCACTCTCCACTTCTAACACAATTTTCCCAAACCGCAACTTACACACATGCAATATGGCAATAATTCAAATAGCACTCCTTAATGCAACTTTCCACAAATGGTAATAATCAAATTGAAAATTCAAATGGAATACAATTAATACCACTCAATAACTTTCTCAACTTAATGGATGTGTTTAAATTCAAATAAATTCCCTATTATCCTACACAATGTAAATCTGAAATTGTACACTTCCACTTCCGAATGGCATAAGAAATCACACAACACACTCTACAAGCTTCTTCAAATTATGGAATTCCAATGATGGAATTCAAATTTAATTAACTTTCCTTTCTTCTACACACAAGGAGCTCACAGTTCACAATGCTTCATGCCACTACCACAATGTTCTTGACAACACATATACAATAACCAACACCAAATGTATACAACCTTTACACCAAATACAGTCTTCAAGCTATGGTACAGTTTCACTTCCACAAACTACAACCAAAACCGCAACTTCTATACAAGATAAGGCAACTCACTTTCAAATTCAAATGGTTTCACTTATTGCAACCTTTCTACAATTGGTAAGAAGTAACTTTCAAATTTAAATGAACACACAATAAATTCTATCACTTAATGTGTTTTTTGAAAATCAAATAGCATCCATATAATCCACACAATTTAATTGTGAAAATTGTACAACTACACTCTTATTTCCGAAATCAACATGCAATGGATTACACTTCCACTCCCTTCACAAATGAGGTAATTTTCAAATTCGGAAATTTGAATCAATAATACACTTCTACTCCTCTTCCCTTTCACGAGAATGATCAACCACAAGAAGCTACAACAAGCCTTTCAATTCAACTTCAACAAGCAGCAAATTCACTTCTCAATTAAGACAATTACAAACCTCAATTCACAACACACAATTTCGGATCATAATATGAAGAACCTTAATTGAACATGAAGATTAAGAAATCAACCAACACTAAATCTCTTCTCTTAACTTGTTCTCTAATACCAAAAGATGATGTGCTCAAAACCAAGCCCAAGCACATGCAAATGAATCAAAGAAACAAACCCCAACTCTCAAACATAAACTGGTTCAAATTGGATTAGAATTTGCATAAACCCTAATGGAATTTTGATGAAATCCAAAGGTCCAAAATGCAATCAACAATCCAACAAGGTTAAACCTCACCAAATAACAACAAATGCAAGTGAAATCCACGTGAATTATATCAAGACGAATAGATCTAAAACTGTGATTTTATCCTCTCCCAATAAGCACCATTCACATCACAATTGATTCCAATATTGATGATGACATCAAATACTAAAATAATCAATTTCATAACATGATATTTGATCACAATTGCAATAAAAAATCTGACCAAGAAAATCCAAATCATCCCTAGATATGACTCACTAGTGATGATAAGGAAAAATAACAAAGAAGGAATTAATATTACTCACAATTGCCCTTTTATTGCACTTGCCACAATTTCAACTATTGGAATTGAAATTAATAAGAGAAATTGAACTAAGGAAACCCTAAGCTCTCTCATGAAAATGTGATGCTCAAATCTGAAAACTTTGGCCTCTTCAAACCCTACTATAAGCAAGTATTTATACTTGCTACTCTTAGGGTTAGAAAATGGACAAAAATTACAAGTTTGCTACTTTTAAGTTGGCCATTCCTAAATGGAAATTACAATAAAAATGAAAGTTTCCTAAAAGAAAAATACAACATAAAATAGTCTATAGAATAACAAATTAGAAATGGCAACAACAACAAATGCACTCCCACTTCCCACAATTTAATCCACAATTCACAACAAATGGCAGCTTAATTTAAATTCAATTTGAGATCATTAATTGCAATATTCCACAAATAGTAAGGAGCCACTTTCAAATTCAAATGAACACACAATTAAACAATGACTTAATGTGTGTTTTGAAATTCAAATTGCTTCCTTAACTCACACCTCAAATCTGGAAATTGCAAATGGTTTCTCCCCAATTCAGAATTACACAATGGAAATCACAACAACAAACTTCACAACCTCCTTCACACCACAACTAGTCACGGCAAGAACAAGGCAATTTTTGCAAGTCCCAAAAGTTGTTGAATTAAACAACACTCTATGCTACCGCCCTTCCACGAGATTATTGACCATAAAATGATACAACAACCTTCCCAATCCAACTCCAACAATCAGCAAATTAAAGCTCCAACCAAGGTAATTTCGTAAGTCGCAAACTACATAACACAATTGTGGTTCACAATTTGATTAACCCTAATTGAAGATGAATATCACAAAATCAAATAACCATAAATCCCTTCTCTCAACATGTGCTCTGATACCAAAATATGATGTGCCCAATTCCACTTAAGCACAATCAAAAGAATCAAGGAAAAACACCTTAATTCATAAAACACAAACCGGTTCAATTGAGGGTGATTTCACGTGAAGATTTGATGGAAAAATGATGATCAAATGATATAATTGTAATCTCTAATGATAATTTAACCAAATAGCCACAATAAGGCTTGAGAATCACATGGAAATCAGATCAAAATGAAGCAACACAAACCGTGAATTCCACTTCCCCTTTCAATACCAAATTCACGCCAATAATAACAAGGAAATATGAATTCCAAGTGTTCAATGAACAATCAATCTTAAAAGATGATTATTCACGAAAAACAAACACAAATATATCCAAGAAAGATCCAAATCTACCGTAGATATGACTCACTAGAGAAGAAATGAACAACAACAAAGATGAATCGATATTACTCACGATTTCTCCTTGTAGCACTCGCCACAATTCCAACTTCTTGGGATTGAAATTGATAAGAGAATTTTGGAATTAGGAAACCCTAAGCCCTCTCACGAAAATGTGAAGTGTGTTTCTGCAAAATTAGGCCTCCTCAAACCCTCTCTTAAGCAAGTATTTATACTTGCTACTCCTAGGGTTAAAAAGTGCTCAAAATTACAAGTTTGCCACTTTTAAGGTGGCTAGCCCTAAATGAACATTACAAGGAAACAAAAGTGTCCCAAAACCAAATATAACCAAAAATAGTTCACAAAAGTGTAAATATATAAAAGAAATGGTCTTCAAGATGCCGTTCTTCTATAGGATCCATCGGCCCAACTCATCTCCGGTTCAGGTCGGTCCATGGATAACCCACAATTTGAGTCTGAGGGAGTTTGTCCATTGCCCTATAGAATATGATAAGTGTGCCTGTTGGAAAACACAATACAAGAATAATAGAAAAGAGGTTAATATATAAATAATTCCGGGGTCGATCTGCTCAAAATGGGCCCTCAACGCCAACATTTGAAATCCTTCAGTTCTTGCCCTAATGATAGGTCTTGTCGGATTTTTATTCCTATCACCATTCCTAAATGGAAATTACAATAAAAATGAAAGTTTCCCAAAAGAAAAATACAACATAAAATAGTCTATAGAACAATTACAAAGTACAAAAATATCATAAGTCTTCATGAGCCAATGCTTTGGAATGGAAACAATCACAGCGGGTCTTTGATTGTAAATCTGAAAATCTCTCGTGTCCATCAACTAGTGTAGGACATATTGGCATCCCATGGAGAATTATTATTGTACCTATAAGATTATTTCTCAAATATTTGTTAGAATTAAGGATATAAAGTAAAAATATAAGCGATTTTGACCATCAGCCAAATCTAGTTCCGAAGGTATAGGTGGTGTTGGAAAATTTCTCATCAAGTGTTACAAGATAATAATTTGCATTGCTCACGGGCTTCTTTACTTTTATGAAGATTCACAACTTTGAATCATCTAACATGATCTTAAAGTAAGCAACATTTTTTTAGATTTTAAGATGAATCCCAAGATTTTAGATTTCGGCATGTCAAAATTGTTTACTAGACACTAGCATAATTGTTAGAACATAGTAAGTGTAGTATATGATATTAATTCACCCCTTATATTCATTTTTCTAAATCATTCATTTGTTTTTTTATGTTTCCAAGTATGTCATATGTAGTGGATACATGGCACCAAAGTATGCAATGCATGGAAACTTTTCACTCAAATTAGATGTTTTTAGCTTTAGAGTATTAGTTTTAGAGATTGTAAGTGGTCAAAGGAATAATTGCTTTCACAAAGAAGAAATAGTAGAGAACCTTCTAAGCTATGTAAGTATCCTAAAATAGAAATCATAAATATAATTTCCTCTCAACACAAACTCTAGCTTTCTAACATATTGATATTGAAATCATTCTAGGCGTCACAAAAATGGAGAGAAGGCTCAGTAACCAATGTCATTGACCCCACTTTAGGTTATAGATCAATAGCTGAAATAGCATGCTATATTCATATTGGTTTACTATGTGTTCAAGAAAATGCAACCAATAGACCTACTATGGCTTCAATGATTCTCATGCTCAATAGCTATACAACTACTCTTGCTATACCATCACAACCAGCATTTTTCATACATGGTAATGTTGAATCAAATGTGTCTTCTACATAAGAATATACTTCCAAAGTGTCGGTCATGCATCAATCGAAGAATAAAACAAAAAATTGTAACAAAGAATGATGTGTCCATCATAGAATTATATCCACAGTAGTTTCTTTGATGTTTGTTTAGAATAATTTTCTAAGTTAGAGATATAATCATTTTTAATTTTGCTTTTCTTTTTTCATTACGCTTTTTTAATCTTGTATTGGTTTTCACCACTTCATTATGGTATGTCTGATAAGAGTAAATTAACCCTTATAAATCATGGGCGTTAATGATGAATTTGTGTAGTCTTTTGAATAAAATCAATGCGGATTCGGTACTTAACAGATAAATATATCAGTTTCAAGGTATAATACCAAAGAGAAGTGGAAAGATAACAAAAGGAGCATAATTGAAGCTTAAAAGATCAAGTTAAAGCTACTTATGGACAACATAGGGAAAGCCACGCCCGTATCATGAACCGTGTGCACACTTGAGGATGAAAGTTGTCACTTGGAAAGGAAGCACGGCTTGTGATATGGGTGTGCTTGAAGCCGTGGCAGACGCTACGGAGAAGTGAAAAAGTCTAGAACTTGGCACGATTTGTAATCTAGCCGTGTTTCTAACCGCGCCACACACTGAACAAGGATGAGGAATTACGGATTATCGACTAAAGGGAGACACGATTCGAAATCTGGCCGTGTTGGTGGGCGTGTCAGGCGAATGTTATTCACTTTTCAAGATTCACTTAGAAAAGGAAAGATACATTCGTATCTTTCCGGCTGAAGATCCTCTGCCATTTCCTAAAAATTATAAATAGAACAAACCTAGGGTGAGGAAAAGGAGGAGAGCGGCATAAGAGAAACCCTAGAGACGAGAAGTTAGAAGAGTTTTCAGAATTGAAGCCAAGATCTTTGTGTTTGGATTTATTTATGGATTCAATTATTTTCTCTTTTGTTCTTTTTATTAGATTCATGAGTAGCTAATTGTTTTATACCTGATCCCTTGAGAAACCCCTAATTGTCATGTAACGGATTTGTTGATGTTTCAATAATTAATCTTGATCTTTGAGTTTATTCATGTTGCAATCATGGTTTGTTCATCTTGATATGTATGCAGTATTAGGATCGAATTAGATCTCTATTATTAAGATTGAGAAATTGTTTAATAGAGTAGATCTGGCATGAATAAAAAGACCACTTGTAATCCTAGAAATAGGTTATAGGAGGTTTTCTGTATTGAATGAGGTCATGGTGGTCTGGTTCAATTGAGAGTCCTAGGATTTTATTGCAATCTTAATTATGTTAATTAAAGAGAGATCTTAATTAACTTAATTAGGATTAGGGATTATTGATCTTGAGAAAGGCCTTAATCTAGTGTAAGAAACTCCGCAGATCAGAGATGTTGTGTATTAATCATTGGAAAGTTTGTAATTGAATAAAAGTTGCATGAGAATTAGGGGTGGATCTTGGGTAGGGTACGTTTAGATAATTGAATTAACTAAAGGAGTACTTGAATATCTTTACTTTGATCATTTTATTCGTTCCTTTCAGATTTAATCAATAATTAGAATAATTGAGATCATCAATAGTGAGAAGTTAAATAGTAGGATAATTGTTAGTACTAGTACTTATAAGTCTTCGTGGGATCGATACTTGTACTCCAATGCTATACTACTAATTGATAGGTACACTTGCCTAAGAACTGATCGTAAGTTAGGATTGAGTATATGATTTAATTTTTTAGAACGATCAGATCGTCCATCATGTTTTTTGGCGCCGTTGCCGGGGACTTGTAATATTAGGAAAACTTGACGCCTACTAATTTAACTATAATTTTTTTTTTTAATTATTTCCCTTAGTTTCATTCATGCTTCCATTCAAATTTCTTAAGGAAACTAAGTTCATCGTTTGTTTTTTGCCGTTTATGACAAGGAGCTCTTCATCTAAGCTTTTTGACCTTGATCTTGAGATTGACCGAACTTTCAGAAGGCGATTGAGAGGTGCTGAGGAGATAGTAGGGAATTTGAATTTCGATGAACCTTTAGAAAGTGAAGAAGCAACATCAGTGGCTGACAAGGAAACTTCTATCATCCGTGGGAACACAGAAGCTGAACCAATGGTAGATGAACGAAGGACGATGGTTGAATATGTTCGACCTACTCTAAGCAGCACCGGTTTGTGTATTGTGCAACCAGCAATAGAGGCCAACAACTTCGAAATCAAGGCCTCTACAATGCACATGATTCACAATCAATGCCAGTTTGACGATTTGTCTGACGAAGACGCTATGCGTACATTCAGATGTTCTTGGATATTTGCGCAACTGTCAAGCAAAACGGGGTATATGAGGAAGCGCTGAAATTATGACTTTTCCCTTTCACTCTCAAGGGGAAAGCAAGGCAATGGTTTAGTTAACTAAACTGGGATTCCATAACCACTTGGACCTAGATGGCGGAGACTTTCCTAAACTATTATTTCCCACCATCGAAAACTGCTAAGTTGAGAAATGATATCACATCATTCACCCAACTAGATCACGAGCCCCTGCATGAAGCATGGATTAGATTCAAGGATCTTCTTAGGCGGTGTCCACATCACCAAATGCCTAATTGGCTGCAAGTTTCTACCTTCTATAATGGGCTTGACTATGCAACTCGACAGACAATTAATGCTGCTGTTGGGGGTACTTTGAATGTGAAGACGCCAGAAAAGTCGTTGAGTTTGTTTGAGAACATGGACAAAAATAATCACCAATGGAGCCATGGTAGACAAAAGCATAGTGCAACGGGTATTTATGAGGTCGATTTGATGATAGCAATTGCAGCAAAAGTGGATGCACTCGCTTCAAAAGTTGAGGGGATAGCTGTATCTCAACCATCCTAATACTGCTCAACTGAATCGCATTCCAACAATGCGGTATTTGAAGTGATAGAGCATGTTGAGTATGTGGGGAACCCCATAAGGCCACAGAACAATCCATATAGCAACACATATAATCCAGGGTGGCGCAATCATCCCAATTTCTCCTAGAGTAATCAGCAATTTCCAAGGGGTAATGCACCTTCTCCAGGATTCCAAAGACCAGCTCCATCTCCTTTCCATGAAAAGAAATCTAGCCTTGAGGATATGATTGTGAAGTTCATTCAAGCGTCGGAGCAACGCCAGCAGTCTATAGAGGCAGCTCTAAGAAATCATGAAGCCTCAATCCACAACTTGGAAAACCATATGGGGTAGATCTCCAAAGTGCTTGCTGAGCGACCACAAGGGTCTCTTCTTAGAAATACAGAGACCAACCCAAGGGAACACGTGAAGGCAGTAATTCTTAGGAGTGGAAAGGAAGTGAAATCAGATAAGTGTGGGGAAACTCCTGTTGTTAGGAAGGGGAATGAGACTATTGATAAGGGCGAGACCAATAATAAAGCAGAAAAAGGCAAAATTATAGAGGAAAGAACAAAAGACTCGGAAGCTAAGAAGACACCTATCGTCCAGCCCTATAAACCCCCATTCCCATATCCTACAAGGCTGCGGAACGACAAAGATCGGGAACATTTTGGTAAGTTTCTAGATTTGTTCAAACAGTTACATATCAACTTACCACTTGTGGAAGCCCTTTCTCAAATGCCTAAGTATGCCAAGTTCTTGAAAGATTTACTATCTAATAAGAAGAAGATAGAAGAGATTTCCATTGCAACAATTGGTGCGGGTTGTTCTGCAATTTTACTAAACAAGCTTCCAAAGAAATTGAAAGATCCAAGGAGTTTCACCATACCATGTTTCATTGGTAATCTACCCGTAGAAAAAGCATTAGCAGATCTGGGGGCTAGCATAAACTTGATGCCATATTCCCTCTTTCAAAAGCTAGGATTAGGGGAGCTAAAGCCCACACGAATGAGCCTTCAATTGGCAGACCGATCAGTGAAGTTTCCTAGAGGGGTTATTGAAGATGTATTAGTAAAAGTAGCAACTTTCATCTCCCCAGTTGATTTTGTGATCTTGGATATGGATGTTGACATTGAAGTTCCTCTGATCTTGGGACGCCCCTTTTTAGCCATAGCCTGAGCAATCATTGATGTAGCTGAGGGCCGATTAGTGCTACGCATTGGGGGAGACGAGTTAGTGATACAAATACCAGCTATGATGAAGATATCGGTAAGTTCTGATGATATTTGTTATGCAATTGATTTAACTGATACTGTTGTGGAAGATATCTTATGCAAGGATCCATTAGAGTTGTGTTTGAGAGTATGCGATATTGAAGAGACAGAAGATTGTGCAATACAAAAAATGTTGACTCATCTTGATGGCAACGAAGAACTTGGGATAAAAACAGAAAGGGAGAATATTGATGCAGGAGATGTTACCAGATTGAAGCCCTCTATTGAAGATCCTCCAATTCTGGAGCTGAAGCAACTCCCTGACTATTTGGAGTATGCTTTCTTAGAGAAGGATTCTCAGTTGTCGGTTATCATTGCAACCAGGTTAACCATTGTTCAGAAGGAAAAGCTCTTGAAGATCTTAAAGGAGCATAAGCATGCCTTGGCATGGAAAATCTCGGATATCCAAGGGGTTAGTCCATCTTTTTGCACACATAAAATCTTGATGGAAGACAGTTTCAAACCAGTGGTACAAGCTCAAAGACGACTTAATCCAAACATGAAAGAAGTTGTTAAGAAAGAGGTAATCAAATTGTTAGACGCTGGGCTAATTTATCCTATTTCTGATAGTTCATGGGTAAGCCCCGTCCAGGTGGTGCCAAAGAAGGGGGGAATGACAGTGGTCCCAAATGAGAATAATGAGCTCATACCAATGAGGATGGTGACGGGATGGCGAGTCTACATTGACTATCACAAATTAAATGAAGCCACTCGCAAGGACCATTTTCCTTTACCTTTTGTCGATTAGATGTTGGAGAGGCTTGCTGGACATATGTTCTACTGTTTTCTAGATGGGATGTTAGGATATTACCAGATCCAAATTGCCCCTGAAGATCAAGAGAAAACTACCTTCACATGTCCCTAAGGAACATTTGCTTATAGGAGGATGCCCTTTGGGTTATGTAATGCGTCGACCACTATTCAACGGTGCATGTTAGCGATTTTCGAAGATCTGATTGAAGATATCATGGAGGTATTCATGGATGACTTTTCCGTGTTTGGGGATTCATTTGATTCTTTCCTGCAGAATTTGGAAAGGGTGCTCATACATTGTGAAGAAACCAACTTAGTTTTGAATTGGGAGAAGTGTCACTTCATGGTAACTGAAGGTATTGTCTTGGGACAAAAAATATCTCAGCAGGGGATTGAAGTAGACAATGCCAAAGTTGATACTATAGCCAAACTTCCCCCTCCTTCTTCGATTGAAGCTATTCAGAGTTTTCTAAGACATGTTGGATTCTATAGCCGATTCATTAAGGATTTCGCCAAAATTGCTCGCCCTCTCACCAGGTTGTTGGAAATGAACATCGCCTTTGATTTCAATGATGAATGTCTCCAAGCCTTTGAGGTGCTGAAGGAGAAACTGACCAAGGCTCCTATCATGGTGGCTCCAGATTAGAACCTACCATTTGAACTGATGTGCGATTCCAGCGACTATGCGATAGGAGCTGTCCTGGGTCAAAGAAAGGATAAGTATTTCCAGCCAATATACTATGCCAGCAAAACTCTAACCGGT
This sequence comes from Laguncularia racemosa, assembly GCA_037954665.1. Taxonomy (NCBI): domain Eukaryota; kingdom Viridiplantae; phylum Streptophyta; class Magnoliopsida; order Myrtales; family Combretaceae; genus Laguncularia; species Laguncularia racemosa. The sequence continues at coordinate 2,209,518 of JBBMOL010000121.1, forward strand.
GCTCAAGAGAATTATACCACTACTGAGAAGGAGTTATTGGCAGTAGTGTTCGCTTTTGACAAATTCCGATCCTATCTTGTTCTTTCTAAGGTGATAGTGTATACTGACCACTCCGCATTGAGATACTTAATGACCAAGATGGATGCAAAACCCCGCCACATCAGGTGGATACTCCTATTGCAAGAATTTAACCTTAAGATCAGAGACAAGAAGGAAGCAGAAAATCTTGCAGCGGATCATCTATCTCGATTGGAGAACCCATGTGTTGAGCAGCTGAAGGAAGAAGATATTAACGATAGATTTCTTGAGGAGAATTTGTATTCCATCAACAAAGTTAGTAGTTCGGAGTCCCCATGGTTTGCGGTCATGGCCAACTATCTAGTGGATAGGGTCCTTCTATAGGACATGTTAAAGCAACAGAAAAAGAAGTTCTTTACTGACCTAAAGTATTACTATTGGGAAGACCCCTACTTGTTCAGGTATTGCTCAAACCAAATGATTAGGCGTTGTGTCTCACATGAGGAAGGACGGGAGATCTTAAGCCATTGCCATAGTGGACCCACTGGGGGACACCATGGTGCAAACAGGACAGCCCATAAAGTGCTAGAAGCTGGTTTTTATTGGCCGTTAGTATTCAAGGATGCCCAAAGTTTTGTAGCTTAATGTGATCGATGCCAGAGAGACGACAACATTTCAAGGAGGGACGAAATTCCACAACACTATATTCTGGAGTGCGAAGTGTTTGATGTATGGGGTATTAATTTTATAGGGCCATTTCCTCCTTCATATGGAAACAAGTATATATTGGTAGAAGTGGACTATGTATCTAAGTGGGCAGAAGCGCAAGCTCTACCAACAAATGACGCCAGGGTGGTTGTCAAGTTCCTCAAGAAGCTCTTTTGCCGTTTTGGGGTACCTCGAGCACTAATTAGTGATCGAGGTACACATTTTTGCAAGTCTCAGGTTGAAAAAGTCTTAAAACGATATGGAGTGACTCACCGTCTTACCACTCCTTATCATCCACAGATAAGTGGGCAAGTAGAGTTGACAAATAGAGAGCTAAAGTGCATCTTATTGAGATCAACTCTCCAGCATAGGCGGGACTGGGCAGACAGGTTAAACGATGCGTTATGGGCTTACAGGATGGCCTACAAAACACCACTTGATACAACTCCTTTCTGGTTAGTATATAAGAAAGCGTGTCACTTACCAGTTGAGATTCAGCATAGGGCGTTCTGGGCAATCAAGACTATCAATCTCGATCTCGATAAGTTAGGGGCTCACAAGAAAAGGTAGATTAATGAGCTTGATGAGTTAAGACTTATGGCCTATGACAACGCTAATATCTACAAAGAGAGAGCCAAAGCATATCATGACGCAAGGTTATGCCAGCACAAGCAATTTGAGGAAGGGGATATGGTACTGCTATTCAACTCTAGGTTGAAACTTTTCCCTGGGAAACTCAAATCAAAATGGTCAGGTCCTTTTCGGGTCAAGAAAGTTTTCCCTTATGGAACGGTGGAGTTAGAACCCCCTAAAAAGGGTATTTTCAATGTCAATAGACAGAGACTTAAGCATTACTTAGGAGACAAGAAGGTCTTTGAAGAAAGAGCGAAGCTAACCCTCATTCGAATCCATAACTGATCTCCCTCTATTCATTAGGTTGAGCCAACGACGTTAAACAAAAGCGCTGGCTAGGAAGCAACCCATGCATCTACTAGGTTAGTTTTCCTTTTACTGTCATCATCAATATATTTGTGAGTGGTGGTTTTGCAGGTGAGATTTTAATGAAGACGATACGACATGGTCTAAGCCACACCTAAGTGTATGGGCATTTGTGAAAGGTGTCTCATTCCAGGGGATGACACGGGTACAGGCACGGCCAAGTTACAAGCAATGCCACAAGGTAAGATTTTTCCAAGTTTTTTTTATACAGGAGCAGTACCTGACGTGGCTTCGAACACGCCCAGGTTTGAAACTGTGTCATCAATAGCCCTTAGGGTTCGCGATTTTCATATATAAGATGCCTTTCCCTACACTTATTTCCTCATTCACACACTACTTCTCTCTGCATCTTCGTTTTTTTTCCCCTCTCTGTTGATTCCACTGGGTAAAGGACATCATTCATCAATCTTTAGAGATTTCTTGAACGTGTTGTATCCAAGATGCTTAGGACTAAAACGGTAGCGCGTAAGAATGCTCAACCCCATTCCGCTGGGGGTTCATCTAGAGCTTTGAGAAGCTATCCTCCTAACTTGAGGAGGGAGGATGAAGCTAAGTATGACACGGTGCGAGAACGGAAGGTATTCATGCTTAATGTGGTAATCGATTGGGAAGTGCTCGCTCGGTATGGGTTGGTGGAACAATTTGATCAATTCTTGAACAATCCAGCTTGGAGAGCACTTCTAAGCATTGAGGGGGACGTTTATGCTTCACTAAGCTATGACTTCGTCGCCACATTCAAGCTTAGTTTCGGTCATCATACCCAGCTTGATAACATGGTTTCCTTCTACTGCCAAGGGAGTTACCATCGTGTTGAAATGAGAGAATTTATCAAGTGCCTAGGTATTTATGACAATGAGTTTATCGACTCCGATGAGTTCTCTTAGCTTTCAGATGCTTTTTCTAGGGGCTTATTGCAGTATAGAGTGTGGAATAGTATGGGAGATGGCGGGTATGATCCATCTAAATCTAAGGGAAGCCATTTATGGAATCCTACCGTGCGTATGCTTCATTACATTTTAGCCCGTTCAACTACTGGTAGAGGTGATTCTCAAGGTGTTGTGAATGCTTCGAACTTGTACTAGCTGTGGAGTATGATCACAGGTACCTAGGTTAATGTTGGATTGGCAGCTGTTTGGTGTTTGAAAAAACAGTGCGATCTGGGGCATCACAAGGTTTTTGTCGACTCCTGGATTGCCCGTATTATGAAGAACTATGGTGTCTTTCCAACACGGGTTCCAAGCGACAATTGTGGAAGGAGTACCTCTCTCCCTAAGGGTGTTTTGCGGAGGTGCAGGTTTCGCATATTTGATGCATCTAAAGAACAACAAGAGCAGGAAATAGAACCCGAGCAGGATGAGGAGCAAGAGTAAGCTCAAGAGTAGGCCGTACCGAACCAGGAGCTAGCAGATTCTGTAAAGAGATTGACTGCGAATTTGGAAGAAATTAGGAGAGAACAAGCCAGGCAGTCAAAGCGGATGAAGGGCCTGAAGAGTTATTTGGTCACGTGTTTATCACGTATTGGTGAGAAATTGGGGGTAGATCTTCCCCCATGTGGTGGCCCTAGTGATGAGGATGTCGTATCACAAGCTACTCGGGTTGTTTCTAGAGGAGATCGTCACTTAAGCGGTGCATATGATCTAGGTTTTCATTTTGGAGAATCCTCGGGTGCAGCTTTCATGGCACGACATGAAAGTCTAGCAATTGCTACTACCGAAGCAAGCAATCAGCAGGATACTGAGGTTGTTGGATCTGATTCTTCTCGCCGATCGGGCACTGTACCATTGCCATCTGATGATGACTTCAATAGCTAATCTCACGGGTGGATAGATGGAAGTTAGACCCTGGAGATTTAGACCGTTGTGCAGAACAGTCGTTTTACTTTTGTTTTTACTGTCCTAATTTGTTTGATTCTAGAAGACTGACCAACCACTAATGTTTGAAACAGAAAATGCTGATGATAGTTAGCTTTATTTTCAGTTGATTATTATTTTCTTTTTTTTTTTTTTGTGAGATTCAGGCTTTCAAAGTACACCAACCCGTTACGTTTAGTAGGGGTTCTCATGACTTTACTTGTGCGTCACCTGACTTTCTGTTAAAGATCCACGTTGTAAGAGAGTTTAGGGAAGTTTTCGTTTTCCTTTTGTTTCCTTTTTGCTTTTAGTCTTTGCTTCCCTTTATGCATTTCATGAGGACATTGGGGACAACGTCTATTATAAGTGTAGGGAAGGGGGTTAGGAAAACGAAACTAGGATATAAGGGTTGTGCAATAAAAAAATGTAATTTCCTCTTATTTAAGGTATATTCAACGATGACTTTTGACAATCAAAGACTGTTGAGATTTGTTCATACCCCCGTAGAAAATTTTAAAAATTTTATTCTCTTATTTTGTATTAGAGATACGTTGCTAAAATTACAAGATGAAATCCAAGTGAAGTGAACTTGTTATTTAACCTTTACTTTCAGGAATTGAGATTGGATTAAGGTCACTAGTGAGTTTAGTATGCTCTTCTTTTTGCTCAGTAAGTGAGCTATGTAACTTGGAGTGAAGGAGTAAATGATACTTGTAACTTGGTGATTCCTTTTCGAAGAAGTTTCTGAAAAACAAAAATTGGAGTAATTGAAGAATATAATAATATGCAAATAGTTTAGAAGTGGGCCTCATAGACTCGAGTAATTAAGCCTGAGAGATGCCCTTTTTAGGGAATAACATCTATTGACTCAGGTGACAAACTTGGGATCAATGGTTGAAAGCTCGCTACAAGGGCCGTGAGAAAAGTCTGAGAAAACTGAACTTAAATGAGCTTATATGAATGATAGTTGATTGAATGAGATGGTAGAAGTTCGAAGGGGTATTTTTAAAACCTAGTAGTCTAAGATCGCCTGGTCTGGGACTTACTGACCAAGGGAACCGTCTTAATTAATTAATTAATTAATTAAATGAGTTAATTGGACTCGAACAAGTAAATCCGAGGCACGCCTTCTACGCTAAGGGAATAACGTCTGTTAACTCGAGTGATGAACTCGGGATTATTGATCGAAAGTTCGTTACATGGGTCGGTTAACTTAGTTAAGTGCTTTAATGGTAAACTCCCAAGGTTAACTTAAGAATTGGATGAAACAAAAAAGGAAGAGCTAGGGGACAAGTGGACAAAACATGCCTTTAGTCCCTGTTGTGTTGCTTATAACAGTGGTTAAAAAGATTGTATACTTTATTTTACTAGTCTCGATCTTGTGGCAATTTTGACTTTGGGAATTTTAGTTTAAATGATAAGGGTAATAGTTTAAATTTACTTGGATTAGCTTTGGGAATTTTAGTATTTGTATTTTTTATACAACTAATGGTAAGATTGAGTAAAGATTATCAATGATTGAGGTGTAACATGAAATCGATGATGCTGAAATATCTTCTCGATTGTTGGAACTTATGAGAACTTGTCCTTTGGGTTTTCTTTAATCCGTGTTTGCTTGAGGACAAGCAAATGCTTAATTGTGGGGAAATTTGATAAGAGTAAATTAACCCTTATAAATCATGGGCGTTAATGATGAATTTGTGTAGTCTTTTGAATAAAATCAATGCGGATTTGGTACTTAACAGATAAATATATCAGTTTCAGGGTATAATACCAAAGAGAAGTGGAAAGATAACAAAAGCAGCATAATTGAAGCTTAAAAGACCAAGCTAAAGCTACTTATGGACAGCATAAGGAAAGCCACGCCCGTGTCATGAACCGTGTGCACACCTGAGGATGAAAGTTGTCACTTGGAAAGGAAGCACGGCTTGTGATATGGGTGTGCTTGAAGCCATGGCAGACGCTACGGAGAAGTGAAAAAGTCCAAAACTTGGCACAATTTGTAATCTAGTCGTGTTTCTAACCGCGCCACACATTGAACAAGGATGAGGAATTGCGGATTATCGACTAAAGGGAGACACGATTCGAAATCTGGCCGTGTTGGTGGGCGTGTCAGGCGAATGTTATTCACTTTTCGAGATTCATTTCGAAAAGGAAAGATACATTCGTATCTTTCCAGCTGAAGATCCTCTACCATTTTCTAAAAAGTATAAATAGAAAAACCCTAGGGAGAGGAAAAGGAGGAGGGCGGCACAAGAGAAACCCTAGAGACAAGAAGTTAGAAGAGTTTTCGGAATTGAAGCCAAGATCTTTGTGTTTGGATTTATTTATGGATTCAATTATTTTCTCTTTTGTTCTTTTTATTAGATTCATGAGTAGCTAATTGTTTTATACCTGATCCCTCGAGAAACCCCTAATTGTCATGTAATGGATTTGTTGATGTTTCAATAATTAATCCTGATCTTTGAGTTTATTCATGTTGCAATCATGGTTTGTTCATCTTAATATGTGCGTAGTATTAGGATTGAATTACATCTCTATTATTAAGATTGAGAAATCCTTTAATAGAGTAGATCTAGCATGAATAAAAAGATCACTTGTAATCTTATAAATAGGTTATAGGAGGTTTTCTGTATTGAATGAGATCATGGTGGTCTGGTTCAATTGAGAGTCCTAGGATTTTATTGCAATCTTAATTATGTTAATTAAAGAGAGATCTTAATTGACTTAATTAAGATTAGGGATTATTGATCTTGAGAAAGGCCTTAATATAGTGTAAGAAACTCCGCAGATCAGAGATGTTGTGTATTAATCATTGGAAAGTTTGCAATTGAATAAAAGTTGCATGAGAATTAGGGGTGGATCTTGGGTAGGGTACGTTTAGTTAATCCTGAGAACTGATCGTAAGCTAGGATTGAGTATAGGATTTAACTTGTTAGAACAATCAGATCGTCCATCAACGTCATTTGTAAGCGATCATACAAATTCTTTTTCTTAGTTTGCAATAGATTGAAGGAAAAATAAAGGTTTCTACCATTTCTTTCAGCAAAATTATAGGCTATCTATATGATGATGTTAGCATAAAATAGAAAATGTAAGTGTTAAATATTAAATATCACTTAAACTATGAATAAGGATGATTGGTGTGTCCATGGAAAAAATGTAGACAAACTTTTGTTTTAGAAGAGAACTCATGCATGATAAGCCAATAATAGTTTTTTTCTTCCAAAGTTCACTTTCTCAAATTGATAATTTCTTTCGAGTCCTTTCTTTTCCTTATTCTTTTCTTTCCACTATTTCATGCACTCATCCCCAAACTCCAACATAGTTAGTAAATGAGATTTTTCAAATTGAATTCCTAGCATGATTGGAAATTTCATTTATTTAGAAGGAAAACATACAATTTTAGTTCTTATGGTTAGTCTACTTATTTATTCAAGTTCACAATTTTTTTATTCAAGCCCTCGATGTTTTCCAAAATTTACAAACTAGGACTTTTTTTAATATTGTTAAATTTTCTATGTATAATTAACACATGATAGTACTTGATACATCAAAATAATTAATTTAAATAAATGACATATTTAAATATATAATAAATACAATAATAAAAATTAAAAAAATAAAGGAATAAAAGAAGGAAGCCTAAGAATTAATAAAGCCACAATCAACTAATTTATATGTAAGTTTAAGATTACAGACACTAATATCTATATAGAAAAAATACATGCAAATGAAGAAGTCTTTCAAAAATCAAAATGATGTGCCTAGTATCCAATTATAACTACATAAAGCCAATTGGAGAATCTACGAAACACAATTCACAAAAATGGCATGATTCCACTGCCATGTGAACCTTACTAGCATGAACAAATTTGATTTTAGTACAAAATTACAATGTACTCAATTGGAATTCCAATACCAATAAAAGAAACAAGCACAATGGATTCTAATTTCCAACTAAATGGCGTGAACCTTAGCTTACAAAATTGAACCCCAATTTGTGTGAATCAAGAGCAACATAAAAGTAACTAATTCCTTACTAGATATTACACATTAGTTGGAATTAGGATCAAGTTGTAATTTGTTGATATCACTCACAACAAATCCAAGTCCACTCGCTACAATCCTATAGTAGAAGATAAGGGCAATGTGTGAAAACGAAATACCCTTTCACCTGAACAAAAGGCAGCCAAAATATGATGTTCAAAAGTCCCTCTTCTAACCCTACTTTGCAAGTATTTATACTTGCTCTAAATAAGGTAAATTTAACAAAGAAAAATTATAAGTGAAAAACAATAATGTAACCGATTTTTTATACTAAATGAAATTACAAGTAAATCCTCATAAGTAGCTGGCTTCTTGCAACACCATGGAACAATATTGGACCGGTTCTTCTTTGATTCATGTAGGTCCATGAATGACACACAAGCTGAGTATTAGTGAATTTATCCACCGTCTTGTAAAAACCAATAAATATACCTACTAGAATGCACAACAATTATACAAGGGAAAAGAAGATAGTAAACAAATATCCTCAGGGTCTAATTGTTCAAAGAGAACCCTCATTACCAAATTGTGTAATCTTTTGGCTCTTATCCTGGTGATGGGTCCTGTAGGTATATGATTCCTATCATCTCCTTAGTCTTTTGGAAGATTTATCCTCAAATCTAATAGGTCTTCATGAACATCATTGGGTAAATAGGTTGACAGATCTGCAACATTAAATGTATTAGAGACATCGTATCCTCCTAGCAATTTATCTGTAAAAAGATCACTGTAGTTATCTAGTATCTGAGATACCATAGGGGGTAGTTGCTCATGCTTCTCCATCTTTAGGATATACCTCATCTATGATAAATCTACTGGACTATCATCTACTATGATCTCTTCTAACTCATACTATCCCAACAATAAGGTCTTTTTCTTCATGGTTTTACTTATTTGCTTCTGAACCTCTTATACCTCTAAAAGGTTTACTTATCTACCTCTGAACCTCTTAGTCCTCTGAAGGTTGATTTATCTGCCTTTGAATCTCTTGGACCTTTGAAGGTTTACTTATCTACCTCTAAACCTCTTGGCCCTTTGAAGGTTTACTCATCTACCTCTGAACCTCTTGAACCTCTAAAAGTGATATTGGGTTCAACACTATACATTTACCCTCTTTTTGGAACAAATAAGTATTTCTGAAGCCATCTTACAAAACCCTCCTATCATACAACTAAAGTTTGCGAAGCAATACATGGGATGCACACATGGGAAGCATGTCATATACAATCTCATCATGATATTTATCCCCTATACTAAAAGGTACCTTAGCCCTCTGGGTAACATGCAGATTACCTTGCTCACTTATCCAATACAATTTATAGGGTTTTGGATGTAGGTTAGTTACAAGTTTCAATTTCGATACTAATGATGCAACCACTATATTAGTACAACTACTACCATCAATAATAATAGCAACTAATTTACCTTGTACCCTATAAGAGGTGTGGAACAAGTTTTCCCTCTGCTCATCATCAATAGTAGGAAATGAAGTCAAAGTTCGGCATAGTACATTAATAGATAAATACAAATCACCTCCATCATGATTATTGGCCTCGTTGCCTAGTCCCCCATTCATACTATCATTCTACATGGTTGATGAATTCATCTTTTGACACACTAAACAAATCAATACAATTATAATATACTTCACGTCAAATAAAACACACACAATACCCCTTTTCAACCTTATAACAATACTTCGCACACACATACACTTCCACGGTTCAATGATGTGCCTTGATTCCAAATTCAAGCACATAATATAATTGATGATTCAATTACACAAGTAGTACTCCAAAATGGCATGATGAACTTGATTCCAAAAAATGAAAAAGAAAATACCAAAATGGAAGTATGAACAAATAAGTATGTGATCTTCAATGGAAGAATGCGCAATTGCACTAGGATTCAATTTCAAATTGAGATGAACAAATATGAAAATTACAACCCTAATTTACGTGAATGAACAAGTAACCACAAATTGCACCTAGATATTACTCACTAAACACAATTTGTAACACAAAAAAAAGTAAGATTGATATGACTCACAATCTACTTTTATTGATTATCGCCACAATTTCACAAGAAATTGATAAGAGATCTTTAATTACAAGGAAGGACCCTCATGGCACAAAAGTGTATTTTTTCTTAAAATTATCAAAAGCTTCCTAAAAAACCCTAGTTAGCAAGTATTTATACTTGCTCCTATTAGGGTAAAAACACACTAAAAATTACAAAGATGCCACTAAGTGGCCGGTTTCAAAATCATAAAATACAAGTACAAAATAAAATGACTGGTTCCCCTAAGCAACAATTACATATACAAATGGTCTTCAAGTGGCCAGTTCTTCACTTCAATTGAACATATTTTAGACTGGTTCTTCTTTAGTTTATGCAGGTCCATGAATAACCCATAAACTAAGCTTTAGTGAGTTTATCCATCACCCTATAAAAAACGAGAAGTGTACCTGTTGGAATGCACAACACATATGTAATAGAAAAGTAGTTACTAAATAAATATTTTTTTTGTTCAGGTTGTTCAAAGAGGACCGTAATCATCAAATTTTGTAACCCTTTGGCTCTTGCCTTAGTGATAGGTCCTATAGGATTTTGATTCCTATAATCTCCTTGGGCCTTAGGAAGATTTGTGTCCACAAATTTGATTGGTCTTCATAAAAATAATCGGTTAGATAGAGTGACAACTCTGTAACATCAAATGTAGTAGAGACTATATCCTCCTAACAAGTTATTTGTAAAAATATCACTGTAGTCTCCTAGTACCTAAAATACCACAGGGGATAGTTTCTCTCGCCCCTCCATCTTTAGGATATATCTCATTTACAATACATATAATGGTCTATCATCTACTTTGGCCTTCCTTAACTCAAACTGTCCCACCAATAATGTCTTCTTCTTCCCTGTTTCACTTATATGTCTCTAAACCTCTTGGCCCTCTAATGGTTTACTCATTTGCCTCTAAACCTTTTAGACCTTTGATGGTTGACACATCTGCTTCTGAACCGCTTGGTCCTCTGAAGGTTGATTGATGGGAAACTTTCTGACAATGTCAACCTTTTCAGAACCCAATTTGGATGATTATCTAAATTGCTCATATTTTACCTTTTGTCTTTATTTCTAATTAAATTTGAGAATAATCTTATAGGTACAATTATAATTCTCCATGGGATGCCAAAATGTCCTACAACTTCAGTTGGACACCAAACATTTTTCAGGATAACAATCAAAGACCTACTGCGATTGTTCGCTATTCTAAGGCATTGGATCATGAAGACTTATGTTATTTTGTATCTTGTAAATGTTTATTAAAATATTTTGGTTGTATTTTGTTTTTGGGATACTTTTATTTCCTTGTAATTTTCATTTAGGGCTAGCCACCTTAAAAGTGGCAAACTTGTAATTTTGAGCACTTTTTAACCCTAGGAGTAGCAAGTATAAATACTTGCTTAAGAGAGGGTTTGTGGAGGCTTAATTTTGTAGATTATACACTTCACATTTCGTGAGAGGGCTTAGGGTTTTCTAATTCCAAAATTCTCTTATCAATTTTAATCCTAAGAAGTTGGAATTGTGGCGAGTGCAGCAAGGAGAAATCGTGAGTAATATCGATTCATCTTTGTTGTTGTTCATTTCTTCTCTAGTGAGTCATATCTAGGGTAGATTTGAATCTTTCTTGGACTTATTGGTTATTGTAATTCATGGACATCAATCTTGTAAGATTGATTGTTCTTTTAGTTATTGAACTCACTATCATTTTTAGTGCATTGGCGTGAATTTGGTATTGAAAGGGGAAGTGGAATTCAGGGTTTGTGTTGCTTCATTTTGATATGATTTCCATGTGATTCTCAAGCTTTATTGTGGTTATTTGGTTAAATTATCATTAGAGATTACAATTATATCATTTGATCATCATTTTTCCATCAAATCTTCAAAGTGTCACAAGAATTGCTTATTAGGTGGACCGGTTTTGTGATTGATTTAAGATTGTTTTCTTGAATCTTTTAATTGTGCTTAAGCTTGGATTTAGGCACATCATTGACTCATCTGACTATGAACCTCTAAGACCTGTAATGGTTGACTCATCTACTTATGAACCTCATGGTCCTCTAAAAGTTGATTTATCTATCTTTGAACCTCTTAGACCTTTGATGGTGTCATAGGGTCCAATACTATACATTTACCCTCAAGTTAAAACATATAAGTATTTCTATAGCCATCATGTAAAACCCTCCTGCCATACAACTACGGCCTGCCGAGTAATATATAGGATGCACAAATGGGAATAATGTCACATTCTATTTCATCATGATATTTATCCCCAATACTGAAAGGTACCCTAACCCTTTAGGTCACATGGAAACTCCCCTGATCACTCAACCAATGTAATTTGTAGGGTTCTGGATGTAGGGTAGTTACAAGTTGTAATTTTGATACTAATGAGGCAGCCACAACATTAGTACAACTACCACCATCAATAATAATAACACACAAATTACCTTACACCCTACAAGAAGTGTGAAAGTTTTCTCTCTACCCATCATCAATGGTTAGAAAAGAAGTCAAGGTTCGACATAGTACATTAGTAGACAAATACAAATCATTTGACATGGTCTCTTACTAACTTCAGCAAGCTAACAACACACTTACACACTACGTCACAATCAACACACCTTAACCTTACACCACACCTACACTTATGATGTAATACACATAAAGGAACTTCCACGGTACAACAACAATTAGTGCAACACACACCCTAAATGGCTTTACACACACACTCCCACAATCACGCTACATACACTCTCCTACGGTTCACTTTTCTTTACACCACAACGCATACACACTTGTTATACTTCAGCACACAACCAAAGGCAACAAACACCTTCACAACAACACTACTATAATGCCACACAACAACCACTACAAAAGAAAAACACAAAACTCCACTTAACTTTACTCACACTTTTTACACTTCAATTAAGGCAGCAAAAGTAGAAGTATTGTTAAACACTTCCCCAAATAATAGGTTAATAATTCCAACTAAGCAAAGTGTTCAAGTATATTACTCAATAAAATAACTTACACACTTTGATGCTTTCTTTTTGAAATTCAAATTTTAACCACTTTAACTCCCCTTTTAATCATAGCACATACATACACTTCCACTTCACGTGTAGCACCCTTTAACCTCAACACACATAACATAACACGTTGCACCACCCTTCACAACATAACTCACTCTGCCAATACATGATGTGCCAAAATAATTCAGGCACATGAACACAATCCAATTGGAATATTTAACAAGACAAAATCCCCAAATTGGCATGAACACAATCTCAATGGCATGAACCTAAATTTGATGTATTATAATGGAATTCCAATACCAATCAATTACATATAACAATGCAATTCCAATCTCTAAAATTTTCTTGTAATCCAAGCAATATGAACCTTAATTTGGCGTAAAAGAACAAGTAGAAAATAAACCAACTATCACTAGATATTACACATTAGAAATAAAAGGATGCAACTTAGAAGATCCTAATATTTCTCACAAGAACTTCTAAGCCAAACTCGCTACAATTTCCAATGAAATTGATAAGAGTGGATGCTGGCAAGAGGGATTCTCTCACACAGCACAAAAGTGTCTAATTTGTCAAAATATCAAAAGCTCCCTAAAAATCCTAGTTAGCAAGTATTTATACTTGCTCCAATTAGGTTAAAAATGTATAAAAAATTACAAATATACCACTAAGTGGTCGGTTCTAAGATCAAATTACAAGTACCAAAATAAACAAAAAAAATGGCCAGTTCAGAAATGACAATTACAAGTGCAAAGATGGTCTTCAAGTAGCCGGTTCTTCACTTCAATTGAAAAATGTGTGGGTCGTTGGATGTGACTCCAAAAATGTCCCACAAGTTGATCTTTAGTACATGTTATTTGGCTATCTCGTAAAATAGATCAATATACTTGCTAAAGTGCAAAATCAAACATTATTAGATAAAAGTGGCCATATGTGGATGTTTGGGCTCATATATCCAAGTCAGGTTCCCCCACTGCTAGAACTACAAGGTAGATTCCCATCATCTCCTCGGGCCTCTAAAAGATTTGCCCTCAAATCTAAGGGGTCATCTCTTGGACTAAAACCCAATGTCTTAGTTTGCCTATTTGTCAGATTTTTAGAAGAACCAAAGGTATTTCTAATTTGTTCTTAGAAAGAGCACACCTTAGATGGAGACATAGGCATCAAGACTATCCGTGTACCATCCTTTCGAAACATGCAAGTGTTTCTGAACTTGTCATGTAACACCTTTCTATCAAACAACCAGGGTTTACCCAACAATAAGTGAAAGGCGCACATAGGAAGCATATCACATATCGAAGAACCTAATCAAGTGCATCTTACCACTAGTCGGCCCCAATACTATCTGCCTAACATTAGATCCAACTACCTCTTTGCCATTCCCAGAAATAATTTTTTCTTTGCCTGTGCTAAGGTTAACTTTGTCTACTACCCTGACATGCTTGCTTGCTCCCTTTGGTCTACCCAATTGACCATCAGCCCCCATGGGCTTAGTGGTAACATTAGGCTTGTTACTAGTAACCTAAAATGGGTTAGATCGTCTCTACCTTTCCACTTTTAAACTAATTGTATAGCCTCATCAAGTGTACTATACCTCTATAGCTCAACAACATAGGCTATCTCATACTTCAACTCATAAACAAAACGTGCTAGGGTTTACTCAAGAGGCTCTATTGACCCACACCTAATTATTAATATTTCAAATCCCCAGACATAGTCATCTACTGTTTTGCCTCCCGATGACTATGTCTAGGAATTTGAAATATTAATAATTAGGTGTAGATCAATAGAGCCTCTTGAGCAAACCCTAGCACGTTTTGTGTCTGAGTTGAAGTATGAGATAGCCTATATTGTTGAGCTATAGAGGTATAGTACACTTGATGAGGCTATATAACATTTCCTACCTATAGTACTCTGGATTAAACCTCTTCCTTAGAACACTTTTCATGTCTCTCTAAGTGTGAATTTCAACTTCTCCATCCCTTCACCTACTGATCACCAAATTCTTCCACCACAAGGTAGCATAACCTATGAACTCAACAGTAGTAAGACGAACTCTAGTGTTATCATCTATCTCATAACACTAAAAAAGGCCCTCAACCTTATCCTCCCAATCTAAGTAGTTGTCTACTGAATCCTTACTATCAAATGAAGGCATCTGCAGCTTCACATGTTCTAGACCCCTAGGTGGCTTGAAATCCCTGTTTAGGTAATCATCTCTCTCCTCCCTAAAGGTGTGATGATCTCCTTCTACTCTCCTTCCTATGTTTCCTCCTACTGCTCCCTCCCTTTGAACGTTCTAAAGAGCTACTCTAGGTGGTAGGGCTTGAGGATTCGCCACTGGTGGTTATGGCATCGTCATCGTATCATTCCTTGTTGCTAGTGTAGTAACAATAGTGGTGAGGTCATGAAGTTGTTTCTCCAAAGTTCACCCACCTACAATACGATGACCTTATCCTCTACCAATTTAGCTATTAGCCTTATTGCCAATGCTCCCATTCACATTATCATTCGATATAGTTGTGGATTTGATTTGTCGAAGTATAAATATAGTCTAAAACAATGCAGTACACTCCCTTCACTACAACAACACTTCACCTGCCACAACAATCAAGTCACCTACAAAAATAAACACAAACTCTATTTATATTCATACACCACAATAACACACACACTTGTACACCCACGGTGCAACAAGCAACCAATACAACACACACTTCCCCCACATTTCGATTATGGCAACAACAAGTTGAAGCAACAATTAAAAACTTCTAAGTAGTAAGTTAATGAATTCAATTATGCAAGTGTTTAAGTATCAATACTCAATAACTTCCACACTTTAATGCTTGTTTGAAATTCAAATTTACCCGCTATTGTTCCCTTCTAATTCACAGCACAAAAATACATCTACTTTCACGTGCAACACCTTCTTTCACAACACAAACTTACAACAATTGGCAATTTCCTTCACAACACACTTACACCACCACACATACACAACATAATCACGATGCAACTCACTTCACCATAACACCACTTCATGTGCAGCACTTTCACCTTAACATACACAACACTTCACGTTGCAACACCCCTTCATAACACAACGACACTTCACCAGATACATAACACAATCACTACACCACTCACGGCAATAAATTTAAATACACTCTTAATGCAACCTTCTTCACAAATGGTAAGAACAATTCAAATTCAAATAACACTCAATCAATGATACTTAATGACTTGCTTCAAACTTAAAAGATGTGTTTGAATTTTCAAATAACTTCCTTATCTCCACACAATGCAAATCTAGAATTTGTAAATGACATGACTATTTCCGAAATTACTAACACATAATTCACTCTTCTACATTTCAAATTTCCACTTTTCCAAATGATCATAAAGGATCACTCCTCCTTACTCATGGAAAACTCAAGGAAAACAATGCTACTATAAGTTTTCCACATCCACTTTAATCAAGAACAATGATAATGAAATAAACTCTACAAGCACTATTACAATTCACTTCAATAATTTTGGATCAAGAATCAACTTCAAGAACCTTAATTGTCAAATGATGATCACACAAATCCCTTCCTCAATTCCTATGCTCTGATACCAAATGATGATGTGCCTAAATAATTCAAGCACATGAACACAATCCAATTGGAGAATTCAACAACACAAAATCCCAAAATTAGCATGAACACAATCTCAATGGTGTGAACCCAAATTAGATGTATTACAATGGAATTTTAATACCAATCAATTACATATAAAACGCAATTCCAATCTTTAAAATTGGTTTGTAATCTTAGCAATACGAACCCTAATTTAGCGTGAAAGAATAAGTAGAAAATTAACCAACTATCACTAGATATTATACACTAGCAATAAAAGGATGCAACTTAGAAGATCTTGATATTGCTCACAAGAAATTCTAAGCTAAACTCGCTACAATTTCCAATGAAATTGATAAGAGTAGATGCTAGCAAGAGGGATTCTCTCACATGGCACAAAAGTGTCTAATTTGTCAAAACATCAAAAGCTTTCTAAAAACCCTAGTTAGCAAGTATTCATACTTGCTCCAATTAGGATAAAAATGTACAAAAACTTACAAATATTCCACTAAGTGGTCGGTTTTAAGATCAAATTACAAGTACCAAAATAAACAAAAAAAATGGCTGGTTCAAAAATGATAATTACAAGTGCAAAGATGGTCTTCAAGTGGCTAGTTCCTCACTTCAATTGAATAATTTGTGAGCCATTGGATGTGACTCCAAAAATGTCTCGCAAGTTAATCCTTAGTGTATGTTATTTGGCCTTCATGTAAAATAGATCAATATACCTACTAAAGTGCAAAATCAAACATTATTAGATAAAAGTGGCCATATGTGGATTTTTGAGCTCATACATCCAAGTCAAGTTCCCCCATTGTTGGAACCGCAGGGTATATTCCAATCAACACACCTTAATTACGGTGCAAGTTTCAAACACAACTCTATTTACACTTCACGTGCAACACTTCCTCGATCTACAAAACACTCACTTCAATACTCAACAAATTCAAATACTACTCTTAATGCAACTTCTCCACAAATGGTAAGAAGTAACTTAAAATTCAAATAACATTCAATCAATACTACACAATAGCTTCTTCAAACTTAATGAATGTGTTTAAATTTCAAATAATTTCCCTAATCTCCAAGTAAGGCAAATTTGAAAATTGCAAATGACACTCCTCAATTTCCGAAAACACAAACAAGTAATTCACTTTTCTTTGTCTCAATTTCTACTTTTGAAATAATCACAAAGGAAATACACCTTCTTCTCCTCATAGAAAGTTCAAGAATACAAAAGCTACTATAAGTACTCTATGTCCACTTCAACAACAACAATTATAATGCAACAAAAACCACAATCAACTACTACAAATTCACTTCAAAAATTCCGATCAAGAAATCAAATTCAAGAACCCTAAATGTCAAATGAAGGTCATGCAATTCCCCTTCTCAAAACCCTATGCTTTGATACCAAAATATGATGTGCCATGATTCCAAATTCAAGCAAATAATATAATTGATGATTCAATTACACAATTAGTACTCCCAAATGGAGTGATGAACTTGATTAAAAAAAACGCAAATACCAAAATGGAAGTATGAACAAATAAGTATGTGATCTTCAATGGAAGAACGCATAATTGCACTAGGATTCAATTTCAAACTGAGAAGAACAAATCTGAAAATTACAACCCTAATTTATGTAAATGAACAAGTAACCACAAATTGTACCTAGATATTACTCACTAAACACAATTTGTAACACAACAAAAGTAAGATTGATATGACTCACAATTTTCTCTTGTTGATTCTCACTACAATTTCACAATAAATTGATAAAAGATCATTTATTGCAAGGAAGGACCCTCACAGCACAAAGTGTATGTTTTTCTTAAAATTATCAAAAGCTCCCTAAAAACCCTAGTAAGTACTTGCTCCTATCAAGGTAAAAACACACAAAAAATTACAAAGATGCCACTATGTGGCCAATTCCAAAATCATAAAATACAAGTACAAAATAAAATGACTGGTTCCCATAAGCAACAATTACATATACAAATGGTCTTCAAGTGGCCAGTTCTTCACTTCAATTAAACATTTTGTTGGACCGGTTCTTCTTTAGTTTATGTCGGTCCATGATTAACCCACAAATTAAGCTTTAGCGAGTTTATCCATCACCCTGTAAAAAACGACAAGAGTACCTATTGGAATGCACAAGACATATGTAATAGAAAAGAAGTTACTAAACAAATATTTTTGCAGTCAGGTTGCTCAAAGAGGACCCTCATCGCCAAATTTTGCAACCCTTTAGCTCTTGCCTTAGTGATAGGTCTTATAGGATTTTGATTCCTATCATTCAAAACAACACTAAAATAACATATACACCACGACTCCACACACACTTCCACACTTCAACACACGACCACTACTACATACCCAACACAACACTCACTCCACGGTACACACACACACACTCATGGTACAGCTCTTCACTCCACGATTTACATACACTTCCATAGTTCAACACACAACACTCAATTCATGGTACAAGCTTCAATCACAGCATACACCTCACACACAACACTAACACTCATGGTGCAGCACTCCACTCCATGGTTCCACTTGCATTTCACACTACAACACACAACAATCACTCCACAGCACACACATACACTTACGGTGTAGCACCCTTCAAACCACACCACACATACACACACACTTTACCTATGGTGCAACAACCTTCAAACCACAACACACTCACTATGCCATACACACACTCCTCACTCATGGTGCAACACACACACTTCACACTCCACTTCTAATCACGACAGCTAAGAAAAATGAAAACATTTAAAGATACTTCTCCAAATGGTAAGTAAATAATTTAAACTATTCAAAGTGTATTATGATGATCAATACACAATAACTTCCTCAACTTAATGATTGTTTTTTGAATTTCAAATTGTTTCCAAATCCTCCATGTAATGAAAGCAAATCCAAAAATGAAAATGTACTATAATTCTAAAATTCCTCAAGGCAATGCAATTCCCTTCTTCCTCAAACAAGTAACTCACAACAAGGTGAAGAATAGAAAGATCAAGTTTGAAATTTTCACTTCCAATTTCGCAACAATAAAGGTATATCACAATAAAATCACTTATAATTACTTCAATTCCACTTCAAATAACTTCAATTAAGAAATGGAAGATCAAGAACCCTAATTCCCAAATTAAAATCATGCAATCCCTTCTCAAAACCCTTGCTCTGATACAAAAAATTACGATGTGCCTAGTATTTAATTACAACTATACAAAGAAATGGCATGATTCCACTTCCATGTGAACCCTACTAGTATGAACCAATTTGATTTTGATACAAAATTACAATGTACTCAATTAGAATTCCAATACCAATCAAAGAAACAAGCACAATGGATTTTAATTTCCAACTAAATGGTGTGAACCCTAGCTTGAAAAATTGAACCCTAATTTGTGTGAATCAAGAACAACATAAAAGTAACTAATTCCTTACCAGATATTACACACTAGTTGGAATTAGGATCAACTTATAATTTGTTTATATCACTCACAACAAATCCAAATCCACTCACTATAATCCTAGAGTAGAATTGATAAAAGCAATGTGTGAAAAAGAAATACCTTTTCACATGAGCAAAAAGTAGTCGAAATATGATGTTCAAAAGTCTCTCTTCTAATCTTACTTTGCAAGTATTTATACTTTCTCTAAATAAGGAAAATTTAACAAAGAAAAATTACAAGTGAAAAACAACAATGTGACCAATTTTTGGTACTAAAGGAAATTACAGGTAAATCCTCATAAGTAGCCAGCTTCTTGCAACTCCATGGAACAATATTGGACTGATTCTTCTTTGATTCATGTAGGTTCATGAATGACCCACAAACTGAGTATTAGTGAATTTATCCATCATCCTGCAAAAATCAATAAATATACTTACTGGAATGCATAACAATTATACAAGGGAAAAGAAGATACTAAACAAACATCCTTGGGGTCTAATTGCTCAAAGAGGACCCTCATTGCCAAATTCTGTAATCCTTTGGCTTTTGTCCTAGTGACAGGTCCTGTAGGTATATGATTCCTATCACAAAATGTAATGGAAGTATCTAATGGAATGCACAGTTAAGTATTACTACTACATAAGTTTTATGTCACCAACAATATGCTCGAATTAGGCAAGACTATTGAAAAAAAAAAGAAAATGAGGATACTTTTGAGTTTGTTGTAGGGAAAAAAATGTCACTACTTGACTAGAAACAAACAAGGAAAAGAAAAAAGAACAAATGGACAACCACCAAAGTCTGTCACCATCACCATCGTCAGAAGCGAAAAAAAATAATTTATCTCAACAACCTAGTAGTGGATGATTCACCTTATACCCTTCTCTTCCCACCCTAAACTACATAGCTATCCCTAGTATTCCCCCTCCAGCACTAATACTAAATTGTCCTCTTCCTTACCATAAACCTAATCTTAATCCGATCCAACCCATGCCCCTTTCAATATGTGGTCTTATCGATGTGACTTGCCCCATAAGTGGTCACCAACTACTCTCTACCCTTAGGGTGGTTAAAGTCTTTTCATTTTTTAATTTTCAAGCTTTATTTTCCTTTTTTATTTTATTTACAATTATATATATATAACTATATTATTTATTTAAAATAATTATTTGATGAATCAAGAGTTGTCACATGTCAATTGGAAATGGAAAACTTAATAGCATTAACAAAAGCAAACTTAGATTAAAAAGAAAAAAGAAAAAAAAAAGAAAAAAGAAAAAAGAAAAGATTGAAAACTCCAACAAGAAAGTAAACAAAAGGACTAAAAGTTACTTTTCCTTATTAGGTCAAATCTAATGGAAGGACCATTGAGTATATACTAAATATGTTTACTAATAATAAAACACCACATTACGTGCTTATTAATTAGTTTATTTACCATGCTACTAAAAGAATAAAAAGTACTATAGATTCAAGCTTCTAAAAGAAGTTAGCCACGTTAATAAATGTTAGAAATAAAGCTTCAGAAGTAATAATAATGGTAAAAGTTCTAAAAAGAAGTTTTGCAAAATTAGAAATAGAAAATAAGAAGTAGAAATAAGCTACGTCATGGCACAAGCCAAAAGCTAGATATAAATCTAAAGTAAAAGCACTATAAAAGCAAACTGTAGAAGTAGGTTCTCATCAAAAGCAAACTAGAAAAAAAAAAGAACAAGAAGAATAAGCAAAGCCAAAAGCAAAGGTCAATCCAGCTTCACAAATTAAATGTATTTAAATAATATATGTAACTAAACATTTCTGGCAATGAAAAGATTTCAAATGTTCCACATTTGTCACCATATCAAGAATTCCATGATTTAAGGATACAATAATTGAAAGCCTTGGATTATATTACATGTGCAACGTCATATTAATATTTATGGAAGCAAATATGTAGATGCATTATCAACAATGACTATTAGCCCCGATATTAAAGAGAATAGAGTTAGGAGACATTTATGGAAGTCAACATTGAATATGTAGAACTGACAAGAAAAGGAAAAACTCAATGGACAAAAGCAATATTCGTTGAGGAAAATATTAGAGACATTAGAAATCATAATAACTACTGCCATGTGAAGGAAAGAAAGACTAAACATAAAATTGAAAGATATAATGCAATAGCCAAGCATTAAAGGTTTGCTATATAAAGAAGTTGCACGAGACTGAAGAATATAAGAAACAAGATGAAAAGAAATTTATTGATAATATGTGCTAAGAAGTATTTTTCTATAGTAGAGATATTGTCTGAAATTGAAAGAGGAATTCATTGTTATCTTCGATAGAGTTACTATACTCTTAAACATAGTGTGTTAGCTATTTAAAAGAAGTGTAATGGAGATTCTATATACTTGTGTGACTCTTGTGGTAAGAAGTGTAAGATGAGGTAGAATCATCAAAATTGTATACCATAACTAAATCTTTTCTCAAATAATAGAACGTGCTGGTGAAGAAGATTGGTTTCTCAATAGGGAGTTGGAAAAATGGACTAATGCATAAATTCTTACATTCCGATGAACATTTGTTTATTTATATGTTTTCTCTGGCAACTTTAGTAATGCTTGTGGAAATAAATTCTTACTAAGTATCATTGTTAAATAATTAAGAAGGGTTACGTTAGTGAAAAGAAATTATTTTATTAACAATCAATTCAATCCTCCATCTTAATTATTCACTAGGACCAACAACTTTTAAAACTTAATTAAATTCTAGAGTTTCACAAATCTTCCAATGGACGATGATATGAGTACATAAATACATGCATACATACATACATATATATATATATATATGTATATATAAATTTACTGACAACTAAGATCATATTGAATGGTTAATGTGAAAGTCTTTCACACTTTGATTAAAGATTTGGAGAATCTTGATGGTAATGTGGTCTAGTAGACCATCATCAATGCTTGGTGCTTGGCACCACTTCCTAAACTAAGAACCCTGCTTATGGGTTTAATGAGCAATGATATAAGATACTTCCAAAATTAGGAATCCTTCATGAAAGATCGTAAAAAGTTGTATTTTTTTTTCATTTTTATTTTTAGTTTGTTTCATTTCATTTTATTTTATTTTTTGAAGTTTATATTGTGAGTCTCATCAATAATATAAATAAATCTTATCAATTTTAAAGATAAAATGGAAAAGTCTTTAAAAAAATAGTTTCTTAGAATATTACCATGGCATCTTAGAATTGTAGAATGGGATTCTTAGCTTCTGAGATGAACTTATAACAATCACAAAGAGAATGTGATCGATGGTACATTGATAAATAATAACTCATTAAGAGACATGAAATTATGCAAGATATTGCTAATGAAAAAAAGATGGATAATGTAAGTAGAGGTGTTCGCATTATGATGGAATTTAAATGTTAGATACTATAATTGAAGATATTGAATATGACACATAGAGTTAGAAAATAATGTTGCATTAGTATGTTATTATAGACACTATGTCTTTTAAGACATTATTGGTGATTTTGGAGGATATAAATTCCAAATAGGACAAACTAAAATAATACTTAAGACAATCATAGCAATTTCTTTAAGAAGGCATCTTAATCTAAAGAGGCACTTAAATTGCATTATCAATTGTTCAAACTTAAGAAAACTTACATTTCTTTCCCCCTTTAGCCAAGGGAATAACCTATAAGAGAAATAACAAAATTGAAGAATTAGAAGTCTAATGATTGAAAAACTCAATCAATGAGTGATAGTCCAAACTGTAATCATTAGACTAAGGAATACAATCTGATTAGTATATTTGTTTATTTCTCGTCTGACTAAGGAAAACAAACATGTTCATTTTTTATGTGACTATTCTAATAATTAGCGGCTATAGCAGCAATCATATTGTATATTTCCTGTATTCTTAAATATAACAACCATGATACTGTTGTTATAGCTTGAAACATTTCTTTACTCTTAAAAATTTGTTGAAACCAACATGATCTCAAAAATCTATCGAAACTAACATTTTCTCAATCTTTGAGAGCCCATTAGAAGGATTTGTGAGCCATTACACCTTTTTATCATTCGATCTAACCATACGGTTCTAAATATTATTTGACCAATCCATCTTTTCAAGGTCTTGCTGTGATGCCTCTTATTTAGTGAAAAGCTATATTCATAAGTTCTTCTAATCTTAAGTTCAGCACTCGTACATTCATTAAACACTTCACAAAAATACCTCACTTTTAAAAGAGTAGATTGAATGGGAAAATGGATAAATATAATGAAAACTCTCAAAATCTTTATAGCAATCACTCATAAAGAATTAGTTTATTTACTTATGATATTAAAGATATAAATAAAATTAAAGACTTACATAAAATTTTTACTTTTGAGATAGATTTAATTAACTTAATAACTTAACTAAAACATTGAAAACTTTAAAACACATAGAGTATCAAATTGGAAACTTAACTCAAACAACTCCTTAGAGCTAAGAGGAGGTCGACTGTTTGGTCAAATTGATTGATTCATCAAACCAACTAATTGCTCACCCCTCACCCTTATTGATGGGAATCTACCCAGTGATCTTGATGGATAAGCAACTTGATTTGGATGATGATCCAAATCACTTGTTTGCATACATATTTTTTTCTTTATCTAATAAAATTTTGAATAATAATCTAGTAGGTACAATGATCATTCTTCATAAGATGCCACATGAACTTCACTATTAGTCAAATTAGGGACATCACCAGGTTCACATCTAATGGTCCGCCGTGATCAACATTGACTTAATGAATCGACTCTTTGAAGATTAGTATCTTTTGTACTTGTAATTTATTTCTTTGAACCATTTATTTTGTAAGTTTTTAGGACATTTTGTTTGGTTGTATTTTTGTGTTTTTAGGATCGGCCACCCTTTAGCAGCACAGTTGTAATTTTTTAGTCATCTTAACCTTAAAGGGAGCAAGTATAAATACTTGATTAAGTAGGGTTTAGATAGGAGGAGAATATACTTACCATTGTTGCAAAATTTTTGTATGAGATTAGGGTTCTTCCTAAAATTTCATAAGGACTCTTATCAATCTCATCCATTAGAATTGTAGCGAGTTGCAACCTAGTGAATTATAAGTAATATCAATTCCCAAGTTGATTTTCCTTTTCATAACTAGTGTGTCATGTCTAGTGTTGATTAGGATTGGTTTTTGGTTCTAATTTTTTATGTCAATTGCAGGTTCAATTCCATCCTTATATTGTTATCAATTTAGTGGAATTGTATCCTAGATATTGTCTTGTAATTGCCATTTCATCTTTGCATGGAAATTACTTGTTGTAAGGAGTTCATCTTTGATAATTATGTTAGGTGCTTAATTCAATTTAAGGCACATCATCTATTGGTATTAGAGCAATTTTTCCACGCAAATTAGGGTCACTTGGAAATTTAGTCTTCATGCCATTTTTTAGATTTGTAGACTTGTTTGATTGACATTGTGTAATTAGTCTTTCAATTTGGTTTTGTGTGCTTGTACTTGGATTTAAGCAGATCACCTATTATTAAAAATTAACATAGGATGAAATAATTTAATGACATGTTTGTTCAATTTTTATAATTAGATATTTGACTTGGATACTTAAATCTTGAAGCACATAATTTTAGAAATGGTCATTGTTATGAAACTTATTAAGATAGTATTTACATATTTACAAGGCATAACAACAGGACTATAATGTCATATATACAAGTTATAAATTAGATCATTTTAACTTTTAAAAATGTGGGGGTGTACAATTTCGACACGTTGTAATTTACCCAACAAAGAGAATTCACAAATAGAAGTGCTAACTTGCATAGAAGGCACCAGTAATAGTTTATTACTACATTGTTAGAATGATCTTGAATGAATGACTCTTAGAGGGGTTTATGAGAAATATGTGAAAAAAAAAGTGAATGATCAATGAAGAAACACAATCACCATAACTAGGATGAAAGACACAATAGACTAAGAGAACAATTGTGTTGATGTAGAACATAGTTGTGAATAATAATGTTTTCATAGTTTGTATGACTGTTTTGATCTTGTGTTTGATATGAACAATAATGTTGCGGCAAATGAAATAAAAAGAAGAAAGTGATTTTATTTCCATGCTTCTTTGATATAAATCTTAAAACAGTTTCTAGAGAGATAAAAATCTAAAATATTTTTCAAGATGTACTATTGATATTAATTGTAACCTGATCTTAATTAACTGAACTTTTTTAAACTTTAGATAAGGATAATCTAGCTAGCACTTTTTTATTCATTCATCCCCCTCAAGGCAAAGCTTCTTGAAGTCCCAACTTGTTTTACAAAAAGTGTAATTGTGCTTCAATTACTAGTTTTGTAAGCATATCTGCAAACTGTAATTGAGAGGGAACATGTTGAGTGAGTAGAAATCTTTTTAAAATCTAGTCCCATGTAAAATGAGTGTTGATATCTTGGTGATTAGTTCTAGAAAGAAAAATAGAAATTGTAGCAAGCATTTGGGTAAATTTGTTATCACAACATAGCGAAACAGAAAGTGAAACATCAACTCCTAGATCTTAAAGAACATATGAAACCTAGATCAACTCTTTAGTTGTCAATGCCATAGCCCAATATTTAGCATTAGTAGTGGATGTGCTAACTATTGGTTGTTTCTTCATTTTCTATGAGATTAAAGAATTTCTAAGTAAAATGCAAAAACCATTAAGGGATTTTAGATCTACAGGAGATGACCCCCCAATCTGAATCATTGTATCCAACAACATTAAGAGAACTATTTGACGAATAGAATAGTCTTAATGAATGGATACCCTTTAAATATCGTAGTAGATGGTAGGTAGCTTGTAAATGTGATGTTCGTAGATGATACATGAACTAAGTGAGTCTTTGAACCGCATAGGATATGTCTAGTTAATTTAGAGTGAGATAATAGGTGACCAATGTTCTATACATCAAGGGTTGATCAAGGAGTTCACCATTAATGTTGTCCAACTTAATACCAAGTGGAAAAGGAGTATAAGTGGACTTTGCTGCTATTAAACCAACATCTCTTAATATGTCTAAAATAAATTTCCTCTAGTTCAACAAAATTCTAGCTTAATTCCTACATAATTCTATTTCTAAAAGGAACTATGCATTCCCAAGATCTTTAATTATAAACTTGTGATGTAATATGGACTTCATTCAGACATTATACCATCATATGTACCAATGATTAACATATCATCCATATATAGTAATACTACTACAAATCCTTTTTCTACTTAGTAAGTAAAAAGTGAGAAATTGTTCTTGGATTGAATATATCCTTGTTGAAGCAAAAATTAGCTGATTTCTACATTCCATTGCCTAGATGCTTACTTTACTCCATATAAAGAATGAATGAGCTTACAAACTTGATTTAACTTAGCTTTATGATATCTTTCTAGAGGCAACATATATATTTCCTGATGTGCCTAAAAGGGAGTTTAAGCACATGTAAATGAACCAAATTACAATCCTTAAAGGACGAGATCAAATCCGGTCCAAAAGGGCAACAAATATTGCATGACCCTTATTGTGTAAGATGATCCGAAATGCTAAACTTCAAGGAAATAAAACCACAATGATGAAATCCTCAATTGAATCACTAAATCTACTTGAAATCCTAAGAGATTTCCAATCATCAATAATCAACAACAAGGTCGTGATCCTCCTTCCTAACAAAGCTAATTTACGCCATAAAATATAGCAAAATTGATGGTTAAAACAAATGCCAAAACTAATCAATCTTATAGCATGACAATGAGGTTACAAAAGAAATCAAATTCAGACCAAGAACAATCCTAATCAACCCTAGATATGACTCACTAGTGATGAAAAAGAAAAATATAACAAAGGGAATTGATATTACTCATAATTCTCTTTGATGCCACTCGCTACAATTTCAATTTTTGGGATTGAAATTAATAAGAGCAATTGGATTTAGGAAAAATCCTAACCCTCACATGTGAAGTGTATATTCTAAAATTTTCAAAACCTCCCTCGAAACGCTACTTAAGCAAGTATTTATACTTGCTCCCTTTAGGGTTAAAATGTCTAGATAATCATCAACTGAACCCTTGCTATCAAAAGAAGGCATCTATAGCTTCACACATTCCAATCGCTAAATATCCATGTAAAAATGTGTTATTGACATCAACTTAATATAATGGCCATGATTGTAATGCAACAATAGTAATTAGAATTCTGAATGTTCCAAGTTTTACTACAAGTGAGAAAGTATCATGATAGTCCTCTCCTTCTACTTCATTATATCCTTTGGCAACTAATCTAGCTTTATGTCTTTCAACGGATCCATTAACTTTATACTTTGTCTTATATACCCACCTACAACCAACTGCTTTCTTTCTTGGAGGTAGAGCCATTAGTTCCCAAGTGTTATTTAATTTAAGATCTTCAATTTCCTTATTCAATGCATCTATCCATTCTTGTTGTTCTGAAGCTTGTATATAATTGTGGAGTTCTTTGTTAGTTAATACTTGTGCTAAGGAAGAGACATAATCACAAGGTAATTGTATCAAAACAATTGGAGGTAAAAAATGGATAGGTAAGTGAAGTGTATTGTGATAAATGTTTAGATGATGATGAATTGAAAGTTGATACATTATTGATAACATAGTTTTCTAAACATGAAGGAGTTTTCCTATTACGTATAGACCTTTGTATGATGTGCTCTAATGGTAATTCAATATAAATCAAAGAAGGAAGAACAATTGATTCCAATTTCCAACCAATGGTGCCCTAGCAAGAATAAGAACCCTAAATTTTGTGAAATGAAAAGAGGAAAAGATAAATC
This sequence comes from Laguncularia racemosa, assembly GCA_037954665.1. Taxonomy (NCBI): domain Eukaryota; kingdom Viridiplantae; phylum Streptophyta; class Magnoliopsida; order Myrtales; family Combretaceae; genus Laguncularia; species Laguncularia racemosa. The sequence goes on from JBBMOL010000121.1 coordinate 2,238,208, forward strand.
CAAAAAAGTTTCCTCCAAAACCCTAAATAACAAGCATTTATACCTATTCTAAAAAAGGAAAATTTAACAATGTAAAATGATGCTTGAACTAGTCCTATAGGAGCGTTTGGTTGCCAGTTTATCTACATGAAATGAAGTGAAGTGACAGGAATCATATGCCTACAAGATCTATCACCAAGGCAAGAGCTAAAGGATTACAAAATTTAACGATGAGGGTCCTCTTTGAATAATCAAACTCCAAGAATATTTGTTTAGTATCTTCTTTTCTATTACATTTTTGTTGTGCATTCCAACAGGTACACTTGTCGGTTTTTACAGGACAGTGGATAAACTTGCTAAAGCTTAGTTTGTGGATTATTCATGGACCTACATAAATCAAAGAAAAACCGGTCCAACAATATGTTCAATTAAAGTGAAAAACTGGCCACTTGAAGACCTATTGTACTTGTAATTTGTTACTTTTAGAACTGGCCACTTAAGTGGTTTATTTGTAATTTGTTATGTTATTTTTACCTTAATTAGAGTAAGTATAAATACTTGCTAACTAGGGTTTTCAGGAAGCTTTTTGAACACTTGAAATTATACATATTTTCGCTATAAGGGGGATCTTTACTTGCAAAATTCTCTTATCAATTTCACAAGTGAAATTGTGGCAAGATTAACTTGAGGAGATTGTGAGTAACATCAATCTTTCTCTTGTTGTTTCAAATTGTATTTAATGCATCATATCTAGGTGCAATTTATTAGTTACTTGTTGTTCTCTACATAAATTAGGGTTCATCCATTTCGAATTTGAATCACTTCAATTTGAGTGGAATTATAATTCATTTATATTGTCATCCATTGCTACTTATACAATTACATTGCTCATTAACTCAATTTAGTGTTATTGCTACTTGGTTCCAGATGAATTAGGGATTGAGAGATTGTTGCTGATCACATCATTATTCATTGGATTTTATTGATCATTCCATTTGTGGATGTGTTTGCAATTCAATTAGTAGGCACATCATCTTTTGGTATCAGAACATATCATAAAGTATAGCCGGTTTCTCTTGTCTTTTGTAGGTCCAAGCATAGCTCACACGCACAAGCATCAGTGTGTGTTGGTTCACCACCCTATAATACCAACAAAATGTACCTAATAAAAAAGTGCAAAAAAATTACATAAAATAAATAAAGACATTATGTGAGTGTCTTAGTTCCCTTTATTCCAAAAAGCTTCATAATGCTAGGTCAGGAGGTTTGATTCCCATCATCTCCTTAGGCTTGTGGAAGATTTGCCCTCAAATCTAATGGGTTTTTTCTCAGATAGAAAACCTTAGTTTGTATGTGCTTGTTGCCCTAAAGTCTTGATTGCCTAGTAGTTTTGTTAATCTATTCTTGGAACTCATGTACCTCAATTGGTGACATAGGAGTCAAGATAATATATTCACCATCCTTATGAAACACATAGGTGTTTCTAAACCCATTATGCACCACTCTCCTATCAAATAGCCAAGGTCTACCTAGCAGTATATGAAATGCACACATAGGAAGAACATCAGAAACAATTTCATCATGGTATTTTTCCCCTATGCTGACTGGAACCTTAGCCCTTTAAGTGATGGGAATCTTCCCGATGATCATGACGGATAGGGAACTTGATTTGGGTGATGATCTAAATCACTTATATGCATACTTTTTTTCTTTATCTAATAAATATTTGAATGATAATCTAACAGATACAAACGATATTTCTTCACAAGATGCCAAATGAACTTCACTGTTGGTCAATTAAGGACATCATTGAATTCTCATCCAGTAGCTTACTATGATCAACATTACCTCAATGCATCGGCTCTTTGAAGATTATTAACTTTTGTAATTATAATTTATTTCTTTCGACTATCTATTTTGAAAGTTTTTTGGACATTTTATTTGGTTGTAATTTGTGTTTTAGGACCGACCACCCTATAGTGGCATAGTTGTAATTTCTAGTCACTTTGACCCTAAAGGGAGCAAGTATAAATACTTGCTTAAGTAGGGTTTTGAAGAGGAGAATACACTTGAAAATTGCAGCAAACATTTTCGTGAGAGATTAGGGTTTCCTAAGATTTCATAAGACTCTTATCAATTTCAATTCAATTGGAATTGTGGCGAGTTTGCAACCTAGTGAATTGTAAGTTATATCAATTCCCTAAGTTGATTTTCTTTTCATCACTAGTGTGTAATATCTAGGTTTGATTAAGGTGGGTTCTTATTGTTTTGATTTTGGCATCATTATCAAATTGATTGGTTTTATATCATTATATTGCCTTCAATTTGTCTTATATTGTTTTGGGTGGAATTCCATTGTGTTGAGGAGGAGTGCACGGTTTATTTGCATGTGTTATTGGTTGGGATTTCATTGGATGTTGGGTTAAGTTCTTGATTCATTTGAGAAATATCATCATTATAGTTTTAATCTTCATTGACTTTCATAAATCAGATCACCTTCAAATTTTAGGGTTCACGCCAATTTGTTCCAATTTGAACCAGTTTTGATCTTGTGATTAAGAGTTATTCAATTGGTTTATTTGCATATGCCTAGACTCACTTTTAAGCATATCATCTCTTGGTATTAGAGCTTGTGGTTGTGAGAAGGGGTTAATTGATTTTGAATTCAAAAATTAAAGATTGTTAAGTTAGCACCTTAATCTGAATTATGAAGTGGAGTTGAGTTATTTCGTTGTGTTGTTGAAGTGCTATCATTGTTGTTAGTTGTTGTTGATTTGGAGTACTTGTAACATTCTTAGCTTCCTTGAGAATTGGCAGTGAGTGTATAGTGTCCTTGAAGTGGACCGTGAGGAGTAAGGAGTGTTGATCTTTTATGATCAAATGGAGAAGAGTGAATTGTTATGTGTTGTTTTCGTAAATTGAGGAGTAAAATTTGTGATTTTCAAACTTGAATTTTTAGAATTGAGGTGTGAGTTAAGGAAGGAATTTGAATTTCAAAACACACATTAAGTGATTGTGTAATGTGTGTTCATTTGAATTTGAAAGTGGCTCCTTACCATTTGTGGAATAGAGTAATTATTGAACTCAATTGGAACTTGAATTTGAGTTACCTTGATTGTTGAAAATTGCGGTTTGTTAACTTGTTTGGAAGTGGAAAAGTGCATCGTGACTTGAAGGTGTAAGTGTGTAGTGTTGTGTTTTGTAAAGTTGGTGAAGAGTGTATGTACATTTGTCATGGTGTTGTGTGTGTTGTATAGAGAAGTGTTGCTAGTAGCATGAATGGTGGTGGAGCCATGAGTAAAGGAAGTTGTGTGGTGGTGAAGTTTGTATTTGTATATGTGTTGAGTTTCCGCCTATTGTGAAGTTAATTAGTGTTAAACCAAAGTAAGAAAAGGAAAGTTGAGTAGTAGAATTTAAATTCAAACAAAACAATTAAAGTGTGAAAGTAATTGAATTCATTACTTAAACACTTGTGGTTGAATTTAATTCTTAACTACTTAGAAGTGATTTTGTGTACTTCATTTATTTAACTTTACTTGAAGTACTAAGAATTATCTCCTTGTGTTTTAAGTTCTTGCAACGTGGGTTTAATATATTAGTGTTGTTGTTAAATGTCTTTTTGTGAATTGGTGTTGTTGAAGGATTATGCTGTAATTTATGGAAGTGTACGTCATCAAATCACAAACATATCAAATGATAGTGTGAATGGGGGAATTGGAAATGAGGCCAATAGCTAGGTTAGTGGAGGTCGGGGTTATAACATTGCAAGTAGAAGGACTTTGGAAGAACAACTCCAGGATCTTACTACTTTTGCTACTACTTTAGCAACCTGGATTGATAAGATGACATTGCTACAACCACCAGTGGTAAACCCTCAAGCACCACCTCAGGTAGCTCCATAGAACCTCTAGAGAGAAGTAGTGGGAGGAGGAAACTTGGGCAGAAGGATGGAGGGGGATCATCACCCATATAGGGAAGAGAGGGACGACAACTTTGGGGTTAATCTTTACCCAAATAGGGATTTCAGGCTACCTACGGGATTGGAATATGTGAAGCTGCATATGCCTTCCTTTGATGGCAGGGGTTCAACTGATTATTATCTAGACTAGGATGATAAGGTTGAGGGTCTCTTTAAATGCTATGAGATTGATGACAATACCTGATTCTGACTGGCTATTGTTGAGTTCATAGGGTATACCGCCTTATAGTGGAAGAATCTAATTATCAGCAGGCGTAGAGATGGTGAGGCTAAAACATAGATATGGAGGGACATGAAGAGGGTTTTGAGAAAGAGATTTATTCCTGAACACTATAGGTAGGAACTATTTATGTGTCTTCGAACCTTGAGGTAAGGAGGTAAAATAGTTTATGACTATGTGCAGGAGTTTAAAACGCTAATGATTAGATGTGGGTCAATTGAGCCCCTAGAGCAAACCCTAGCACGCTTTGTTTCAAGGTTGAAATATGAGATTGCATGTGTAGTTGAGCTATAGCGATGTAGTACACTTAATGAGGCTATTCAGCTAGCCTTGAAAGTGGAGAGGTAGAGGCGATCCAACTCATTCAGGGTTCCAAATAGCAAGCCCAGTACTACTACCAGACCCATGGGAGCTGATGGTCGATCAAGAGGACTGAAGGTAGTAGGTGAGTCAGTGAGGGCAATGGACAAAGCTACCCCCAACACAAATAAGGAGAACATGACCTTAGGAAAGGGTAAAGAGGTAATAGCACCTGACGTGGCAGACTATACTAGGAACTACTAGTGGGAAAGTGTGCTAAATTAAATGCTTTAAATTCATGGGATTTGGGCATATGGCAGCACAGTGTCCTAATAAGAGGGTCATGACTGTTATAAAGGGTGCTGGAGAGGAGGATGAGGATGAGAAGGAACCAATTGAGCCTACAAACCTGTCTATAGCACTACAGGAATATTATGATGATCAGACTGCTGAAACATACGAGAAGGGCACATGATAGGAATCAAAATCTGATAAGACCTATCATTAGGGTAAAAACCAAAGGATTTTGAATCTTGATGATGAAGGCCCATTTTGAGCACATTGACCTTGAAATTATAGCCACACGATCAAATCTTCAGAGGTTCCTGATAGGAATCAAAATCTGACAAGACCTATCACTAGGACAAAAATTAAAGGATTTCAAATCTTGGCGATGAGGGCCCATTTCGAACAGATCGACCTCGGAATTATTTGTTATCTAACCTCTATTATCTTATTCATGTATCATATATTCCAACAGGTATACTTATTTGGCTTTACAAGGAGATGGACAAACTCACTAAGACTCAGCTTGTGGGTTATCTATGGACCGACCTAAAAACCGAAGATGAGTTGAACCGACGAATTCCATTATGGAGCTAGCTTGTTGAAGATTATTTTCTGTATTTATAATTTATTTTTGAACTATTTACTTTGTAAGCTTTATGGGACATTTTATTTGGTTGTAATTTATGCCTTAGGACCGGCTACCCTATAGTGGCATAGTTGTAATTTCCTAGTCATTTTAACCCTAATGGGAGCAAGTATAAATACTTGATAATTAGGTTTTTGAGGGAGCTTTTTGAACATTTGGAAAACACACATTTTGCGCCGTGAGAGTACCCTCTTACAAGCATATTGCTCTTATCAATTTCAAGTGTGAAATTGTGGTGAGTGGACTTGGATTTGTTGTGAGTAATATCAACAAATTACAAGTTGATCCTAACTCCAAACTAGTGCGTCATATCTGGTGAGGAATTAGTTAATTTATGTTGTTCTTGTTCATGTGAATTTAGGGTTCTAATTTCAGATTTGGAGCTTTTTTTATTTGAATTGGAATCTTATTTCATTTTCTATTATTTCATCATTGAAATCTAGCCATCGGTTGTTCTTTATATCCTTTTGATTTTTCCATCATTTTGGATTTCTTGAGGAATTAAGGGTTTTTCCTTCTTGTGTGACGTGGGTATTGATTGGAATTCATCAATTGTCATTTGATTGCACTTGACCCCCCCTTTTAGGCACATCAATTCCTAAGGTTTCTAATTACATGAGCCAACCTATAAAGCACAAAACTTGTTAGACATAGATGTGTCAACCTTCAGAGGATCCTAATGAATAGAGTCAGATGAGTAGATCACTAGAGGACAAAACTATTCAGAGGCAGTTGAGTTCACCTTCAGAGATATTAGAGGCTTATGAGCAGTTGAGTAAACCTTCAGGGGATATCGAAGGTCGGAGTGATATGAGCAGATCACTAGAGGGCCAGACTGTTTAAAGACATTTGTGTCCATCTTTAGAGGTTTTCAAGGGCCATGAGCGATTGAGCCAACTATTAGAGGGCCATGAAGATCAGCGCCATACAAATGAGTTAGAAAAGGAGGAAACAATATCAGTAGAATAGGTTGAGATAGGGGAGACCTCAGTGGATAATGGGTCATTATTTATGTTGCAGATGAGATACATCCTAGAAATGGAGGAGAGAAAACAATCACCCCCTATAGTATTTCAAATATTGAGATTCCGCAGTGATACTTCTTCAAGTGGCTTGCTAGGAGAAAACAGAGTCTCTACTGCATTTGATTTATTAGATTTGAGGACAAATCTTTTTGAGGCCCGAGGAGATGATAGGAATCAAAATCCAACAAGACCTATCATTAGGGCAAGAACTATAGAATTTTGAATCTTAGTGATGAAGGCCCATTTTGAGCACATTGACCCTAAAATTATTTGTTTACTAACCTCTTTTCTCTTATTCATGTATTGTATGTTCCAACAGGCACACTTATCATGATTTATAGGGCAATGGACAAACTCACTAAGACTCAACTTGTGGGTTATCCATGGACCAACCAAAACCAATGATGAGCTGAGCCGACAAATCCTATGGAAGAGCTAGCATGATGAAGACTATTTTCTTTTATTTTGTAATTGTTCTTTGGACCATTTTATGTTGTAATTATCTTTTGAGACACTTTCATTTACTTGTAATTGTCTTTAAGGTCGGACACCCTAAAAGTGGCATAGTTGTAATTTTGTAGACTTTCTAACCCTAAAGGGAGCAAGTATAAATACTTTCTTAAGTAGGGTTTTGGGAGGCCAATTTGCAAATTAAACACATTCACTTTACATGAGAGAGCTTAGGGTTTCCCTAGTTCAATTTCCTCTTATCAATTTTAACCCTAAGAGTTGAGATTGTAGCGAGTCTAACAATTGAAATTATAAGTCATATGAATTTCTAATTTTTGTGTATTCTTTTCTTCTCTACTGTGTAATATCTAAGGTTAGACTGAATCATTTCTTAGTCAGATTTGAGTTAGTTTGATTTGAAATAGTGTGCTTGTTTTAAGTGCTTAATTTACTTGTTATTAACCATCATCAATTGCTTATCATTTGAACCGTGAATTGCCTTTCTATAAAGGGGGATCTCAGAATTGATTTTGTTGTTGATCTTAGATTCACATGGTATTTCAAGATTAATTAGTGTGTTTTGAAGGTTTTGAATCATTGTGGTTGATTAATTCATTAGGTATTGAATTTGGATCTCCTTGCACTCCATTAAGAATCACACAATTCCTAGCTTATTGAACTGGATTCGATTTAGTGCATTTAAGGTTAGTTTTTGTTCCATTTGATTGTGCTTAATCCCCTTTTAGGCACATTAGCACAAGTGAACAATATTTACAAATTAATGTGTTACACAAGGCTCTAACTCTATCTCTCAATGTTACGGACAAAGAAAAGGAGAACATATTTCATACTTCTTGCAAGATCAAAGGTAACCTTTGTGTACTCATCATAGATAGTGGTAGTTGCACAAATGTTATATCTGCTACACTGGTAGATAAATTACAATTATCTACTAGTCTACTTCCTAGCCCTTATAACTTGCACTGGTTGGATAATTGGGGTATTATGCATGTTACACAAAGGGCAAAGGTGCCAGTAGGTGTTAGGAACAAATATCATGATGAGATCTTGATGGGAAAAATTCTGGCACTATCAACCTCTTCAGAACCCAATCTGGATGATTGACCAAATTGCTCATCTTTTATCTTATGTCTTTATTTCTAATAAACTTTGAGAATAATCTTACAGGTACAATTATATATCTCCATGGGATGCCAAAATGTCCTACAACTTCAGTTGGACACAGGACATTTTTCTGGGTAACAATCAAAGGCCTACTGCGATTGTTCTCTATTCTGAGGCATTGGATCATGAAGATTTATGTTATTTTGTATCTTGTAAATGTTTATTGAACTATTTTGGTTGTATTTTGGTTTTGGGACACTTTTATTTCTTTGTAACTTTCATTTAGGGTTAGCCACCTTAAAAGTGGCAAACTTGTAATTTTGAGCACTTTTTAACCCTAGAAGTAGCAAGTATAAATACTTGCTTAAGAGAGGGTTTGAGGGAGATCATTTTTGCATAATATACACCTCTTTTCACGTGTGAATTAGGGTTCAAACCTTGGTTCCAACTCTTATCAATTTCAATTCCAAGACTTGAAATTGTGGCGAGTGCAACAATTGGAATTTGCCATAGAAGTTGAAGATTACTTGTATTCATTGTTCACTTTGTTGTTGCTGTAGAAGTATTACATATTAATTGTAGTTGTTGCTTGTGTGTTGCCATGGAGTAAACTTGTGGAAATTAATTTTGCTGCACCGTGTACTTGTGGCTTGTTGTGGAGGAGAGTATTACACGTGAGTTGCAATTATAAATTGTAACATTAAGTGGGTTTGTTGTTTGTCTTTTGTAGTTACTATTGTGTGGAGTTTAAGGAAATATTGTAGTGGAAGTGTATATCCTTGAATCATATCATTTTGAGAAACAATATACAAGGATCTACAAATATGTCTAATGATAGTGTGAATGGGGAATTGGGTGAAGAAGCCAATAGCCAGGTTGGTGGAGGACATGGTCGTAATGTAGTAGGCAGAAGAACTTTGGAGGAACAACTTCAGGAGCTTACTACTATAGTTGCTACGCTAGCAACTAGAGTTGACCGGATGACTTTACCATAACCACCAGTGGTAAACCAACCAGCACCACCTCGAGTAGCTCCACAAAACCCTCATCGAAACAAAGTAGTGGAAGAAAGAGATGACAATTTTGGAGTCAACCTAAATCAGAATTGGGATTTCAGGCCACCTTGGGGTTTGGAATATGTGAAACTACAGATGCCATCCTATGATGGTAAGGGATCAGCAGATGAGTACCTAGACTGGGAGGATAAGGTCGAAGGTCTTTTCGAATGTTATGAGATTGACGACAGTACTAGGGTCAGATTGGCTGCAATTGAATTTGTAGGGTATGCTACACTTTGGTGGAAGAATCTGATCATCAATAGGCGTCGGGATGGAGAGGCTGAGGTTCAGACCTGGAGGGATATGAAGAGGTTGTTAAGGAAAAGGTTCATTCCTGAGCACTACAAACAGGAGCTGTTTATGCGACTGCAAACTTTGAGGCAGGGGGGCAAAATAGTGGATGATTATGTGCAGGAATTTGAGACCCTTATGATTAGGTGTGGGTCTGTTGAGCCTCCGGAACAAACTATAGCACAATTTGTCTCAGGTCTAAAATATGAGATAGCATGTATTTTTGAGCTACAACGCTACACCACACTTGATGAGGCTATTCAGTTGGCCTTAAAAGTAGAGAGACAGAGGAGGTCCAACTTCTTTAAGGCTCCTAGCAACAGGCCCAATACTACTAATAGACCTATCTCAGCCGATAGTTGATCAGGGGGGGCAAAGGCGGTTGGTGAGGGAGTCAAGACAGTGGACACTACTACCCCAACCATCATCAGGGAAAACTTACCCACTGGGAAGGGCAAAGAGGTCATGGCACTAGAAGCGAGGCAGACTGTTCTCGGATCTACTAGTGGGAAAGCACGCCAGATTAAATGTTTTAAATGCATGGGATTTGGGCATATGGCTGCACTGTCCAAATAAGAGGGTGATGACTATTATGGAAGACATTGGAGAGGATACTAAGGATAACCATGAAGAAATTGAGCCTACAGATCTACCAACAGCATTGCAGGAATATTATGATGATCAGAATGCGAATGCGCCTAAGGAGCATACTAGAGGAAAATATCTATCCCTCAATGTATTGTGCAGGATTCTATCCACATCTCCTGATATCAGTGATATTCAGAGGGAGAACATATTTCATACCTCTTGCGGAATCAGAGGTAACCTTTGTGTACTCATCATCGATAGTGGTAGTTGCACGAATGTTATATCTGCTGCACTAGTAGACAAATTACAACTATCTATTATACCTCATCCTAGTCCTTATCATTTACATTGGCTGGATAATAGAGTTAGTATGCATGTTACCCTTAAGGCAAAGGTTCCAGTGAATGTCGGGCAGAACTATCATGATGAGATCCTTTGTGATATAGTTCCTATGCATGCATTCCATTTGCTATTGGGTCGACCCTGGTTGTATGATCGACGAGTGATACATGATGGGTTTGAAAATACCTACATGTTCAGCATGGGCGAGACACGCATAATCCTATTACCAATCACTCCATCTGAGGTGTAGAGTTTTCAGAAAGAGGTCAGGCAACCGTCTACTACCATGGTTAGTCGGGGAAGCAGAACAATAGAGATCCTAGGGTTCAATTCCACAACTAATCCTCTAGATTTGAGGGCAAATCATTCACAAGCCCGAGGAGATGATGGGAAAAATTCTAGCACTGTCAACCTCTTCAGAAACCAATCTGGATGATTGACCAAATTGCTCATCTTTTATCTTATGTCTTTATTTCTAATAAACTTTGAGAATAATCTTACAGGTACAATTATATATCTCCATGGGATGCCAAAATGTCCTACAACTTCAGTTGGACACAAGACATTTTTCTGGGTAACAATCAAAGGCCCGCTGCGATTGTTCTCTATTCTAAGGCATTTGATCATAAAGATTTATATTATTTTGTATCTTGTAAATGTTTATTGAACTATTTTGGTTGTATTTTGGTTTTGGGACACTTTTATTTCTTTGTAACTTTCATTTAGGGTTAGCCACCTTAAAAGTAGCAAACTTGTAATTTTGAGCACTTTTTAACCCTAGAAGTAGCAAGTATAAATACTTGCTTAAGAGAGGGTTTGAGGGAGATCATTTTTGCATAATATACACCTCTTTTCACGTGTGAATTAGGGTTCATACCTTGGTTCCAACTCTTATCAATTTCAATTCCAAGACTTGAAATTGTGGCAAGTGCAACAATTGGAATTTGTGAGTCATATCAATTCCTACTTGTTGTGTTTTCTTTTTCTTCTCTAGTGTGTAATATCGAGGGTTGGATTAGAACATTCTTGGTCAGATTTACTTGTTGTATTCACGAATTCATATGATTATTTGAAGGAATTATCAAGTTGATTCAATTCATCTTTAAGGATTTCCTTGTTAACGTGATTTTCACCATTGGAAAAGGGATTGTTTTGTTACGGTTTTCTTTTATCAAATTGAGGATTCATTTTCGTGGATTATATGAAATTAGAGTGTTGTTAGAAGCCATTTCCATTGTGGTATTCAGATTATATCATTAGTTGTTTGAATTTCATCATTTCATCATTAGGTTTCATTTGAAAAGTGCCATTTTTGGATCCGATTTTGCCTAGACTTGAGATATCTTTTCTTAAGTCTTTTGGATGTGCTTTTAAGTGTGTTTAGGCACATCAGATCTTGTGTGATATTATCCCCATGTGTGCATTTCATTTACTATTGGGTAAACCCTAGATGTTTGATCGAAAGGTGTTGCATGATGGCTTCAGAAACACCTATATATTTTGAAAGTGAAGGTTGTGAATAGTATTGGTACCTATGTCTCCATCTAAGGTGCATAAATTCCAAGAGTAGGTTAGGACTACTTCAGTCTCATCTAGTAATCGGGAAAACAGGATAATAGAGGCAATCGGGTTCAGTCCAAAAGTGACCCTTTAGATTTAAGGGCAAATCTTTCAAAGGCCCGAGGAGATGATGGGAATCTTCTCGGCAATCTTGATGGACAGGGAACTTGATTTGGGTGATGATCCAAATCACTTATATGCATACTTGTTTTCTTTATCTAATCAATATTTGAATGATAATCTAATAGGTACAACGATATTTCTTCACAAGATGCCAAATGAACTTCATGGTTGGTCAATTAGGGACATCATCGGATTCTCATCCAATGGCCCGCTATGATCAACATTGCCTCAACGCATCAACTCTTTGAAGATTATTATCTTTTGTACTTGTAATTTATTTCTTTGGATTATTTATTTTGTACATTTTTTAGACATTTTATTTGGTTGTATAAATACTTTAATCACTTTAACCCTAAAGGGAGCAAGTATAAATACTTTCTTAAGTAGGGTTTTGAGGAGGAGAATACACTTGAAAATTGTAGTAAACATTTTCGTGAGATATTAGGGTTTCCTAAGATTTCATAGGACTCTTATCAATTTCAATCCAATTGGAATTGTGGCGAGTTTGCAACCTAGTGAATTGTAAGTTATATCAATTCCCTAAGTTGATTTCCTTTTTATCACTAGTGTGTAATATCTAGGTTTGATTAGGGTGGGTTCTTATTGTTCTGATTTTGGCATCATTTATGATACCAAAATCCTTTCATATTATGCCATCAAATTGATTGGTTTTATATCATTATATTGCCTTCAATTTGTCTTATATTATTTTATGTGGAATTCCATGGTGTTGAGGAGGAGTTCACGGTTCATTTATATGTGTTATTGGTTTGGGATTTCATTGGATGTTAAGTTAAGTTCATGATTCATTTAAGAAATATCATCATTGCAGTTTTAATCTTCATTGACTTTCATATCGAATCACCTTCAAATTTTTGGGTTCACACCAATTTGTTCCAATTTGAACCGGTTTTGATCTTGTGATTAAGAGTTGTTCAATTAGTTTATTTACATATACTTAGACTCATTTTTAAGCATCTCATTGAGTGATATATAGATAGTCTTGTACACTCAACCAATGCAATTTATAGGGATGAGGATGTGGACTAGTGACTAGTTGCAATCTATTTACTATTGCAATAGCTATTACAATAGTGCAATTACCATCATCAATAAAAAGAACACATAAATTACCTAGAACTCGACAAGGAGTATGGAATAGGTTTTCCCTCTGTATGTCCCCAACATTTTGAGATATAGTGGTAGGAATAAAAAACCTACAAGGCTTATCACTAGGGCAAGAGCCAAAGGGTTACAAAATTTGGCAATGAGGGTCCTCTTTGAACAAACCAACCTTAAAAATACTTGTATACTAACTTCTTTTCTATTATTTCTTTGTTGTACATTATAGCAAGCATACTTGTTAGGTTTTATAGGGTAATGGACAAACTTACTAAAACTCAGCTTGTGGGTTATTCATGGACCAACATAAACCAAAGAAGAACCGGTCCAATAAATTACTCAATTGAATTGAAGAACCGACCACTTGAAGAACCTTGCACTTGTAATTGTTGTTTTGAGAACCGGCCATTTCATTTAGCATTTGTAATTTCTTTTCTTAGAACAAGCCACCTAAGTGGCTTATTTGTAATTTTCATGTGGATTTTACCTTAATAGGAGCAAGTATAAATACTTGCTAACTACAGCTTATATGGAGCTTTTAACATTTTGAGAAAAATACACACTTTGAGTCGTGAGGGAGAGCTTTGCAAATTAAAGATCTCTTATCAATTTCTTGTAAAATTGTGGTAAGATTCAACAAGTGTAGATTGTAAGTAATATAAATCTTCCATTTGTTGTTAGCAAATTGTATTTAGTGAGTCATGTCTAGGTACAATTTGTGGTTACCTTTGTTCACGTGATTTGGATGAAATTTTAAGAGTCTTATCAATTCAATTTGAAATTTCTTCCTAATGTAAATTGCGTGATTAACCATTGAACATTTACATACTTATTAGTTCACATTTTGCTCAGTCATTTGCTTAAGTGGAATTCCATTTCGTCATGCTAATTTAGGGATTTTACATTGTTGAATTCTCCAATTGGATTGTGTACATGTGCTTTGGATTTTAGAGCACATCATATTTTGGTATCAAAGAAAATTGTTCACGCCGGGTTCTTTCTATTGCTTGATTTCACACTAATTGTAGGAGTTAGAATTGAATTGTTCCTCTTTTATTTGATTGGTATTGGAATCCAATTTAAGCACATCATATTTTGGTATCAAAGGATTGGTTTGAGGAAGGGCATTTTTGTGATCTTCATTTGAAATAAGGGTTCTTGAATTTTTACTTCATGATCTGAAGTGTTGAGGTGGAATTGAAGTACTTGATTTCGGTGTTATTATGTTATATTTGTTGATTGATTGAAGTAGACTTGGAAAACTTGTGGTAACTTATGTTCCTTGAGTTTGCAGTGAGTAAGAAGGGTGTGTTCCTTGAAGATCATTTGGGAAAATTGAAAGTTTGAAACATAGAAAAGTGAATTGTGTTGGTAATTTCAGAAATTGCAATTTTTGTTTGTAAATTCAAACACCTTCTTTAGGTTTGAAGCAATTCATTGAGTAGCATTGAATAAGTGCTATTTGAATTTGAATTGTTATTACCATTTGTGGAGAAGGTTGCATTAAAGGTTTAATTTTGAATTTGTTACCGTATTTATGTATATATGTGTGGTGGTATAAGTGTGTATTGAATTGGTGGAGTTTGTGTTGTGTGTGTATTGAGATGAAGGGTGTTGCATCGTAAGTGAGGTGTTGTTTGTGTGGCGGTGTGTGTGTTGTAGAGAGTATTGCAATTTGTTATGAGTTGTGTTTTGGAGTAAAAAGTACTACACGCGGAGATGGAATTATGTGTGTTGTGACTAGAAAAGGGAAATTTAGTAGTAAAGTTTGAATTTCAAAACAAGTATTTAAGTATGAAAGTTATTAAGTATTATTACTTAAACATTTGTTTAATTGAATTCAATAACTTACTACTTGGAAGTGTTTAATTGTTGCTTCAATTTATTGTCGCTATAATTGAAGTGTAGGGAAGTGTGTATTGCATTGGTGCCGTATTGCACCATGGGTGTATAGGAGTGTATTGCCGTAGTGTGTTTGGTGTAGTGTGTTATTGATTTATTGAAGTAGTGAGTGACCATGTCAAGTGACATATTTCTGTCTACTAATGTATTGTGCCGAACGTTGACCTCTTTTACAACTAATGATGATGAGCAGTGGGAAAATTTGTTTCATACGTCTTGTAGGGTATAAGGTAATTTGTGTGTCAATATTGTTGATGGTGGTAGCTATACTAAAGTTGTGGCTGCCTCATTAGTATCGAAATTGAAACTTATAACTACCTCGCACCCTAAACCCTAAAAATTACATTAGCTAAGTGATCAGGGAAGTCTACATGCAACCTAAAGAGCTAGGGAACCTTTCAGTATAGGGGATAAATACTCTGATGAGATTGAATGTGATATTATTCCCATGTGTGCATCCCATATATTGCTTGGCAGGCAATAGTTGTATGACAGGAAGGTCTTATGTGATGGTTATAGAAATACTTATATGTTCCAACAAGATGGTAAACGTATAGTATTGAACCTTATGTCATCATCAAAAGTCTTAGAGATGCAAAGACAAATAAGTCAACCACCAGAGGTTCTTGAGGTTCATAGCTAGAAGAGCTAACCTTTAGAGGACCAAGTTGTTTAAAAGCAGATGTGTCAACCATCAGAGGTTCCTGAGGTTCATAGTCAGATGAGTCAACCTTCAGAGGACCAAGTTATTCAAAAGCAGATGTGTCAACCATTAGAGGGTCATGAGGTTCATAATTAGATGAGTCAACCTTTAGAAGACTTAGCAGTTTAGAAACAAATGTGTTAACCAACAGAGGTCTGAATGGTTCAAGGGCAAATGATTAAATCATTAGAGGGCTGAGAGGTTTAAGGACATACTAGTGAAACAGCGAAAAAGAAGACTTTATTGGTGGGACAGTTTGAGATAGGGGAGGTCTTAGTGGATGATGGACCTTTATATGTGTTGTAGATGAGATATCCTACAAATGGAGGGGCGAGAGCAACCACCCCCTGTAATATTTTAGGTACTGGGATACTACTGTGATAATTTTACAGATAACTTGCGAGGAGGATACAAAGTCTCTACTGCATTTGACCTATTAGATTTAAGGACAACTCTTCTTGAAGCCCAAGGAGATGATAGGAATCAAAATCCTACAAGGCCTATCACTAGGGTAAGAGCCAAGGGATTACAAAATCTGGCAATGAGGGTCCTCTTTGAATAAACCAACCCCGAAAATACTTTTATACTAACTTCTTTTCTATTACTTATTTTTTGTGCATTCCAGCGGGTATACTTGTCAGGTTTTATAAGATGATGGACAAACTCACTAAAACCTAGCTTGTGGGTTATTCATGGATCGACATAAACCAAAGAAGAACCTGCCCAACAAATTACTCAATTGAATTGAAGAACCAACCGGCTACTTGAAGAATCTTGTACTTATAATTGTTGTTTTGAGAACTGACCATTTCATTTAGCATTTGTAATTTCTTTTCTTAGAACAAGCTACTAAAATGGCTTATCTATAATTTTCATGTGGATTTTACCCTAATAGGAGCAAGTGTAAATACTTGCTAACTAGGGTTTGTATGGAGCTTTTGACATTTTGAGAATAATACATACTTTGAGCAGTGAGGGAGAGCCTTGCAAATCAAAGATCTCTTATCAATTTCTTGTAAAATTGTGGCAAGATTCGACAAGTGTAGATTCTAAGTAATATCAATCTTCCATTTGTTATTAGCAAATTGTATTTAGTGAGTCATATCTAGGTGCAATTTGTGGTTACCGTTGTTCATGTGATTTAGATGAAATTTTCGGATTTTGATCAATTCAATTTTGAAATTGCTTCCTAGTGTAAATTGCGTGATTAACCATTAAGCATTTACATACTTATTTGTTCACATTTCGCTTGGTCATTTTCTTAAGTGGAATTCCATTTTCATTATTGAATTCTCCAATTGGATTGTGTACATGTGCTTTAGATTCTAAAGCACATCATATAGTCATTACCTTGCACAAGACGTTAATAGATAGATATTTATCATTTCCCTTGTCTTCACGTACCTCAGCATCAAGATCATCATAATACTCTTGTAGCACTATTAACAAATCATTAGGATCTAGTATCTTTTCCTTTCCCTCCATATTCTCCACCTCTATAGTAGTCATCACCCTTTTGTTGGGACATTGAGTTATTCGAAGCCCTTGCATTTGAAGCATTTGATTTGACACATTTTCCCACTTGTTGATCCCAGCATTGCTTGTCGGATATTAGCCCTTACAACCTCTTTTCCTTTTCCTAAAATTTCTCTCTCCTTATTAGTAATAGTTGTATTTGTGTCCACAACTTTATCAATTCCCTCTATTCCCTTTTGTTCAATCTGCTGCCTATCTAACCCATAAGCTTTTGTAGAAGTTCCATACCTATTATTCGCTGCTCTCCTTTATCTCTCCACTTTGAAAGCTAGCTAGATAACCTCATCAAAGGTGTCATGCCTGTAGAGCCCCACAATGCAGGCAATTTCATACTTTAACCCTGACATAAATCGTGCTAGGGCTTATTCAAGAGGTTCAACTGACCCACATCTGATCCTCAATGTCTCAAACTCCTGTACATACTCGTTAACTATTTTGCCTCCTTACCTCAATGTTTGGAGATGCATAAATGATGTGCTCAAAACCAAGTTCAAGCACAATCAAATGACTCAAGAAAACAAGTCACAATTAAATCACAAAACCGGTCCACTTAAGTAAACAATTCACGTAAAGACCCTTTGAAATTTAATGGGAAAATGTAGACCAAATGATTTAATTGCAATCCCTATTTGTAATATTCACCAAATGACAACAAAAGAATTAAAATCCACGTGAAATCAGAACAAAATGGATGGCATCAAAACCATGAATTACACTCTTCCTCCAATTCCAATTCACACCAACACTAAAGAACAATCAATCTCAAAAGAACAATCAATCTTAACAAGACAATTGTTCATGAATTACACTCACAATAATTCCAAGAAAGATTCAAATCCACCCTAGATATGACTCACTAGAGAAGAAATGAAAAACAACAAAGATGAAATCGATATGACTCACAATTCTCCTTTGTCGCACTCACCACAATTCCAATTTTTAGGTTGAAATTGAGAAGAGGTTTTGAACTAAGGATGAACCCTAATTCCACACGTGAAGTGCTAGGTTTAATCTACAAAATATGGCCTCCTCAAACCCTATTTTAAGCAAGTATTTATACTTGCTACTCCTAGGGTTAGAAAATGGTCAAAATTACAAGTTTGCCACTTTTAAGGTGGCTAGTCCTAAATGAAAATTACAAGGAAATGAAAGTGTCCCAAAACCAAATACAACCAAAATAGTTCATAAAACAATTACAAAGTACAAAATATCATAAGTCTTCATGAACCAATGCCTCGGAATGGAAAACAATCTCAGTGGGTCTTTAATTGTCACTCTGAAAATGTTTTGTGTCCATCAACTGTTGTAGGATATATTGGCATCCCATGGAGAATTATTATTGTACCTGTAAAATTATTTCTCGAATATTTATTAGAATAATAGACATAAAGTAAAATATGAGTGATTTGGATCATCATCCAAATCGAGTTCTGAAAATGTCGATGGTGCCAGAAATTTTCCCATCATCTCCTCGGGGCTTCTGAAAGATTTGCCCTCAAATCTAGAGGGTCTTTTTCTGGACTAAAACCTGATGTTTGGAATGGTTTGTTGGTTGAAAATCTGGAAGAACTATACGTGCTTTTGGCTAGTTCCTGGAAAGATCACACCTTAGACGGAAACAAAGGAGTCAATAAAATCCGAATACCATCCTTTTGAAACATATAAGTGTTTCTGAACCCATCATGTAACACATTTCTATCAAATAGCCATGGCCGACCCAGTAATAAATGAAATGCATACATAGGAAGCACATCGCAGATAATCTCATCATTATACCGATCTCCTATACTGATTGGTACCATTGCTCGTTGTGTAACATGCAAACTACCTCGGTTGTCCAACCAATGTACTTTATACAGGTTAGGATGAGAGCTAGTGGTTAATTGTAAGTTTTCTACCAATGCAGTATATATGACATTAGTACAACTACCACTATCAATGAAAAGCATACATAGGTTACCTCGAATCTGACAAGGTGTGTGGAATGGATTCTCCCTCTATATGTCCCTAGTATCTGGAGAAATAGTTATATCCCAGTGTATCACATTAATAGGTAAGTATTTTCCTCCCTTTTTATCCCTATGTGTTTCATCATGTTCATCATCATAATACTCCTGTAAGGCTAATGATGAGATCCATGATGAGAGTTAAGCCGGAAGAAGGAATGTGGATCCTCTTGAAGTGCCGCCTGGACCGATCACAAGAAGTCGAGCGAAACGATTCAAGGAAGCACTTAACGGGTTGATGAAGGTTGTCCATGAGGCTGGAAAGGATTGGAGCAATCATGAAGTTGGAACGGATTGGAACAAACATGGGAAGACCCTTGCTCTTATACAAGTCACATCGGACACGGGTTGAAGAGAGCGTGTACTTCCAAGGCACGGCCGTGTATGGAGTCAAGCAAATCCACAGAAAGGTACACGGGCAAAGTACATGGTCATGTAGACAGGCATGTATGTTGCCAGAAGTTGCATAGAAAGGTACACGGCCAAAGTACACGGTCGTGTACACGGGCGTGTATGTTGCTAGAAGTTGCATAGAAAGGTACACGGCCAAAGTACACGGTCGTGTACACGGCCGTGTATCCCCTGTCGGCCAGCTTATTCTGTTTTCGAGTTTTTACGCCACTTATCTAAATACGTCGTTTTTTACTTGTTTTACACGAATCGTAACCCTAGTATAAAAGCTCCTAGGGTTTAGAACAATACAGAATTTACATCTTTGAACATTAAACATATTTGAGAGGTACCTCTCTTGGTTCTTCAAGAACTAAGGTTCTTGTCTCGCTTATAGACAACGGGTCGCGGTTTCCACTTTAGGTGTTTAGGCGTCTTTAGGCAACGAATTCCGAACGTATTAGTATTGGGTTTCGTCACTGGTTGGCGTGGTTCGTATCAGTTTAGTATCAAAGCTTAGGTTTGTCAAAACATCAAGTTCGGTTGAGGAAGGTAATATCAAAAACCCTAACTCCAATCGTTCATATCAATTATCATATTCAATTTCGTAGTATTAATTGTCTTTTGATAGTGTAATATCGACTAGGCGATTGTTACAAAAAAAAAAAAAAGGAAGAATCACGACACAAAAAAAAAAGAGGAAAAGAAAAGAAAAGAAAAACGTGATCAAGAGCAATAACAAAGACAAAAAAAAAAAATCGATAGAAAGATAGAGGAAAATTTACGAACCCTAGAGTTGTTTTGAATTCTACGGAAGGGAATTGGTGTAGTACGGGTTAGTTCCAAGAGAATTGAGAAGAGGAAATTGGCGAGTTGATATCATCGTTGTTTGTGAGAATACACGAGTGACTGTGTGATATCATCATTTGAGCGAAACACGTAAGGGAGTGTATCATGAGGTTTAATCATACATATATTTGTGTTAGTACTAATCTTTTCTACAGAGACAATGTCGAGACAACATTCTCCTGAAGGTGAGAGGGGAAGGTTTGATGATAGGTTAGTAATTGAGGCGTTGAGGGGAGAAATGAAGAGGATGTTCCAAGAGGGAATGGAACAAATTCATGAGACGGTAGAGCAAAGACTAGAGCAATCCACAAACGTATTCCAAGGGCGTAAGAGGGAGAGTCGATCTAGGAGAGTACAAAGGGGTGGAGATGAAATGTCAGATGATGACTTTGATGAGCCTTCTGTTGGGAGTTATAGAGGTTACAGTGGTCGGAATAGAGGAACTAGGGATTAGGAAGATAGAGGAGATAGGAATAGAGAGGATGATCAATTGAGTAGCATAAAGATGAAGATTCCTCCTTTCCAAGGGAAGAATGATCTCTAGGCGTACTTAGAGTGGGAGAAAAAGGTGGAGATGGTGTTTGATTGTCACAACTATAGTGGGAGAAAGAAAGTAAAACTTGCTGCCATTGAATTTTCAGATTATGCTATAGTGTGGTGAGATCAATTAATGTTGAATAGAAGGAGGAGTGGCGAGCCGCCTATTGAGTCTTGGGAAGAGATGAAAAGAGTGATGAAAAAGTAGTTTGTGTCTGCGTATTACTATTGTGAATTGCATAACAAACTGCAAACTCTTAGGTAGGGAAGCCGAAGTGCAGATGAGTATTTCAAGGAGATGGAAGTCACTATGATTAGGGCAAATGTAGAGGAGGATAGAGAGGCTACAATGGCTAGGTTTCTTGCGGGGTTGAATAGAGAAATCCAAAATGTGGTTGAATTGTAGCATTATGTAAAATTGGAGGATATGGTTCACATGGCTATAAAGGTTGAGAACCATCACAAGAGGAGAGGTTGTAGTAATGCACGGTTGCAACAGGGTAATGGTTCATCCACTTGGAAGACTAATCAATGGAGGAAGGAAGAAAAGCCTTTACCCACCAAACCAAAAGGGGAGCTGAGGGAAGCGGGTTCTACTCGTAGTAATCAAGGTAACCCTGATTCTTCTACTTCTAGAAATTATGACATTAGATGTTTTAAATGTCAAGGTAGAGGCCATATTGCTAGTCAATGTCCAAATAGGCGTGTGATGATTTTGCGTGATGATGGAGAGTATGAGACAAAGGGGGATAGTGAAGAAGATGATATGCCTCCATTAGAGGATGCTAGTGATGATGAGGAGCCTGCAATGGGAAAGCTAGTGGCAGTAGTGAAGCGAGCGTTGAATGTACAGGTGAAGGAAGAAGAGGAGGTGCAAAGAGAGAATATATTTCATACTAGATGTTATCTAGGAGATCACATTTGTAGTTTGATCATTGATGGAGGGAGTTGCACCAATGTAGTGAGTAATTTTATTGTTAAGAGGCTAGGGCTCAAAACTGTTAGACACCCTAGTCCATATAAATGGCAGTGGTTGAATGATAGTGGTGAGACTAAGGTGAGTAAGCAAGCCTTGATTGGTTTTCGCATTGGTAGGTATGAGGATAAGGTGTTATGCGATGTAGTGCCAATGCAAGCATGTCATGTGTTGTTGGGGAGGCCATGGCAATTTGATAGGAAGGTTGTTCATGATGGCTTTTCTAACAAGTATATGCTTGTGTACCAAGGGAAAAGCTTTAATCTTAAACCTTTAACACCTAAGCAGGTGTATGAGGATCAGTTGCAGCTACAACAGTCTTTCGCAAAACATAAGGTGAGTGAAAAGCAGAGGGAGAGTGAGAGAGCAAAAGACAATGAGAAAGAAAAGGAATATAAAAGTCAAGATCAAAAGGAAAAAGAGAGGAAGGCTGGAAAGAGTGTGAGAGGCCAAGTTGAAGGGGAATCAACTTTGGTGGTGAGTGAAAAGGAGAGGGCAACCTTGCAAAAGGAGAGTTGTGTGGCAAGAGCGAGTGTAGTAAGGGGAGCGTTAGTGATGAGGCAACCTATGTTGTTGCTGGTTTTTAAGGAAACATGTTTGACTACAAACGACTTATCTAACTCTTTGCCTAGTGTGGTTGTATCTCTTGTGTAGGATTTTGAAGATGTCTTTCCTGAGGAGATTCCAAAGGGATTACCACCTATTCGTAGTATTGAGCACCAGATTGACCTTGTACCCGGAGCATCGATTCCAAACAAACTAACTTACAGGAGAAATCCAGAGGAGACAAAGGAACTCCAAAGGTAGGTCGATGAGTTAATGGAGAAGGGGTACGTGAGAGAGAGCATGAGTCCATGTGCAGTGCCTGTGATTTTGGTGCCTAAGAAGGATGGGACATGGAGAATGTGTGTTGACTGCCGTGCCATCAGCAACATCACGGTAAAGTATCGTCGTCCCATTCCTCGCTTAGATGATATGTTAGATGAGTTACATGGGTCTAGTGTCTTTTCTAAAATTGATCTGAAAAGTGGATATCACCAAATTAGAATGAAAGAAGGTGATGAATGGAAAACCGCATTTAAGACAAAATATGGATTATATGAGTGGTTAGTAATGCCTTTCGGTTTAACCAATGCACCTAGTACTTTTATAAGACTTATGAACCATGTTTTGAGGACATTTATTGGAAAATTTGTGGTTGTCTGTTTTGATGATATTCTTATTTATAGCAAAAGTTTGGAAGATCATATGTCGCACTTGAGGGATGTTTTAGAAGTGCTTCGAAAGGAACAATTATATGATAACCTCAAGAAGTGCACTTTTTGCACAGACAAACTTGTGTTTCTTGGTTTTGTTGTTAGTGCACAGGGAATATAGGTTGATGAAGAGAAGGTTCGTGCGATCTAAGAATGGCCTAGTCCAACCAATGTAAGTAATGTGCAGAGCTTCCATGGACTAGCGAGTTTTTATACGAGATTTGTGAAGGATTTCAACACCATTACAGCACCACTTACTGAGGTAATTAAGAAGAACGTGGGGTTCAACTGGGGAGTGATACGCTTAGAACGTATATATAAAATGGGATTGTAAATTGCAGCAAGTGCACTGGTCGTATCAAGTAATAGAGTGGTGAAACGTAAAGTTGTCGATCCCTCGAGGAACCAATAGAGTACTAGATCCATGGCAATTCTTATCAATATCTAGGTGATTAAAAAGGGGTTTTGAAATGTCTAATCTAAAAATTTAACTTAAAGCAACAAGGAGAATTTTATGAAGAATCTATCAATTATGAACAAGGGAAATTAGAATTCACCCTAGATTTGTTAATCAAATTGCTACCATGTTATATCAACTAGTGGTTATAAGGTTATTCAAGTGAGTTTAGAAAATCCTTTTTAGGGATGTTGACCGTAAATCAATTAGTCGGCTTCCGCGTCTCCAATTAACCGAGGAATCAAAATTATGTTCATACACCTCTCGATGCTACAAACAACTAATGCCCTAAATCAATTAACCCTAATCCCTTAGTGATTAATTAACAAAAAACATTGCATTGCGCCCTCCATAAACTCTAATTAAACCAATTATCGCAACTCTCGTATTGACAATCAATCTAATTAAGAATTCCTAACAAATCTTAATCAACTCCCGTATCAAAAGGATTTCTAACAATTATAATCAAAGACCAATTATAATTGAAATCAAAGGAATTGCAATCATGAATAATCCTAATAATTCCTAATCATATAACATGGCTACAATTATCCTTTTAACATTCTAGGGTTTCATCCAATTTCCCACAAGGATGATTTAGAACATTATAGTATGAATTGCATAAAAACAATTGAAATAAATAGGTGCAATGGAATTCATATTAAACAGCAAGAATAAACTAATAAATGGCATAAAAGAAAATAAAGTAAATGAAACAATTGCTATAATCTTCAAGAGCTTCAATCTTCCAAAATGATTCCTCGAATTCTTCAATTGAAAGCAAACTTCAGCAAAATAACTTTCTTTCTTGAATTTAAAAATTGGAATAACATGAAATGTAAAGGAATTAAAGAGAATATAAAATCCTAAAGTTCCTAAGGGAATTCTAATGATTTCAAAGAAAGACAAAGGATGCTAAACAAAGAATCAAAACAAAAGGATTCTAAACAAAAAAAGGATGCTCCCAAGGTTCACACAAGGGGTCTATTTATAGATCCAAAGAGGAGGGGGATAAGGTTGATCTGATGAGGATTTGAGTCAGCAAATTAATTAAGATACGATTTTGGAGAGATTTTCGCAATGGATATCTGGGGAGTAATGAAGGCCGGTGGCCTTGAATGTAGGCCGACTTTAAGGCCGGCGGCTTTAATGCTTTTTGAGGCCGGTTTAATATAGGCCGGCGGCTTTAATGCTTTTTGAGGCCGGTTTAATATAGGCCGGCGGCCTTGAATGTAGGCTGGCCCAAAGCCGGCGGCCTTCAATGCAATCCTCCGCTCACTTCTTCAATTTTGTGAAAAACTCCTCCAATTAACTTGTAATTTACTTTTGGGTCCTCAAAACTTGTATTTTCTCAATAAAAACCATTAAGTATCATTTCTTTATATTTTCTTATAATATTGAAATAAATTTAATATAAGTCCAAAAGAAAATATAAGTATAATGTGATCTTATCAACATCCCTACACTTGAACTTTTGCTTGTCCTCAAGCAAAATAATTGATTTAAACAAGAGAAATCCATCATTGAACTTCTGGTGCCCATTGTTCTGACCATGCTGAAATTTGTAACTAGTATATCTAGTTGAAATTTAGTAGTTAATCTAAATACAACAGATTTTTAATCCCAGTGTTTAACAATAGAAAACAATACTTAGTCCATAAGGAAAAACATTCATTTAAACTTCATTGGTTATTAGCAAGTATCATCTCCGTCAATTTTACTTCTCTAAACAAGATAACAAGGAGTGAAAGCATATGGTATCCATTTTTTCCTAGAATTTCTCCCTTTTTTTTTTATTTATTTTCCTTAATTGACAGCGGAGTGAGACTTCACTCTTCTGAGGGACCAAAGCTCGCCCTTGTCAACCTGGCTTTCATTAAGGTGCTAAATTTTTGCCTTTCCGCCCTTCTTGTTATTGTGAGTTCATTGAGTCAGCACATCCTGGGCTCATCGCCTAAGTGACCAGGTTTTAAAGGGACCCCTACGAACTCTTTCTCACACTAACATTTAAGATTGGTTACTCTTAACTCACTTTCCTGAGTTATTGGAGTAAAGGCTCTCTTTTTCTTTTTTTTCTTTTTTTTTTCTTTTTTTTTAAAATTTATTTATTTATTATTAAGGGATCACTAAGTAAAATATTTCCTTTACCTCTTTTACTAGGTGTTAAGGTATTCTCAAAGAAATTTCAAGAGAGATTTATCCCAACCAATTTTTCCTTGAAGTAAACTTGCTTGTTTTTTCAACTTCAGGACTCAATCTCAAGTTCAATGGCTAAACATAGAGTAAACCTCGTTCTCTAGAAATTTTACTATTAAATTTTAACTATGCAAAATAGTCACAACAGTTGGCGAGTAGGGCACCAATTTAAGTCAATTTCAGGATTTCATTGGCGATAAACACTTAAGGACATAAATAAAGCATGGGATTTGTAAGCTCATGATGTGTGCAATCATTATACTTCTACATTTATAATCCCTTCCCCACACTTAAATTGGACAATGTCCTCATTTGTTCCTAATACATCATAAAATTAAGGAAAAGAATGTCAATGTAGAAATTGAAATACTGGTACTTCCCTAGTGTAAAATTGTTCATCAGGAAGAAAATTCCTCCCAAAATGTCTATCATCCTTGGAGTGTCTTGAATGCACCGGCGGCTCTTATCCAGCCTTGAATTAGTTTTTCTTTTTTTTTTTTTTTTACGAAATTAAAACACTAGTGTATATACTTATTAAGCATGGGCTGCCTCCCATGAAGCGCTTAGTTTATAGTCGCTAGCCCGACTTTTCCAATTCAAGTTCTTGAATCTCCTAAATCAACAATTGTGGCATTTCTATCAACATGTTCCTCTTCATAGTAATGTTTGAGAAGGTAACCGTTTACCTTGAAAGTATGGTTGTCTTCTGCCTTCAACTCAACTGCACCATAAGGAAACACATTAACAATTTCAAATGGTCCAGACCATCGTGATTTCAACTTACCTGGGAATAGCTTCAATCGAGAGTTGTATAATAAGACTCTTTGACCAAGTAAGAACTCTCGCTGTAAGATGTTCTTATCATGCCATCGCTTTGCTCTCTCCTTGTAAATTCTCGCATTTTCATATGCTTCCTCTCTCATCTCGGCCATTTGATTCAATTGGAGCAACCTCTTTTCACCTGCAGCCTGCAACTCAAAGTTAAGGTATTTTATGGCCCAGTATGCCTTGTGCTCAAGCTCTACGGGTAGGTAACATGATTTACCATAAACAATCTTGTAGGGGGACATTCCAATAGGTGTTTTGAAAGCTGTTCTATAAGCCCACAATGCATCATCAAGTTTTAAAGACTAATCCTTTCGGGATGCATTGACAGTTTTCTCTAAGACTCGCTTAATTTCCCTATTGGATACCTCAACCTGTCCACACGTTTGTGGATGATAAGGGGTGGCAATTTTGTGAGTAACTCCATATTTTAATAATAATTTCTCAAATTGCCTGTTACAAAAATGTGTTCCCCCATCACTTATTATAGCTCTAGGTACCCCAAATCTTGAAAATATATTCTTTTTCAAAAATTTAATGACAACCCTGCTGTCATTAGTTTGTAGAGCAACTGCCTCTACCCATCTCGAAACATAATCAACAGCTAAAAGAATATATTTGTTTGAAAAAGATGAGGGAAAAGGACCCATAAAATCGATTCCCTAAACATCAAAAAGTTCAATTACAAGTATATTATTTTGTGGTAATTCATGTCTTCTTGAAATATTGCTAGTTCTTTGGCATTGAGCACAAGTCATAATGAAGTTCCTGCAATCATGAAACAAATTGGGCCAATAAAATCCGCAAGATAAAATTTTTGCTGCTGTTCTTTCTGCCCCAAAGTGACCTTTTGTTTCTTTGGAGTGACAGTACTGTATTATGCTAAGCTGTTCAATTTTAGGAACACATCGTCTAATTACTTGGTCAGCACAGGATTTAAACAAATACGGCTCATCCCAAAAATAATACTTCACATCATGCAAAAATTTCTTTTTCTGTTGGAATGACAAACCATATGGTATGATTTTTCTAACCAAGTAATTAACTATGTCGGCATACCAAGGTAATTCATGGATGTCTATTGCATGCAAATGCTCATCAGGGAATTTTTCATTGATGGGTGGTTCTAAACAATCATATTCCAAACGTGATAAATGATCAGCAACCACATTTTCACTTCCCTTTTTATCTTTAATTTCTAAGTCAAATTCTTGCAACAATAGAATCCAACGAATTAACCTGGGTTTAGCATCAGATTTAGCAAATAAATACTTAAGAGCAGCATGATCTGTGTATACTATTACTTTAGAACCTATCAAGTAAGACCTAAACTTGTCACAAGCAAATATCACTGCTAACAGCTCTTTCTCTATTGTGGCATAGTTTTTCTGGGCCTCGTTCAAGGTTCTACTTGCATAGTATATAGCATGAAAGATCTTACCTCTTCTTTGCCCTAGTACTACCCCCACGACATAGTCAGTAGCATCACACATCAGCTCAAATGGACGCTCCCAATTTAGTGCAACAATCACTGGTGCAGAGCTAAGCTTCTCCTTCAATATATTGAATGCCTGCAAACAATTTTCATCAAACACAAAAGTAGAATCTTTTTCAAGTAAATTACACAGAGGTCTAGAGATTTTAAAGAAGTCCCTGATAAATCTCCTGTAGAAGCCAGCATGTCCTAAGAAGCTCCTAACTCCTTTTACTGAAGTGGGTGGTGGCAACTTCTCTATTACTTCCACTTTTGCCTTGTCAACTTCAATCCCTTTTTCTGACACCTTGTGACCTAGCACTATTCCCTCTCGTACCATAAAATGGCATTTCTCCCAATTCAGAAGTAGGTTAGTTTCCTTACATCTTTTAAGCACACAGCCTAAATTTTTCAGACATGATTCAAATGACTTCCCAAAAATAGAGAAGTGATAGGAATAAAAATCCGACAAGACTTATCATTAGGGCAATAACTAAAGGATTTCGAATCTTGGCGATGAGGACCCATTTTGAGCAAATCGACCCTGGAATTATTCGTTTACTAACCTCTTTTATCTTATTCATGTATTTTATATTCCAACAGGAATACTTATCATGCTTTACAGGGCAATGGACAAACTCACTTAAACTCAGCTTGTGGGTTATCCATGGACCGACTTGAACCGGCGATGAGTTGGGCCGATGGATCTTATAGAAGACCGGCATCTTGAAGAGCATTTCTTTTATGTATTTTTCATTTTTATGAACTATTTTTGGTTGTATTTGGTTTTGGGACACTTTTATTTTCTTGTAATTTTCATTTAGGGTTAGCTACCTTACAAGTGGCAAACTTGTAATTTTAAGCACTTTTTAACCCTAGGAGTAGCAAGTGTAAATACTTGCTTAAGAGAGGGTTTGAGAAGGCTAATTTTGCAGAAAAACACTTCACATTTTCGTGAGAGGGCTTAGGGTTTCCTAATTCCGAAATTCTCTTATCAATTTCAATCCCAAGAGTTGAAATTGTGGCGAGTGCAACAATTGGAATTTGTGAGTCATATCAATTCCTACTTGTTGTGATTTCTTTTCTTCTCTAGTGTGTTGTATCTAGGGTTGATTAGAGATAGTTCTTGGTCAGATTTACATCTTATTGTACACGAATTCTTGTGATTATTTGAAGTATTTATCATTTGATTTGGGATCATCATTGAAAGTTACACTTGAAAACGTGAATTTCTCCATTTGGAAAAGGATTGTTTTGTTACGGTTTCTCCTTGTCAAATTAAGGTTTTATTTGCGTGGATTATATGATATTAGAGTGTTATTAGAAGCCATTTCCATTGTGGTATTCAGATTCTATCATTAGTAGATTGAATTTCATCATTTCAACATTAGGGTTCATTTGAAAAGTGCCATTTTTTTGGATCCGATTTTTCCTAGACTTGAGATATCTTTTCTTAAGTCTTTTGGATGTGCTTTTAAGTGTGTTTAGGCACATCATCTTTTTGGTATCAGAGCTCTTGTTGAGAGAAGGGAATTGGTTGTATTCAATTTCGTGGAAGTGATCAACAATTAGGGTTGATCAAGTGGAAAAAAACGCAATTGTGTAGTTGTTGTTGTTGTTGTAGTTTGAGATTGCGAAATTGCTTTGGATTGGGATTTGATTTGCTAATTGTTGGAGTTGGATTGGGAAGGTTGTTGTATCTTCTTGAGACTAATTATTTTCGTGGAGGGGAAGAAGAATATAAGTGTTGTTAATTCAACAATTTTGTGAAATTTAAAAAAAAAAAAATTGCCTTTTCTTACCGTGACTAGCTTTTTACGTGGAGGAGGTTGTGAAGCTTGTTGTTGTAATTCCTTTTTGAAAATTTTGAATTGGGGAAGTATATTTTGCAGATTGTATTGAGTTTGATTAGAAAGGATTTATTTGAATTCAAACATATGCAATTAAGTTGTGGGAGTTAATGATTGCTATTTGAATTTGAATTCATTGTTACCAATTGAGGAAGGCTTGCAATAAGTGAAGTTGTTTGAATTTCAAATTGAAATTGCTGCCTATTATGTTGTGAGTTGCGGTTAGAACTTGTGGGGAGTGAGGTATATTTTGTTATTATTTCCTTAGAAGTGGAGTATATTTGTTGTTGTAGCCATTTGTTATCATTGCCGTGGAAGTAGAGTGTAATTTGTTGTTGTTGCCGTGGGTGTTGTGATGAAGTGAGTGCACCGTGATTGAGGTGTGTGTGGTGGTGCAAATTTGTGGAGTTTTGTATAGTGTAAGGTGCTACACATTGTGGTTATTTGAAGTGTGAAATCAAGGCAAGAAAAGGAAGGTTGAGTAGTAGAATTTAAAATTCAAACAACTCATTAAAGTGTGAAAGTAATTGAACTAGTTACTTAAATACTTGTTGTTGAATTTAATTCTATCTACTTGAAAGTAGTTGAGTGTACTTCATTTGTGGCTTGGTTGTGTACTTGAACCTTGGAAGTGTGAAGATAATTATTGTATTGTTGGATTTGAGTACAATCATGTCTAATGAAATGTTTCATTATGCTAACATGTTGCATCGGGACATGACTTCTTTTCAAACCATTGATGAGGGACAAAGAGAAAACTTGTTCCATACTTCTTGTAGGGTACAAGGAAACTTGTGTGCAATTATTATTGATGGCGGTAGTTGTACTAATGTTGTAGCTGCATCATCAGTATCGAAGTTAAAACTTGAAACTATCCCACATCCCAAACCCTACACATTACATTGGTTGAATGATCAAGATGGTCTTTATGTAACCCAAAGGGCTAAGGTACCCTTCAGTATAGGGGACAAGTACTATGGTGAGCTTGAATGTGATATTCTTCCTCTTTGTGCATCCCATATATTACTTGGTAGACCATGGTTGTATGACAGGATGGTATTACATGATGGGTATAGACATACTTATATGTTTAAAAAGGATAGTAAACGTATAGTATTGAACCCTATGTCACCATCAGAGGTCCAGGAGATGCAAAAACAGATAAAACAACCATCACAGAATCTTGAGGACCATAGCCACATGATCAGACCTTCAGAGGACCAAAAAGTGCAGACACGGGTATGCCAACCTTCAAAGGTTCTTGAGGGCTCTAGTGACATGAGCCGACCCTTAGAGCATAAAATTTGTCAAACACCGATGTGCCAACCTTTAGAGGATCCTGATGATCATAGTCAGACGAGCAGACCACCAGAGAGCCAGACTGTTCAGAGATAGTTATGTTCACCTTCAGAGGTTTTAGAGGGTAATGAGCAGTTGGGCCAACCATTAGAAGACCATGAAGATCAGCGACATACAGATGAGTTAGAAAAGGAGGATACAATATCAGTGAAATGGGTTGAGATAGGGGACACCTCAGTGGACAATGGGTCATTATTTGTGTTGCAGATGAGATACATCCTGGAAATGGAAGAGCGAAGACAATCACCACCTGTGGTATTTCAGATTTTGGGATTCTGCAGCAATATTTCTTCAGATGGTTTGCTAGGAGGAAACGAAGTCTCTACTGCATTTGATCTACCAGATTTGAGGACAAATCTTTTTGAGGCCCAAGGAGATGATAGGAATAAAAATCCGACAAGACTTATCATTAGGGCAATAACTAAAGGATTTCGAATCTTGGCGATGAGGACCCATTTTGAGCAAATCGACCCTGGAATTATTCGTTTACTAACCTCTTTTATCTTATTCATGTATTTTATATTCTAACAGGAATACTTATCATGCTTTACAGGGCAATGGACAAACTCACTTAAACTCAGCTTGTGGGTTATCCAAGGACCGACCTGAACCGGCGATGAGTTGGGCCGATGGATCTTATAGAAGACCGGCATCTTGAAGAGCATTTCTTTTATGTATTTTTCATTTTTATGAACTATTTTTGGTTGTATTTGGTTTTGGGACACTTTTATTTTCTTGTAATTTTCATTTAGGGTTAGCTACCTTACAAGTGGCAAACTTGTAATTTTGAGCACTTTTTAACCCTAGGAGTAGCAAGTATAAATACTTGCTTAAGAGAGGGTTTGAGAAGGCTAATTTTGCAGAAAAACACTTCACATTTTCGTGAGAGGGCTTAGGGTTTCCTAATTCCAAAATTCTCTTATCAATTTCAATCTCAAGAGTTGAAATTGTGGCGAGTGCAACAATTGGAATTTGTGAGTCATATCAATTCCTACTTGTTGTGATTTCTTTTCTTCTCTAGTGTGTTGTATCTAGGGTTGATTAGAGATAGTTCTTGGTCAGATTTACATCTTATTGTACACGAATTCTTGTGATTATTTGAAGTATTTATCATTTGATTTGGGATCATCATTGAAAGTTACACTTGAAAACGTGAATTTCTCCATTTAGAAAAGGATTGTTTTGTTACGGTTTCTCCTTGTCAAATTAAGGTTTTATTTGCGTGGATTATATGATATTAGAGTGTTATTAGAAGCCATTTCCATTGTGGTATTCAGATTCTATCATTAGTAGATTGAATTTCATCATTTCAACATTAGGGTTCATTTGAAAAGTGCCATTTTTTTGGATCCGATTTTTCCTAGACTTGAGATATCTTTTCTTAAGTCTTTTGGATGTGCTTTTAAGTGTGTTTAGGCACATCAAGAAGTCATCCATAAATATTTCAATAAAATTCTCTAACATGTCAGAAAATATAGACATCATACACCTCTGAAAAGTAGCAGGTGCATTACAGAGACCAAAGGGCATTCTTCTAAATGCAAAAGTACCATAGGGACAAGTAAATGTGGTTTTCTCCTGATCCTCGGACGCTATATGAATTTGATTATACCCAGAATAACCATCAAGGAAACAGTAATAATCATGCCCTGCGAGTTTTTCTAACATCTGATCAATGAAAGGTAAGGGAAAGTGGTCTTTACGGGTGGCATCATTCAATTTTCTATAATCTAAGCAAACTCGCCACCCTGTCACAGTACGGGTTGGGATCAATTCGTTGGCATCATTCTTTACCACAGTCATGCCACCTTTCTTTGGTACAACTTGGACAGGACTAACCCATTTACTATCAAAAATTGGAAAAATAATGCCTGCATCTAACAATTTAAGAACTTCCTTTTTTACAACTTCCTTAAGAGTTGGGTTAAGTCTTCTTTGTGGTTGTACTGTAGGTTTACACTCAG
Organism: Laguncularia racemosa; assembly: GCA_037954665.1. Classification (NCBI taxonomy): domain Eukaryota; kingdom Viridiplantae; phylum Streptophyta; class Magnoliopsida; order Myrtales; family Combretaceae; genus Laguncularia; species Laguncularia racemosa. The sequence continues at coordinate 2,271,584 of JBBMOL010000121.1, forward strand.
CTTCAAGAAATATCCTATGATTACAAATTGAAGGGCTAATTCCCTTAATATCCACAATGGTCCACCCGATAGCTTCCTTATGTTCTCTAAGAACATCCAAAAGTTGTTGCTCTTGGTCACCTATCAAAGAAGAAGAAATGATAATTGGCAAAGTATCATTTGTTCCAAGATAAGCATACTTTAAATGACCAGGCAAAGGTTTAAGTTCAAGCACCGGGGGTTGTGTCAATGACGGCATCGGTCTCTTCTCAGTGGTCCCCAGCTCCTCATAGTGTCGAGTCTTGAATTCATAAACTTGTTCAGCACGTTCTTCTTGGGGTTCATCCTCATCATCACTCCAATCATCTAAATCCCTAAGAATTGACTCCATCGTGTCTACACCTGCATTCTCTTCCATGAACTCAGAGGAAAGTTCATCAACACTATCAATAGTGTAACAGGATTTACAGTCATCAAATTTCTTTGTAGCCTCATACACATTAAACGTGACTTGTTCATCCATAACTCTTAAAGTAAGCTTACCTTGTTCCACATCAATTAAGGCTTTACCTGTTGCAAGGAATGGTTTGCCAAGGATCATGGGTACCTCTTTATCCTCCTCCATCTCCAAGACTATAAAGTCAACTGGAAAGATGAATTTATCTACTTTTACTAGGACATTTTCCACAATCCCTCTTGGGTATTTGATGCTCCTATCAGCAAGTTACAAGGTAACATGAGTTCCCTTGCACTCTCCAAGTCCCAATTTCCTAAAAATAGATAGAGGCATTAAATTTATACTTGCACCAGAGTCAATAAGAACTTTATCAAAATGAAAATTGCCTATGGTGCAAGGAACAGTAAAACTCCCCTGATCTCTTTGTTTTCTTGGCAAATTAGGTACATCATTCTGTAAGATCATTAAACATTCCCTTGTAAGCATCACCGGTTCATTCCCTTCAATCTTCCTCTTCTTTGTGAGTAAATCCTTCTTGAACCTAGCATATGATGGCATCTGCTGAAGTGCTTCTGCAAAAGGAATGTTAATTTGCAATTTTTTAGTCTTCTAAAAATTTAGCAAATTGTGAACCCAATTGTTGTTGCTTCAGTCTTCCTGGGAAAGGAATAGGAGGATCATATGCTTTCACTTTTGCTGAATTTTTCTTTGGTTCCTCTTCCTTTTGTTTCCCTTTATCTTTCTCTAAGTTAACCTCCTCTTCCTCAAATTTCTTATCAACTAATTCCTTACCACTTCTTAGCATAATAGCATTTACACCCTTAGGATTCTGCTCAGTATTACTAGGTAAAGACCCAGATGGTCTATTACTAAACTGTTGAGACATTTGACTCAGCTAATTTTCAAGATTCCTAATGGTGGCTTGTTGACTTTGCAACATTGTGTCAGTCTTTTGCATATAACTTATCATGAGTTCTTCCATTTTAGACTGACCTTGCTGAGAAGAGGTATTATGATTAGGATACTGTTGATGGGGAGTATTATGATTAGGACCTTGCTTTTGAAATCTAGGGGGTTTAAGTACATTGTTATCATTTCTCCATGAGAAATTTGGATGATTACGCCACCCTGGATTGTAGGTGTTTGAATAAGGTCCTTGATTTCCTCTTTGGAAATTGTTGACAAAATTTACTTGCTCTCCATGAGATGAGGAGGAAAAGTTTCCAGATGGGCACTCAAGAGTTGAGTGTGGTCCTGAGCATAACTCACAACAAGAAATTTGATTAACATTGAAAGAAGGTGTAAAGGTGAGTTTACTTACTTCGGCGGTAAGAGCAGAAATCTGAGCTGTTAAGGTGTCCATGTCATTGACAGATGCCACTCTAGACTTACCTCTTTCATGTTGCCAATTATGTGCACTAGAGGCCATTTCATCTATCAAAGCACTAGCCTCATCATATGTCTTACTCATTAGTGCACCACCAGAAGCAGCATCTACCAGAGATCTCAATGTGTCATCTAAACTGAGATAGAATATCTCAATAAAGAGATTATCTGGTAATCCATGATGGGGGCATTTTCTAATTGCCTCCTTGAATCTTTCCCATGCTTCATAAAGTGATTCACCACTAAACTTACTGAAGTTTGTGATGTCATTTCTTAACCTAGCAGTTCTAGTTGGTGGAAAAAATCTCCTTAAAAATTTAGATGAGAGATCTACCCAAGTGGTTACAGAGTCTTGTGGCAATGAATTGTACCAAGCCCTAGCTTTTTCTCTAAGTGAAAACGAAAAAAGTTGTAGCCTAATTACATCATCAGATACATTATTCATTTTCACTGTATTACAATATTGAAGAAATACTGCAATATGCTCATAAGGACTCTCATTTGGATATCCTCCAAATTGATTTGATTGAACCATTTGAACGAGTGCTGGTTTTAACTCGAAATTATTAGCCTGAATGGTTGGTCTTCTTATTGCAGGACCTGAAACAACAGGTATCGTGTATTCCCGAAGTGCTCTACCAACACCCTGAATCCGATTGTTGTTCTCATCGGCCATGTTCTCTTCTTCCTTTCTTCTCTACTCTCTTCTAAGTTGTCGCAAGGTGCGTTCTATCTCAAGATTAATTGGTAGAAGTTCAGCACTTCTACTCTTGCGCATAAAAAGAACCTTAAAGAGAATGGAAAACGATCACACAATGATAAGAAAAATTAAATAACAAAATAATTGTGCCTAAATTTCCAAAAGAATTACGAAATCTAATATCTATTAGTTCCCCGGCAATGGCGCCAAAAACTTGATACGCTCAGAACATATATATAAAATGGGAGCGTAAATTGCAGCAAGTGCACTGGTCGTATCAAGTAATAGAGTGGTGAAAAGTAAAGTTGTCGATCCCTCGAGGAACCAATAGAGTACTAGATCTATGGCAATTCTTATCAATATCTAGGTGATTAAAAAGGGGTTTTGAAATGTCTAATCTAAAAATTTAACTTAAAGCAACAAGGAGAATTTTATGAAGAATCTATCAATTATGAACAAGGGAAATTAGAATTCACCCTAGATTTGTTAATCAAATTGCTACCATGTTATATCAACTAGTGGTTATAAGGTTATTCAAGTGAGTTTAGAAAATCCTTTTTAGGGATGTTGACCTTAAATCAATTAGTCAGCTTCCGCGTCTCCAATTAACCGAGGAATCAAAATTATGTTCATACACCTCCCGATGTTACAAACAACTAATGCCCTAAATCAATTAACCCTAATCCCTTAGTGATTAATTAACAAGAAACATTGCATTGTGCCCTCCATAAACTCTAATTAAACCAATTATCGCAACTCTGGTATTGACAATCAATCTAATTAAGAATTCCTAACAAATCTTAATCAACTCCCGTATCAAAAGGATTTCTAACAATTATAATCAAAGACCAATTATAATTGAAATCAAAGGAATTGCAATCATGAATAATCCTAATAATTCCTAATCGTATAACATGGCTACAATTATCCTTTTAACATTCTAGGGTTTCATCCAATTTCCCACAAGGATGATTTAGAACATTATAGTATGAATTGCATAAAAACAATTGAAATAAATAGGTGCAATGGAATTCATATTGAACAGCAAGAATAAACTAATAAATGGCATAAAAGAAAATAAAGTAAATGAAACAATTGCTATAATCTTCAAGAGCTTCAATCTTCCAAAATGATTCCTCGAATTCTTCAATTGAAAGCAAACTTCAGCAAAATAACTTTCTTTCTTCAAACTAAAATTTGGAATAACATGAAATGTAAAGGAATTAAAGAGAATATAAAATCCTAAAGTTCCTAAGGGAATTCTAATGATTTCAAAGAAAGACAAAGGATGCTAAACAAAGAATCAAAACAAAAGGATTCTAAACAAAAAAAGGATGCTCCCAAGGTTCACATAAGGGGTCTATTTATAGATCCAAAGAGGAGGGGGATAAGGTTGATCTGATGAGGATTTGAGTCAGCAAATTAATTAAGATACGATTTTGGAGAGATTTTCGCAATGGATATCCGAGGAGTAATGAAGGCCGGCGGCCTTGAATGTAGGCCGGCTTTAAGGCCGGCGGCTTTAATGCTTTTTGAGGTCGGCGGCTTTAATGCTTTTTGAGGCCGATTTAATATAGGTCGGCGGCCTTCAATGCAATCCTCCGCTCGCTTCTTCAATTTTGTGAAAAACTCCTCCAATTAACTTGTAATTTACTTTTAGGTCCTCAAAACCTGTATTTTCACAATAAACACCATTAAGTATCATTTCTTTATATTTTCTTATAATATTGAAATAAATTTAATATAAGTCCAAAAGAAAATATAAGTATAATGTGGTCTTATCAGGGAGAGCAACAAGAGAAGGCCTTTCAGACGCTTAAAAATAAGTTGACTCAGGTGCCATTACTTGCTTTACCTAACTTTGCTAAAACGTTTGGTGTGATGCTTCAGGATTAGGTATTGGAGCAATGCTTATGCAGGAGAGAGGACCGATTGCATTCTTTAGCGAGAAGCTAAGTGGGGCGACCTTGAATTACCTACCCTACTTACGACAAGGAGCTATATGCATTGGTTCAAGCCTTGGAGACATGGCAACATTACCTTTGGCCAAAAGAGTTTGTGATCCACACTGATCATGAATCTTTGAAGTACTTGAAGGGGCAACATAAGCTGAACAAAAGACATGCTCGTTGGGTGGAGTTCATCGAAACATTTCCATATGTTATCCATTACAAGCAAGGTAAAGAGAATGTCGTCGTTGATGCACTTTCTAAAAGGTATACTCTTATCGCTACTCTTAGTTCTAGACTTCTTGGTTTTGAGCACATTACGGAGTTATATGCTGCTGATCGAGATTTTTGTGAGGAGTATGTGCAATGTGAGAAGAGTGGGCATGGAAAATTTTATAAACATGAAGGATTCTTGTTTAGGGATAGTAAACTATGTATTCCACTTTGTTCTTTGAGAGAATTACTAGTGAGGGAGTCTCATGGAGGAGGTTTAATGGGACACTTTGGAGTGGCTAAAACCTTAGGGGTATTTCAGAAACACTTCTATTGGCCTCACATAAAATGAGATGTTGAGAGGATTTGTGAGCGATGTGTCACATGTAAGCAAGCGAAATCTAGAGTCCAACCTCAAGGGCTTTACACCCCACTTCCCATTCCTCATGAGCCTTGGGTAGATATTTCTATAGATTTTGTGTTAGGTTTACCCAGGTCTAGACATGGTCGAGATTCTGTTTTTGTAGTTGTTTATAGATTCTCTAAAATGGCACATTTCATTCCTTGTCACAAAACGGATGATGCTTGTAATATTGCTAATTTATTCTTTAGGGAAGTTGTGCGATTACATGGTATGCCTAGAACAATTGTATTAGATAGGGATGCTAAGTTCTTAAGCTACTTTTGGAAGACTTTGTGGGCTAAGTTAGGAATTAAGTTATTGTTTTCTACTACTTGTCATCCACAGACTGATGGTCAAACTGAGGTAGTGAATCGAACTTTATCTACTTTATTGAGGGCTATAATTAAAAAGAATATTAAAAGTTGGGAGGATTGTTTGCCGCATGTTGAATTTGCCTATAACCGTACAGTGCATTCTCCTACTAAATTTTCTCCTTTTGAAATTGTGTATGGTTTTAATCCACTAACTTCTTTGGATTTATCACCTTTGCCTATTTCTGAGTATGTTAATTTAGATGGCAAGAAGAAGGTCGAATTTGTTCAACAGATCCATGAGAAGGCAAGGCAGAACATTGAGCGACGAACAGAGCAGTATGTGAAATAAGCCAACAAGGGTCATTGACAAGCTGTTTTTGAACCTGAAGATTGGGTTTGGGTTCACATGCGCAAAGAGCGGTTTCCCGTGTAGCGTCGATCTAAACTACTTCCTAGAGGCGATGGACCATTTCAAGTTCTTAAGCGCATCAATGACAATGCATACAAGATAGATTTGTCTGGTGAGTATGAAGTAAGTGCCACATTTAATGTTACTGATCTGAGTCCTTTTGATGTAGGTGACGATTTGAGGACAAATCCTTTTCAAGAGGAGGGGAATGATGAGATCCATGATGAGAGTCAAGCTGGAAGAAGGAATGTGGATCCTCTTGAAGTGCCGCCTAGACCGATCACAAGAAGTCGAGCGAAACAATTCAAGGAAGCACTTAACAGGTTGATGAAGGTTGTCCATAAGGCCGGAAAGGATTGGAGCAATCATGAAGTTGGAACAGATTGGAACAAACATAGGAAGACCCTTGCTCTTATACAAGTCACACCGGACACAGGTTGAAGAGGGCGTGTACTTTCAAGGCACAACCGTGTATGGAGTCAAGCAAATCCACAGAAAGGTATACGACCAAAGTACACGGTTGTGTACACGAGCGTGTATGTTGCCAGAAGTTGCACAAAAAGGTACACGGTCGTGTACACGGGCGTGTATGTTGCTAGAAGTTGCACATAAAGGTACACGGTCGTATACACGGCCGTGTATCCCCTACCGGCCAGCTTGTTCTGTTTTCGCGTTTTTACACCACTTATCTAAACTACGTCGTTTTGGACTTGTTTTACATGAATTGTAACCTTAGTATAAAAGCTCCTATGGTTTAGAACAATACAAAATTTACATCTTTGAACATTAAACATATTTGAGAGGCACCTCTCTTGGTTCTTCAAGAACTAAATCGAACTTATCTGATTGATTTCCGTGGCGTTCGTCCCGACTTATCAATCGGTCTTTCATCCCGATTGTGGCGTCTTCATTTTATACCAAGGTTCTTGTCTCGCTTATAGACAACGGGTTGTGGTTTCCACTTTAGGTGTTTGGGCATCTTTAGGCAACGAATTCCGAACGTATTGGTATTGGGTTTCGTTACGGGTTAGCGTGGTTCGTATTAGCTAAGGATAAATCTGTAGGCTCGACAGTCTCTTCCTCATCATCTTCCTCGTTACCCTCCATGACAGTCATCACCCTTTTATTGGGACACTACGTAGCTATATGTCCAAATCCCATGCATTTGAAACATTTAATCTGGCACATCTTCCCATTGGTTGACCCTTGTACCATTTGCCCCAAATCAGATCCAACTACCTCTTTACCTTTCCTAGAAACATTTTTCTCCTTTTCTGTAGTAGGGATAATTTCGTCTACAACCCTGAAATGCTCACCTGCTCCCTTTGACCCATCCAACTAACCAACAACCCCCATAGGCTTTGAATTAGTGCTGGGCCTGCTCTTAGTAACCTGGAATGAATAGGATTGCTTCTGTCTTTCCACTTTCAAGGCTAACTGTATAGCCTCATCAAGTGTACTATATCTCTGAAGCTCAACTACACAAGCTATCTCATACTTCAACCCAGATACAAAACGTGCTAAGGTTTGTTCAGGAGGCTCAATTGACCCACATCTGATCACTAGTGTCTCAAACTCCTGTACATAGTCATCCACTGTTTTACCCCCCCTGTCTTAGTGTCTGGAGATGCATAAATAACTCATGCCTGTAGTGTTTTGGTACAAACCCTTTCCTCAAAACTCATTTCATGTCTCTCAAAGTGTGTATTTTGGTCTCTCCATCCCTTCGCCTACTGATCACTATATTTTTCCACCACAAAGCGGCATACCCTGTGAACTCTACAGCTGCAAGACGTACCCTAGAGTCATCATCAATCTCATAACACTCGAAAAGACCCTCAACTTGGTCTTCACAGTCTAGGTAATCATCGGCGGAACCCCTACCATCAAATGAAGGCATCTGTAGCTTCACATACTCTAATCCTCGAGGTGGTCTAAATTCCCTGTCTAGTATGGATTAACCCCAAATCATCTCTATCTTCCCTAAGAGCATGATAATCTCCTTCTACTCTTCTCCCCAATTTCCTCTAATTGCCCCTTCTCTTTGGACATTCTGAGGAGCTACTCTAAGTGGTTCCTGAAGGTTTACCACAGGTGTTTGTGGCAATGTCATCCTATCAATCTTTGTTTATAATGTAGCAACAATTGTGGTAAGCTCCTGAAGTTATTCATCTAGAGTTCTTCCACTTGTATTTCGCGACCTAGTCTGCTACCCACTTGGCTATTGGCCCCATTGCCAATACCCCCATTCACACTATCATTTAACATGTTTGTGGATGCGATTTATCTGAAGTACAAATGTAATCTCAAATAATTTGTAGCACACTCCCTTCACTTCACCACGTCACAATAACACCATACACACACTATTTACTTAGCTCACAAATGCAATGCCACACACACACACCTTTTCTATACATGATGCATAATGAATTCAACCACTACAACACTAATATTTTCCACTTCTTTCAAAATCACGGTGCAACAAATTTTCTAGGTTCCACAAGTCACTCCTTCACAAGTGATGGACAATCTGATCGTTCTAACAAGTTAAATCCTATACTCAATCCTAGCTTACGATCAATTCTCCGGAAAGTGCACCTATTAATTAGCAGTATAGCATTGGAGTACAGGTATCGATCCCACGAAGACTTATAAGTACTAGTACTAACGATTAACCTACTATTTAACTTCTCACTATTGATGATCTCAATTATCCTAATTATTGATTAAATCTGAAAGGAATGAATAAAATGATCAAAGTAAAGATATTCAAATATTCCTTTAGTTAATTCAATTATCTAAACATACCCTACCCAAGATCTACCCCTAATTCTCATGCAACTTTTATTCAATTACAAACTTTCTAATGATTAATACACAACATCTCTGATCTGCGAAGTTTCTTATACTAGATTAAGGTCTTTCTCAAGATCAATAATCCCTAATCCTAATTAAGTCAATTAAGATCTCTCTTTAATTAACATAATTAAGATTGCAATAAAATCCTAGGACTCTCAATTGAACTAGACCACCATGACCTCATTTAATACAGAAAACCTCCTATAACCTATTTCTAGAATTACAAGTGGTCTTTTTATTCATGCCAGATCTACTCTATTAAACGATTTCTCAATCTTAATAATAGAGATCTAATTCGATCCTAATACTGTGCACATATCAAGATGAACATACCATGATTGCAACATGAATAAAATCAAAGATTAGGATTAATTATTGAAACATTAACCAATCTATTACATGACAATTAGGGGTTTCTCAAGGGATCAGGTATAAAACAATTAGCTACTCATGAATCTAATAAAAAGAACAAAAGAGAAAATAATTGAATCCATAAATAAATCCAAACACAAAGATCTTGGCATCAATTATGAAAACTCTTCTAACTTCTCGTCTCTAAGGTTTCTCTTATGCCGCCCTCCTCCTTTTCTCTCCCTAGGGTTGTTCTATTTATACTTTTTAGGAAATGGCATCTTCAGTTGGAAAGATACGAATGTATCTTTCCTTTTCCAAGTGAATCTCGAAAAGTGAATAACATTCGCCTGACACGACCACCAACACGGCCAGATTTCGAACCGTGTCTCCCTCTAGTCGATAATCCGCAATTCCTCATCCTTGTTCAGTGTGTGGCACGGCTAGAAACACGGCTAGATTACAAACCGTGCCAAGTTCTAGACTTTTCCACTTCTCTGCAGTGTCTGCCACAGCTTCAAGCACACCTATATCACAAGTCGTGCTTCCTTTCCAAGTGACAACTTTCATCCTCAGGTGTGCACACGGTTCATGACATGGGCGTGGCTTTCCCTATGTTGTCCATAAGTAGCTTTAACTTGATCTTTTAAGCTTCAATTATGCTCCTTTTGTTATCTTTCCACTTCTCTTTGGTATTATACCCTAAAACTGATATATTTATCTGTTAAGTACCGAATCCGCATTGATTTTATTCAAAAGACTACACAAATTCATCATTAACGCCCATGATTTGTAAGGGTTAATTTACTCTTATCAAATTTCCCCACACTTAAGTATTTGCTTGTCCTCAAGTAAACACGGATTAAAGAAAACCCAAAGGACAAGTTCTCATAAGTTCCAATAATCGAGAAGATATTTCAGCATCATCGATTTCATGCTACACCTCAATCATTGATAATCTTTACTTAATCTTACCATTAATTGTATACAAAATACAAATACTAAAATTCCCAAAGCAAATCCAAGTAAATTAAACTATTACCCTTATCATTTAAACTAAAATTCCCAAAGTCAAAATTGCCACAAGATCGAGACTAGTAAAATAAAGTATACAATCCTTTTAACCACTGTTATAAGCAACACAACAGGGACTAAAGGCATGTTGTATCCACTTGTCCCCTAGCTCTTCCTTTTCTGTTTCATCCAATTCTTAAGTTAATCTTGGGAGTTTACCATTAAAGCGCTTAACTAAGTTAACCGACCCATGTAACGAACTTTCGATTGATAATCCTGAGTTCATCACTCGAGTTAACAGACGTTATTCCCTCAGCGTAGAAGGCGTCCCTAGGATTTACTTGTTCGAGTCCAATTAACTCATTTAATTAATTAATTAATTAATTAAGATGGTTTCCTTGGTTAATAAGTCCCAGACCAGGCGATCTTAGACTACTAGGTTTTAAAAATACCCCTTCAAACCTCTACCATCTCAATCAATCAACTATAATTCATATAAGCTCATTTAAGTTCAGTTTTCTTAGACTTTTCTCACGACCCTTGTAGCGAGCTTTTAGCCATTGATCCCAAGTTTGTCACTCGAGTCAATAGATGTTATTCCCTAAAAAGGGCATCTCTCAAGCTTAATTACTCGAGTCTATGAGGCCCGCTTCTGAACTATTTACATATTATTATATTCTTCAATTACTCCCAAATTGTTTTTTCACAAACTTCTTCAAAAAGGAATCACCAAGTTACAAGTATCATTTACTCCTTCACTCCAAGTTACATAGCTCACCTACTAAGCAAAAAGAAGAGCATACTAAACTCACTAGTGACCTTAATCCAATCTCAACTCCCGAAAGTAAAGGTTAAATAACAAGTAAGTTCACTTCACTTGGATTTCATCTTGTAATTTTAGCAACGAATCTCTAATACAAAATAAGAGAATAAAATTTTTTAAAATTTTCCACGGGGTATGAACAAATCTTAGCAGTCCTTGATAGTCAAAAGTCATCGTCGAATATACCTTAAATAAGAGGAAATTACATTTTTTTTATTACACAACCCTTATATCCTAGTTTCGTTTTCGTTTTCCTAACCCCCTTCCCTTCACTTAGAATAGACATTGTCCCCAATGTCCTCATGAAATGCATAAAGGGAAGCAAAGAATAAAAGCAAAAAGAAAACAAAAGGAAAACGAAACTTCCCTGAACTCTCTTACAACGCGGATCTTTAATAGAAAGTCAGGCGATGCACAAGTAAAGTCATGAGAACCCCCGCTAAACGTAACGGGTTGGTGTACTTTGAAAGCCTGTATCTCACAAAAACAAAACAAAACAAAAGAAAATAACAATCAACTGAAAATAAAGCTAACTATCATCAGCATTTTCTGTTTCAAACATTAGTGGTTAGTCAATCTTCTAGAATCAAACAAATTAAGATAGTAAAAACAAAAGTAAAACGGTTGTTCTGCACAACGGTCTAAATCTCCAGGGTCCAACTTCTGTCTATCCACCTGCAAGATCAGCTGCTGAAGTCATCATCAGATGGCAATGGTACAGTGCCTGATCGGCTAGAAGAATCAGATCCAACCACCTCAGTATCCCACTGATTGCTCGCTTCGGCAGTAGCAACTACTGGACTTTCATGTCATGCCATGAAAGCTGCACCCGAGGATTCTCTAAAATGAAAACTTGGATCATATGCACCGCTCGAGTGACGATCTCCTCCAAAAACAACCCAAGTAGCTTGTGATACGACATCCTCATCACTAGAGCCACCACATGGGGGAAGATCTACCCCTAATTTCTCACCAATACGTGATAAACACATGACCAAATAACTCTTCAGGCCCTTCACCCGCTTTGACTGCCTGGCTTGTTCTCTCTTAATTTCTTCCAAATCCGCAGTCGATTTCTTTACAAAATCTACTAGCTCCTGGTTCGGTACAGCCTGCTCTTGAGCTTGCTCTTGCTCATCATCCTGCTCGGGTTCTATCTCCTACTCTTGTTTTTCTTTAGATGCATCCAGTATGCGAAACCTCCACCTCCGCAAAACACCCTCAGGGAGAGAGGTACTCCTTCCATAACTGTCCCTTGGAACCCGTGTTGGAAAGACACCATAGTTCTTCAGAATACGGGTAATCCAGGAGCCGACAAAAACCTTGTGATGCCCTAGATCGCACTGTTTTTTCAAACACCAAACAGCTACCAATCCAACATTAACCCGGGTACCTGTGATCATACTCCACAACTGGTACAAGTCCGAAGCATTCACAACACCTTGAGAATAACCTCTACCAGTGGTTGAACGGGCCAAAATGTAATGAAGCACAAGCACGGCAGGATCCCATAAATGGCTTCCCTTAGATTTGGATGGATCATACCCGCCATATCCCATACTGTTCCACACTCTATACTGCAATAAGCCCCTGGGAAAAGCATCTGGAAGCTGAGAGAACTCATCGGAGTCGATAAACTCATTGTCATAAATACCCAGGCACTTGATAAATTCTCTCATTTCAACACGATGGTAACTCACTTGGCAGTAGAAGGAAACCACGTTATCAAGTTGGGTATGACGGCCGAAACTAAGCTTGAATGTGGCAACGAAGTCATAGCTCAGCGAAGCATAAACGTCCTCCTCAATGCTCAGAAGTGCTCTCCAAGCTGGATCATTCAAGAATTGATCAAATTGTTCCACCAACCCATACCGAGCGAGCACTTCCCAATCGATTACCACATTAGGCGTGAATACCTTCCGTTCTCGCACCGTGTCATACTTAGCTTCATCCTCCCTCCTCAAGTTAGGAGGATAGCATCTCGGAGCTCTAGATGAACCCCCAACGGAACGAGGTTGAGAATTCTAACGCGCCACCGTTTTAGTCCTAGGCATCTCGGATACAACGCGCTCAACAAATCTCTAAAGATTGATGAATGATGTCCTTCTGATAGAGCCATTTTATACTCAATCTTTATAGTATAAATTGTGTTAAATTATTATTGATTTTATAGAAATCATAAGGAAATGGTACTTAATTCTAATCATGGTGATAAATCAGGTAAAATGGAGTCAAGGATGCTAATTCAAGTAAATTAGAGAATTCATTTACAACTTGGATGAGGAGAAGGAGAGACACGACCTAGGTACGACCGTGGTGGAAGCCATGGGCTAAACCGTGCTTGGAGCCGTGGCGGAAGCTAGACGTGCCAAGGAGAAGAACTTGTGGAACTTTGACAGAGGAAGGCACGGCCTAGGATCTAGCCGTGTGTGGAGCCGTGCTACACACTGGACAAGGACGAAGACTTGTTGATTATTCACAGAGGAAGACACGGTCGGACATCTAGCCATGTGTGGAGTCGTGCTACACACTGGATACGGAAGTTAATACGCGAAATATGCACAAAGGATGGCACGGCTTGACCCACGGCCGTGTGGTGGGGCGTGCCAGGTGGTCGAATCTTCACTTCTCGAAATCTACTTGGAAAAGGAAAGATATTTTTGTATCTTGCTAGCGAAAGATCACATGCCATCCCTCAAACAATATAAATAGAACCAACCCTAGAGGGTTTGGACGATCTCACAAGCTTTTAATCTTGAATCTTTCAATCTTTGATCTGGGAAACAAGAAGGAAGGCCGGAGGCAGAGCAGCAACCGGGTTCATTATATTTTTATCTATTATTTTCGTTTTTCTTATGAACATGAGTAGCTAAGCTACTTTTCTAGCCAAAGGGTCATAGATGTTTAATTCTCCACGAATTGTGAGGTCTAATTGACTTGTATTTATTCTATTCTTTGTTTTTGGGTATTCATATATCTTCTGATCGTTTTGTCATTATTATTTTGTTTATTGGTATGAATAGAGCTCTTCTACTTAATTAGCAAGATAATATATTGTCAACTAGCACGTCAAATCCGTAATTGTTTGATTGTTCTAGTCTTAGTGACACGATAACATGTTTGGTTATAAGAATAGATGATCGAATTCATGTTATGGAGGTGTATGACCATGTTTAAATAGGTTATCTTATAATCTACTGGCATGAATTGGTGGTCTCTCTAGATTTTAATGCTATTGATAGATTAAATCCTAAGCGCTTGTCTAGGGTTGTCTAATTAATAAGAGAAACAATTCAAAGCGCTTGTTGGAGGTTATCGAGGAAGTAAGGAGAGATAGGTTGTTAGAGCTTGTTAATAACCATAACCAATTTATCTAAAACTAAGAATAGGAGATATTTGCATCGATGATCAATTCCTAGAATTAAACTATCTTGATTCCTTTGGCTAGGCTTTTATCAATATCTGATTTTCTTACTTTGTTTTACTTTATTCGATTCACAAACAAAACCCCCCCATTTTTCTTTTCCTCTTTATGCTCTTTGAATAGAATATCTTTACCAATCCCTGTGGATTCGACCCTACTCACCACTATATGCAAATCATATAATTGTCTAGGAGTAGGTTTTATTTTTGTTGGACTCGACACCCATCAAATTTTGGTGCCGTTGCTGGGGATTGGTGTCAAATTTATTTCTATTCTTGTATAACTCGTTCTTCTCAGACAGGTGCATTCATTTACAATCCGGAGATTGAGAAGACTCTTACGAGGTTGCGACGAGAAGCTAGATCATCCACTAGATTGGACTTAGCATCAAATTTGTCTGATTCATCCCTTGATTCAGAGAAAGCAGACGAAATGGCAAACCCCGAGAGAACATTGCGAGAACTGGCTGCACCAAATGTGAATCAACAACCACTATGCATACACTATCCTGAACTAGCCGTTGAATTCGAATTGAAATCTGGGTTGATACATCTGCTACTAACCTTTCATGGTCTTGAGAATGAAGATCCTCATAAGCATTTGAAAGAGTTTCATATAGTGTGTTCTAGCATGAGGCTGCATGGAATAACCGACGATCAAATCAAGTTACGTGCTTTTCCGTTTTCTTTAAGTACTAAAGCTAAAGATTGGTTGTTTTATTTGCCTCCAGGTTCTACAACCACGTGGACGGACATGGTCAGACTCTTCTTGGACAAATGCTTCCCCGTATCCAGAGCCGCTGGTATAAGAAGAGAAATTTTAGTATAAAACAGAGGGACATCGAGACTCTTCATGAATATTGGGAGAGATTCAAGCAATTGTGTACAAGCTGCCCACAACATGGAATATCTGAACAACTTCTCATCCAATACTTCTATGAAGGCCTGATTTCAATGGAAAGAAAGATGATGGAGGCTGCAAGTGGAGGCGCCATAGTAAACAAAACCCCTGGTCAAGCTAGGGAATTGATCTCCATCATGGCTGCCAATTCACAACAATTTGGGTATAGGCATGATACATCTTCAAGGAAGGTAAATGAGGTAAGTGTGTCTAACCTTGAACATCAAATTTCTAATCTAACCTCCCTTGTGCAGCAGCTAGCTATTGGAAAAACACAACAGGTGAAGACTTGTGGAATTTATGCTGCTCCTAATCACCCTACCGACATGTGCCCCACATTGCAAGAAGACAATCATGAACACGTCAATGTGGTAGGAGGATTTCCAGGACAACCGCAAAGAAAGTATGATCCCTATTCAAACACTTACAATCCCGGATGGAGGGATCATCCTAACTTCAGATATGGCAACAACCCTCAACCTGTCCAACAATTCCAGCCTAAGCCATCAAACCAAATACCCCAAACTCCTTCCACTTCAGGTATGCCTCTTGAGGAAATTGTTAAGTCTCTTGCTATTAATACAAAACAATTTCAGGAGGAAACAAAGCAGAGCCTTCAAAACTTGGAGAATCAGGTAAGCCAACTTGCTTCTGCTGTCAATAGGTTAGAAACTCAAGGTAAGTTGCCTTCTCAAACTATCACAAATCCAAAGAAAAGCGTTAATTCAATTACCTTGAGAAGTGGAACAGAATTGCAGGGATCAAATACGAAAGGACATCCGTCTAATCTTGAGGAAGAGACCGAGAAAGAGATTTCGACTCCAAGCCAGCAGGGCGACCAGATCAGCAAGTCTCTAGTTGAGCCATCAAAGGTTACATTGATACCACCTCCTTTCCCCTCTAGATTGGCGAAAACCAAGCATGAAATGGAAGAAAAAGAGATTTTGGAAACCTTTCGCAAAGTCGAGGTAAATATTCCTTTGATTGATGCAATTAGACAAATACCACGCTATGCTAGGTTTCTCAAAGACTTGTGCACTAACAAAAGGAAGCTGAAAGGCAATGAAAAGATTAGCGTGAGTGAAAATGTTTCAGCCATTATTCAGAAGAAGCTTCCTCCTAAATGTAAGGATCCAGGTATGTTTACCATTCCTTGCAAAATAGGTAATCTTGGAATCGCTAAAGCCATGTGTGATCTAGGAGCTTCTATCAATGTCATGCCTTTGTCTGTTTATCAACTTTTAAATGTTGGTCTTTTGAAGGAAACGGGTATTATTGTTCAACTTGCTAATAGGTCCAACGTTTATCCTGAGGGAGTTTTAGAGGATGTTTTAGTTCAAGTCAATGGGTTGGTCTTTCCTGCTGATTTTTATGTGCTTGATATGGAAGATAACGATTCTCATGATTCATCAATGATATTATTAGGACGACCATTTCTTAAGACATCTAAGAAGAAAATTGATGTAAATGATGGTACCCTCACTATGGAATTTGATGGTGAAATGATTAAATTTAACATTTATGATGCCATGAAACACCCTAGTGATATCTCTCCTATTTTTGTTGCGGATGTTACTAACCCATCATCACAGGCATCAAAGCTGGAATCAAAATCCTTACCCAAACATCTGGCTTGGAATGTCTACCCAAAGACGTTAAAGAAAGGCGCTTCATGGGAGGCAACCCATGTCAAAAAAAAAAAAAAAGAAGTCTTTTAGTTTTGTTTTGCTTTAGTTTTATTTTGTTTTAGTTTAGTGTTGTTTTGATTTTAGTGTAGTTTTGAACCCTTTGGATCAGCTGCAGCACGGATACATATACATAGATGCCACTTTCCAGAGCTTAAGGGGAGAACTCCAATACCAAGGAAGTACCAGTATTTCCTTTCTCTTATTCTCTAATGTGCCTTATGTTGTTAATTCCTCTTCAATTGTGCTGAATTAGGAACAGTGAGGACACTGTTCAAGCTAAGTGTGGGGGAGAGGATAATAGAATATAGAGAATAGAGAATTGCTCCATACTTTGAATGTTTGTCCTTAAGCAATTTTAAGCCAAATTTTTTCAAAATTATCATGAAATCTAGAGATTGTACTAAATGTTGTAATAAGCATCTACAAAAATGGGAAATTGACTTGTTCAAATGCTTTACTCACCCACTGCTGTTATTAGAATACTTGGTTAAAATTAAGTAGTGAAATCTTTAAGAAACAAATTTACCTTGTATTTAGCTTTAGAATTGGGAGTTTAAGAGTAAGTTGAGTCCCTAAGTGAAAAATAAACAAGTTTACTTCTAGGTTATATTAGCTATTGTATAGTCTTTAAAGTTGTTTGTTATAACACTTAGTGAAAAAAAAAAATCAAGCATAGCCATTACTCCAATGATTCAACTAATTGAGTTAAGAGTATTCAAACTTGAATGTTAGAGTGAGGAAGAGTCCATAGGGGTATCTCAAAACTCGGTCACTTGAGTGATGAGCTCGGGATGTGCCGACTCAATGAACTCACTATAACGATAAGGGAGAAAAGGCGAAATTTCATGAAAAGAAGCGGGCAAAAACCCGTCAAAATAGATGCTTGAATAAATCAAAAGAATATGAATGTAAACATTCATTGAATAAAACAAGACGTATAAAAGGGAGAATATCTAGCAAAGAGCTTATACCATATGCTTTTATTTTATGCTGCAAGGATTATATGTTTGCTAATATCCAATGAAGTTTAATTGGGTGTTTTGCCTTAGTGGATTAAGTATTTACTCTTGGAATAAAAAATTCTTTTGCTAAACATGAGGATTAAAGTTTGTTTTGTTTAGATTAGCTATTAAATTTTGACCATGGTAATTTGATCACAAGAAACCGGTTTGGTTGAAGTAGTAGACATTAAAGTTTCAAGTCATGAACTACAAATGAATAGATGCTTGGAATGATGAAAAGAAAGTTTGTATAATCTATGATAGATTTCTCAATTGATCTGATGCAATTGCTTGAGGACAAGCAAGAGTTTAAGTGTGGGGGAATTTGATAGAGCCATTTTATACTCAATCTTTATAGTATAAATTGTGTTAAATTATTATTGATTTTATAGAAATCATAAGGAAATGGTACTTAATTCTAATCATGGTGATAAATCAGGTAAAATGGAGTCAAGGATGCTAATTCAAGTAAATTAGAGAATTCATTTACAACTTAGATGAGGAGAAGGAGAGACACGGCCTAGGGCACGGCCGTGGTGGAAGCCATGGCCTAAATCGTGCTTGGAGCCGTAGCGGAAGCTAGACGTGCCAAGGAGAAGAACTTGTGGAACTTTGACAGAGGAAGGCACGGCCTAGGATCTAGCCGTGTGTGGAGCCGTGTTACACACTGGACAAGGATGAAGACTTGTTGATTATTCACAGAGGAAGACACGGTCGGACATCTAGCCGTGTGTGGAGCCGTGCTACACACTGGACACAGAAGTTGATACGCGAAATATGCACAAAGGATGGCACGGCTTGACCCACGACCGTGTGGTGGGGCGTGCCAGGCAGTCGAATCTTCACTTCTCGAAATCTACTTGGAAAAGGAAAGATATTTTTGTATCTTGCTAGCAAAAGATCACATGCCATCCCTTAAACAATATAAATAGAACGAACCCTAGAGGGTTTGGACGATCTCACAAGCTTTTAATCTTTAATCTTTCAATCTTTGATCTGGGAAACAAGAAGGAAGGCCGGAGGCAGAGCAGCAACCGGGTTCATCATTTTTTTATCTATTATTTTCGTTTTTCTTATGAACATGAGTAGCTAAGCTACTTTTCTAGCCAAAGGGTCATAGATGTTTAATTCTCCACGAATTGTGAGGTCTAATTGACTTGTATTTATTCTATTCTTTGTTTTTGGGTATTCATATATCTTCTGATCGTTTTGTCATTATTATTTTGTTTATTGGTATGAATAGAGCTCTTCTACTTAATTAGCAAGATAATATATTGTCAACTAGCACGTCAAATCCGTAATTGTTTGATTGTTCTAGTCTTAGTGACACGATAACATGTTTGGTTATAAGAATAGATGATCGAATTCATGTTATGGAGGTGTATGACCATGTTTAAATAGGTTATCTTATAATCTACTGGCATGAATTGGTGGTCTCTTTAGATTTTAATGTTATTGATAGATTAAATCCTAAGCGCTTGTCTAGGGTTGTCTAATCAATAAGAGAAATAATTCAAAGCGCTTGTTGGAGGTTATCGAGGAAGTAAGGAGAGATAGGTTGTTAGAGCTTGTTAATAACCATAACCAATTTATCTAGAACTAAGAATAGGAGATATTTGCATCGATGATCAATTCCTAGAATTAAACTATCTTGATTCCTTTGGCTAGGCTTTTATCAATATCTGATTTTCTTACTTTGTTTTACTTTATTCGATTCACAAACAACCCCCCCCCCCCCCCCCCCCCACCCCGCATTTTTCTTTTCCTCTTTATGTTCTTTGAATAGAAATATCTTTACCAATCCCTATGGATTCGACCCTACTTACCACTATATGCAAATCATATAATTGTCTAGGAGTAGGTTTTATTTTTGTTCGACTCGACACCCATCACCTTCACCCAGTGGAATCAACAGAGAGGGAAAAAAAAACGAAGATGCAGAGAGAAGTAGTGTGTGAATGAGGAAATAAGTGTAGGGAAAGGCATCTTATATATGAAAATCGCGAGCCCTAAGGGCTATTGATGACACGGTTTCAAACCTGGGCATGTTCGAAGCCGTGTCAGGTACTGCTCCTGTATAAAAAAAACTTGGAAAAATCTTACCTTGTGGCACGACTTGTAACTTGGTCGTGCCTGTACCCATGTCATCCCCTGGAATGAGACACCTTTCACAAATGCCCATACACTTAGGTGTGGCTTAGACCATGTCGTATCCTCTTTATTAAAATCTCACCTGCAAAACCACCACTCACAAATATATTGATGATGACAGCAAAAGGAAAACTAACCTAGTAGATGCATGGGTTGCCTCCCAACCGGCGCTTTTGTTTAACGTCGTTGGCTCGACCTAATGAATAGAGGGAGATCAGTTATAGATTCAAATGAGGGTCAGCTTTGCTCTTTCTTCAAAGACCCTCTTATCTCCTAAGTAATGTTTAAGTCTCTGTCCATTGACCTTGAAAATACCCTTTTCAAGGTGTTTTAACTCCACCGTTCCATAAGGGAAAACGTTCTTAACCCAAAAAGGACCTAACCATTTTGATTTGAGTTTCCCAGGAAAACGTTTCAACTTGGAGTTGAATGGCAGTACCAAATCCCCTTCCTCAAATTGCTTGTGCTGGCGTAACCTTGCGTCATGATATGCTTTGGCTCTCTCCTTGTAGATATTAGCATTGTCATAGGCCATAAGTCTTAACTCATCAAGCTCATTAATCTGCCTTTTCCTATAAGCCCCTGACTTGTCGAGATTGAGATTGATAGTCTTGATTGCCTAGAACGCCCTATGCTGAATCTCAACCGGTAAGTGACACGCTTTCCCATATACTAATCGGAAAGGAGTTGTATCAAGTGGTATTTTGTAGGTCGTCCTATAAGCCCATAACACATCGTCTAACCTGTCTGCCCAATCTCGTCCATGCTGGAGAGTTAATCTCATTAAGATGTGCTTTAGCTCTCTATTTGTCAACTCTACTTGCCCACTTGTCTATAGATGATAAGGAGTGGTAAGACAGTGAGTCACTCCATATCTTTTTAAGACTTTTTCAACCTGAGAGTCGCAAAAATGTGTACCCCGATCACTGATTAGTGCTCGAGGTACCCCAAAATGGCAAAAGAGCTTCTTGAGGAACTTGACAACCACCCTAGCGTCATTTGTTGGTAGAGCTTGCGCTTCTACCCACTTAGATACATAGTCCACTACTACCAATATATACTTGTTTCCATATGAATGAGGAAATGGCCCCATAAAATCAATACCCCATACATCAAACACTTCGCACTCTAGAATATTGTGCTGTGGCATTTCGTCCCTCCTTGAAATGTTGCCGTCTCTTTTAGCATCGATCGCATTGAGCTACAAAACTTTGGGCATCCTTGAATACTGATGGCCAATAAAAACCAGCTTCTAGCACTTTATGGGCTGTCCTGTTTACACCATGGTGTCCCCCAATGGGTCTACTATGGCAATGGCTTAAGATCTCTCGTCCTTCCTCATGTAAGACGCAACGCCTGATCATTTGGTCTGAGCAATACCTAAACAAGTAGGGGTCTTCCCAATAGTAATACTTCAGGTCAGTAAAGAACTTCTTTTTCTATTGCTTTGACATGTCCGGTGGAAGGACCCTAGCCACTAGATAGTTGGCCATGTCCGCAAACCATGGGGACTCTGAACTGCTAACTTTGTTGACGGAATATAAATTCTCAAGAAATCTATCGTTAATATCTTCTTCCTTCAGCTGCTCAACACATGGTTTCTCCAATTGAGATAGATGATCCGCTGCAAGATTTTCTGCTCCCTTCTTGTCTCTGATCTCAAGCTTAAATTCTTGCAATAGGAGTATCCACCTGATGAGGCGGGGTTTTGCATCCATCTTGGTCATTAAGTATCTCAATGCGGAGTGGTCGGTATACACTATCACCTTAGAAAGAACAAGATAGGACAGGAATTTGTCAAAAGCAAACACTACTGCCAATAACTCTTTCTCAATAGTGGTATAATTCTCTTGAGCACCGGTTAGAGTTTTGCTGGCATAGTATATTGGCTGGAAATACTTATCCATTCTTTGACCCAGGACAGCTCCTACCGCATAGTCGATGGCATCGCACATCAGTTCAAATGGTAGGTTCCAATCTGGAGCCACCATGATAGGAGCCTTGGTCAGTTTCTCCTTTAATGCCTCAAAGGCTTGGAGACATTCATCATTGAAATCAAAGGTGATGTTCTTTTCTAACAACCTGGTGAGAGGACGAGCAATTTTGGCGAAATCCTTGATGAATCGTCTATAGAATCTAGCACGTCCTAGAAAACTCCGAATAGCTTTAACCGAAGAAGGTGGGGGAAGTTTGGCTATAGTATCAACTTTGGCGTTATCTACTTCAATCCCCTGCTGACACACCTGGACGGGGCTTACCCATGAACTATCAAAAATAGGATAAATTGGCCCAGCGTCTAACAATTTGATTACCTCTTTCTTAACGACTTCTTTCATGTTTGGATTAAGTCGTCTTTGAGCTTGCACCACTGGTTTGAAATTGTCTTCCATCAGGATTTTGTGTGTGCAAAAAGATGGACTAACCCCGTGGATATCCGAGATTTTCCATGCCAAGGCACGCTTATGTTCCTTCAAGATCTTCAAGAGCTTTTCCTTCTGAACAATGGTTAGCCCGGCTGCAATGATGACCAGCAACTAAGAATCCTTCTCTAAGAAAGCATACTCCAGATAGTCAGGGAGTTGCTTCAGCTCCAGAATTGGAGGATCTTCAATAGAGGGCTTCAATCTGGTAACATCTCTTGCATCAATATTCTCCCTTTTTGTTTTTATCCCAAGTTCTTCCTTGCCATCAAGATGAGTCAACATTTCTTGTATTGCACAATCTTCTATCTCTTCAATATCGTATACTCTCAAACTTAACTCTAATGGATCCTTGCATAAGATATCTTCCACAACGGTATCAGTTAAATCAGTTGCATAACAAGTATCATCAGAACTTACCGATTTCATCATCACAACTGGTATTTGTATCACTAACTCGTCTCCCCTAATGCGCAGCACTAATCGGCCCTCAGCCACATCAATGATTGCTCGGGTTGTAGCTAAAAAGGGGCGTCCTAAGATTAGAGGAACTTCAGTGTCAACATCCATGTCTAGGATCACAAAATCAATCGGGAAGATGAAAGTTTCTACTTTTACTAATACATCTTCAATAACCCCTCTAGGAAACTTCACTAATCGGTCTGCCAATTGAAGGCTCATTCGTGTAGGCTTTGGCTCCCCTAATCCCAGCTTTTGAAAGAGGGAATATGGCATCAAGTTTATGCCAGCCCCCAGATCTGCTAATTCTTTTTCTATGGGTAGATTACCAATGAAACATGTGATAGGAATAAAAATCCGACAAGACCTATCATTAGGGCAAGAACTGAAGGATTTCAAATCTTGGCGTTGAGGGCCCATTTTGAGCAGATCGACCTCGAAATTATTTATATATTAACCTCTTTTCTATTATTGTTGTAATGTGTATTCCAACAGGCACACTTATCATATTCTATACGGCAATGGACAAACTCTCTCAGACTCAACTTGTGGGTAATCCATGGATCGACTTGAACCGACGATGAGTTGGGCCGATGGATCCCATAGAAGACCGGCATCCCATAGAAGACCGGCATCTAGAAGACCATTTCTTTTATATATTTATTCTTTTATGAACTATTTTTGGTTGTATTTGGTTTTGGGACACTTTTATTTCTTTGTAAGTTTCATTTAGGGTTAGCCACCTTAAAAGTGGCAAACTTGTAATTTTGAGCACTTTTTAACCCTAGAAGTAGCAAGTATAAATACTTGCTTAAGAGAGGGTTTGAGGGTAATCATTTTGCAAAATATACACCTCTTTTCACGTGAGAATTAGGATTCATACCTTGGTTCCAAACTCTTATCAATTTCAATCCCAAGAGTTGAAATTGTGGCGAGTGCAACAATTGGAATTTGTTAGTCATATCAATTCCTACTTGTTGTGTTTTCTTTTTCTTCTCTAGTGTGTAATATCTAGGGTTGGATTAGAACATTCTTGGTCAGAATTACTTGTTGTATTCACAAATTCATATGCTTATTTGAAAGAATTATCAAATTGATTCGATTCTTCTTGAGGATTTCCCTTGATAACGTGATTTTCACCATTAGGAAAAAGGATTATTTTGTTATGGTTTCTCCTTGTCAAATTAAGGTTTTATTTGCGAGGATTACATGAAATTAGAGTGTTGTTAGAAGGCATTTTCATTTTAGTATTCTGATTATATCATTGGACATTTGAATTTCATCATTTCATCATTAGGGTTCATTGGAAAAGTACCATTTTTGGATCCGATTTTGCCTTAACTTGAGATAGTTATTCTTAAGTCTTTTGGATGTGCTTTTAAGTGTGTTTAGGCACATCATCTTTTTGGTATCAGAGCTATATCACATTTGGATTTAAGATTGAACACATCCTAATTGAACAACATTGGTTATAAACATTGGAAATTGATGCCATTATTCATGAGATTGAGACTAGTTTGATTGTCTTCAAATTGGTTTTGTATGTGCTTATTTTTGGTTTTAGGCACATCAACATGGTATGGTGAAACTCCCTGGATCTTTCAATTTCTTTGGAAGCTTGTTTAGTAAAATCGCAGAACAACCCGCACCAATTGTTGCAGTAGAGATCTCTTCCATCTTCTTCTTATTAGATAGTAAATCTTTCAAGAACTTGGCATACCTGGGAATTTGAGAAAGGGCTTCCACAAGTGGTAAGTTGATATGTAACTGTTTGAACAAATCCATAAACTTACCGAAATGTTCCCGATCTTTGTCGTTCTACAGCCTTGCAGGATATGGCAATGGGGGTTTATAGGGCTGGACGATAGGTATCTTCTTAGCTTCCGAGTCTATTGTTCTTTCCGCTATAATTCTTCCTTTTTCTGCTTTATTATTGGTCTTGCCCTTATCAACAGTCTCATTCCCCTTCCTAACAACAGGAGTTTCCCCACACTTATCTGATTTCACTTCCTTTCCACTCCTAAGAATTACTGCCTTCACGTGTTCCCATGGGTTGGTCTCTGTATTTCCAGGAAGAGACCCTTGTGGTCGCTCAGCAAGCACTTTAGAGATCTACCCCATCTGGTTTTCCAAGTTATGGATTGAGGCTTCATGATTTCTTAGAGCTGCCTTTGTGGACTGCTAGCATTGCTCCGACGCTTGAATGAACTTCACAATCATATCCTCAAGGCTAGATTTCTTTTCTTGGAAAGGAGGTGGAGCTAATCTTTGGAATCCTGGAGCAGGTGCATTACCCCTTGGAAATTGCTGATTACTCTAGGAGAAATTGGGATGATTGCGCCACCCTGGATTATATGTGTTGCTATATGGATTGTTCTGTGGCCTTGTGGGGTTCCCCACATACTCAACACGCTCTGTCACATTAGATACCGCATTATTGGAATGTGGTTCAGTTGAGCAGTATTAGGATAGTTGAGATACAACCATCCCTTCAACTTTTGAAGCGAGCGCATCCACTTTTGCTGCAATTTCTATCATCAAATCAACCTCATAAATACCCGCTTCCCTGTGCTTTTGTCTACCATGGCTCCATTGGTGATTATTTTTTGCCATGTTCTCAAACAAACTCAACGACTCTTCCGGCGTCTTCACATTTAAAGTACCCCCAGCAGCAGCATCATTTATCTGCCGAGTTCCATAGTCAAGCCCATTATAGAAGGTAGAAACTTGCAACCAATTAGGAATTTGGTGATGTGGACACTACCTAAGAAGATCCTTGAATCGGATCCATGCTTCATGCAGGGGCTCGTGATCTAGTTGGGTGAATGATGTGATATCATTTCTGAACTTAGCAGTTTTCGATGGTGGGAAATAATAGTCCAGGAAAGTCTCTGCCATCTGGGTCTAAGTGGTTATGGAATCCCGATTTAGTGAACTAAACCACTGCCTTGCTTTCCCCCTGAGAGTGAAAGGGAAAAGTCGCAATTTCAGCGCTTCCTCAGATACCCCATTTTGCTTGACAGTTGCGCAAATATCCAAGAACATCTTAATGTGTGTGATATGCTCAGAACGTATATATAAAATGGGAGCATAAATTGCAGCAAGTGCACTGGTCGTATCAAGTAATAGAGTGGTGAAAAGTAAGGTTGTCGATCCCTCGAGGAACCAATAGAGTACTAGATCTATGGAAATTCTTATCAATATCTAGGTGATTAAAAAGGGGTTTTGAAATGTCTAATCTAAAAATTTAACTTAAAGCAACAAGGAAAATTTTATGAAGAATCTATCAATTATGAACAAGGGAAATTAGAATTCACCCTAGATTTGTTAATCAAATTGCTACCATGTTATATCAACTAGTGGTTATAAGGTTATTCAAGTGAGTTTAGAAAATCCTTTTTAGGGATGTTGACCTTAAATCAATTAGTCGGCTTCCGCGTCTCCAATTAACCAAGGAATCAAAATTATGTTCATACACCTCCCGATGCTACAAACAACTAATGCCCTAAATCAATTAACCCTAATCCCTTAGTGATTAATTAACAAGAAACATTGCATTGCGCCCTCCATAAACTCTAATTAAACCAATTATCGCAACTCCCGTATTGATAATCAATCTAATTAAGAATTCCTAACAAATCATAATCAACTCCCATATCAAAAGGATTTCTAACAATTATAATCAAAGACCAATTATAATTGAAATCAAAGGAATTGTAATCATGAATAATCCTAATAATTCCTAATCATATAACATGGCTACAATTATCCTTTTAACATTCTAGAGTTTCATCCAATTTCCCACAAGGATGATTTAGAACATTATAGTATGAGTTGCATAAAAACAATTGAAATAAAGAGGTGCAATGGAATTCATATTAAACAATAAGAATAAACTAATAAATGGCATAAAAGAAAATAAAGTAAATGAAACAATTGTTATAATCTTCAAGAGCTTCAATCTTCCAAAATGACTCCTTGAATTCTTCAATTGAAAGCAAACTTCAGCAAAATGACATTCTTTCTTAAAACTAAACTTTGGAAAAATCTAAAGTACCTAAGGAAATTCTAATGATTCAAAGAAAGACAAATGATGCTAAAACAAAGAAGAAGAACAAAGGATGCTAAACAAAAGATGCTAAGCAAAAGGGATTCTCAAACAAAAGGGATGCTTCCAAGGTTCACACAAGGGGTCTATTTATAGATCCAAAGAGGAGGGGGGATATGGTTGATCTGATGAGGATTTGAGTCAGCAAATTAATTAAGATATGATTTTGGAGAGATTTTCGCAATAGATATCCGGGGAGTAATGAAGGCCGGCTTTAAGGCCGGCGGCTTTAATGCTTTTGAGGTCGGTTTAATATAGGCCGGCTCAAGGCCGGCCCAAAGCCCGCGGCCTTTAGTGCAATCCTCCGCTCACTTCTTCAATTTTGTGAAAAACTCATCCAATTAACTTGTAGTTTACTTTTGGGTCCTCAAAACCTGTATTTTCACAATAAACACCATTAAGTATCATTTCTTTATATTTTCTTATAATATTGAAATAATTTTAATTTAAGTCCAAAAGAAAATATAAGTATAATGTGATCTTATCAACATCCCCACACTTGAACTTTTGCTTGTCCTCAAGCAAAATAATTGATTTAAATAAGAGAAATCCATCATTGAACTTCTGGTGCCCATTGTTTTAACCATACTGAAATTTGTAACTAGTATATCTAGTTGAAATTTAGTAGTTAATCTAAATACAACAGATTTTTAATCCCAGTGTTTAACAATAGAAAACAATACTTAGTCCATAAGGAAAAACATTCATTTAAACTTCATTGGTTACTAGCAAGTATCATCTCCTTCAATTTTACTTCTCTAAACAAGATAACAAGGAGTGAAAGCATATGGTATCCATTTTTTCCTAGAATTTCTCCCTTCTTTTTTTTTTATTTTATTTGCCTTAATTGACAGTGGAGTGAGACTTCACTCTTCTGAGGGACCAAAGCTCACCCATGTCAACCTGGCTTTCATTAATGTACTAAATTTTTGCCTTTCCGCCCTTCTCGTTATTGTGAGTTCATTGAGTCGGCACATCCTAGGCTCATCGCCTAAGTGACCAGGTTTTAAAGGGACCCCTACGAACTCTTCCTCACACTAACATTTAAGATTTGATACACTTAACTCTCTTTCCTGAGTCATTGGAGTAAAGGATTTTTTTTTTTTTTAAAGGATCACTAAGTAAAATATTTCCTTTACCTCTTTCACTAGGTGTTAAGGTATTCTCAAAGAAATTTCAAGAGAGATTTATCCTAACCAATTTTTCCTTGAAGTAAACTTGCTTGTTTTTTCAACTTAAGGACTCAATCTCAAGTTCTAAGGCTAAACATAGAGTAAACCCCGTTCTCTAGAGATTTTACTATTAAATTTTAACTATGTAAACTAGTCACAACAATTGGCGAGTAGGGCACCAATCTAATTCAATTTCAGGATTTTATTGACGATAAACACTTAAGGACATAAATAAAGCATGGGATTTGTAAGCTCATGATGTGTGCAATCATTATACTTCTACATTTATAATCCCTTCCCCACACTTAAATTGGATAATGTCCTCATTGTTCCTAATGTATCACAAAATTAAGGAAAATAATGTCAATGTAGAAATTGAAATACTGGTACTTCCCTGGTGTAAAATTTTTCATCAGGAAGAAAATTCCTCCCAAAATGTCTGTTATCCTTGGAGTGTCTTGAATGCACCGGCGGCCTTTATCCAGCCTTGAATTAGTTTTTTTTTTTTTTTCAAAGTAAATGAAATTAAAACACTAGTGTATATACTTTTTGAGCATGGGCTGCCTCCCATGAAGCGCTTAGTTTATAGTTGCTAGCCCGACTTTTCTAGTTCAAGTTCTTGAATCTCCTAAATCCACAGTTGTGGCATTTCTATCAACATGTTCCCCTTCATATTAATGTTTGAGAAGATAACCGTTTACCTTGAAAGTACGGTTGTCTTCTGCCTTCAACTCAACTGCACCATAAGGAAACACATTAACAATTTCAAATGGTCCAGACCATCGTGATTTCAACTTACCTGGGAATAGCTTTAATCGAGAGTTGTACAATAAGACTCTTTGACCAGGTAAGAACTCTCGCTGTAAGATGTTCTTATCATGCCATCTCTTTGCTCTCTCCTTGTAAATTCTCGCATTTTCGTATGCTTCCTCTCTCATCTCGGCCATTTGATTCAATTGGAGCAACCTCTTTTCACCTACAGCTTGCAACTCAAAGTTAAGGTATTTTATGGCCCAGTATGCCTTGTACTCAAGCTCTACGGGTAGGTGACATGATTTACCATAAACAATCTTGTAGGGGGACATTCCAATAGGTGTTTTAAAAGCTATTCTATAAGCCCACAATGCATCATCAAGTTTTAAAGACCAATCCTTTTGGGATGCATTGACAGTTTTCTCTAAGATTTGCTTAATTTCCCTATTGGATACCTCAACCTGTCCACATGTTTGTGGATGATAAGGGGTGGAAATTTTGTGAGTAACTCCATATTTTAATAATAATTTCTCAAATTGCTTGTTACAAAAATGTGCTCCCCCATCACTTATTATAGCTTTAGGTACCCCAAATCTTGAAAATATATTCTTTTTCAAAAATTTAATGACAACCCTGCTGTCATTAGTTTGTAGAGCAACTGCCTCTACCCATTTCGAAACGTAATCAACAGCTAAAAGAATATATTTGTTTGAAAAAGATGAGGGAAAAGGACCATAAAGTCGATTCCCGAAACGTCAAAAAGTTTAATTACAAGTATATTATTTTGTGGTAATTCATGTCTTCTTGAAATATTGCCAGTCCTTTGGCATTGAGCACAAGTCATAATGAAGTTCCTACAATCATGAAACAAACTAGGCCAATAAAATCCGCAAGATAAAATTTTTGCTGCTATTCTTTCTACCCCAAAGTGACCTCCTATTTCTTTGGAGTGACAGTGCTGTATTATGTTAAGCTGTTCAATTTTAGGCACACATCGTCTAATTACTTGGTCAGCACAGGATTTAAACAAATACGGCTCATCCCAAAAATAATACTTCACATCATGCAAAAATTTCTTTTTCTGTTGGAATGACAAACCATATGGTATGATTTTTCTAACCAAGTAATTAACTATGTCGGCATACCAAGGTAATTCATGGATGTCTATTGCATGCAAATGCTCATCAGGGAATTTTTCATTGATGGGTGGTTCTAAACAATCATATTCCAAACGTGATAAATGATCAGCAACCACATTTTCACTTCCCTTTTTATCCTTAATTTCTAAGTCAAATTCTTGCAGCAATAGAATCCAACGAATTAACCTGGGTTTAGCATCAACTTTAGCAAATAAATACTTAAGAGCAGCATGATCTGTGTATACTATCACTTTAGAACCTATCAAGTAAGACCTAAACTTGTCACATGCAAATATCACTGCTAATAGCTCTTTTTCTGTTTTGGCATAGTTTTTCTGGGCCTCGTTCAAGGTTCTACTTGCATAGTATATAGCATGAAAGATCATACCTCTTCTTTGCCCTAGTACTGCCCCCACGGCATAGTCACTAGCATCACACATCAGCTCAAATGGAATCTCCCAATTTGGTGCAACAATCATTGGTGCAGAGCTGAGCTTCTCCTTCAATATATTGAATGCTTGCAAACAATTTTCATCAAACACAAAAGTAGAATCTTTTTCAAGTAAATTACACAGAGGTCTAGAGATTTTAGAGAAGTCCCTGATAAATCTCCTGTAGAAGCCAGCATGTCCTAAGAAGCTCCTGACTCCTTTTACTGAAGTGGGTGGTGGCAACTTCTCTATTACTTCCACTTTTGCCTTGTCAACTTCAATCCCTTTTTCTGACACCTTGTGACCTAACACTATTCCCTCTCGTACCATAAAATGGCATTTCTCCCAATTCAGAAGTAGGTTAGTTTCCTTACATCTTTTGAGCACACAGCCTAAATTTTTCAAACACGATTCAAATGACTTCCCAAAAACAGAGAAGTCATCCATAAATATTTCAATAAAATTCTCTAACATGTCAGAAAATATAGACATCATACACCTCTGAAAAGTAGTAGGTGCATTACAGAGACCAAAGGGCATTCTCCTAAATGCAAAAGTACCATAGGGACAAGTAAATGTGGTTTTCTCCTAATCTTTGGACGCTATATGAATTTGATTATACCCAGAATAACCATCAAGGAAACAATAATAATCATGCCCTGTGAGTTTTTCTAACATCTGATCAATGAAAGGTAAGGGAAAGTGGTCTTTATGGGTGGCATCATTCAATTTTCTATAATCTATGCAAACTCGCCACCCTGTCACAGTACGGGTTGGGATCAATTCGTTGGCATCATTCTTTACCACAGTCATGCCACCTTTCTTTGGTACAACTTGGACAGGACTAACCCATTTACTATCAGAAATTGGAAAAATAATGCCTGCATCTAACAATTTAAGCACTTCCTTTTTTACAACTTCCTTAAGAGTTGGGTTAAGTCTTCTTTGTGGTTGTACTGTAGGTTTACACTCAGCTTCAAGAAATATCCTATGAGTACAAATTAAAGGGCTAATTCCCTTAATATCCGCAATGGTCCACCCGATAGCTTCCTTATGTTCTCTAAGAACATCCAAAAGTTGTTGCTCTTGATCACTTGTCAAAGAAGAAGAAATGATAATTGGCAAAGTATCATTTGTTCCAAGATAAGCATACTTTAAATGACCAGGCAAAGGTTTAAGTTCAAGCACCGGGGGTTGTGTCAATGATGGCATCGGTTTCTTCTCTGTGGTCCCCAGCTCCTCATAGTGTCGAGTCTTGAATTCATAAACTTGTTCAACACGTTCTTCTTGGGGTTCATCCTCATCATCACTCCAATCATCTAAATCCCTAAGAACTAACTCCATCATGTCCACACCTGCATTCTCTTCCATGAACTCAGAGGAAAGCTCATCAACACTATCAATAGTGTAACAGGATTTACAGTCATCAAATTTCTTTGTAGCCTCAAACACATTAAACGTGACTTGTTCATCCATAACTCTTAAAGTAAGCTTACCTTATTCCACATCAATTAAGGCTTTACCTGTTGCAAGGAATGGTCTGCCAAGGATCATGGGTACCTCTTTATCCTCCTCCATCTCCAAGACTATATAGTCAACTGGAAAGATGAATTTTTCTACTTTCACTAGGACATTTTCCACAATCCCTCTTGGGTATTTGATGCTCCTATCAGCAAGTTACAAGGTAACATGAGTTCCCTTGCACTCTCTAAGTCCCAATTTCCTAAAAATAGATAGAGGCATTAAATTTATACTTGCACCAGAGTCAATAAGAACTTTATCAAAATGAAAATTTCCTATGGTGCAAGGAACAGTAAAACTCCCCTGATCTCTTTGTTTTCTTGGCAAACTAGGTACATCATTCTGTAAGATCATTGAACATTCCCCTGTAAGCATCACCGGTTCATTCCCTTCAATCTTCCTCTTCTTTGTGAGTAAATCCTTCATGAACCTAGCATATGATGGCATCTGCTGAAGTGCTTCTGTAAAAGGAATGTTAATTTGCAATTTTTTAAAGACTTCTAAAAATTTAGCAAATTGTGAATCCAATTGTTGTTGCTTCAGCCTTCCTGGGAAAGGAATAGGAGGAACATATGCTTTCACTTTTGGTGAATTTTTCTTTGATTCCTCTTCCTTTTGTTTCCCTTTATCTTTTTCCAGGTTAACCTCCTCTTCCTCAAGTTTTTTATCAACCAATCCCTTACCACTTCTTAACATAATAGCATTTACACCCTTAGGATTTTGCTCAGTATTGCTAGGTAAAGACCCAGATGGTCTATCACTCAACTGTTGAGACATTTGACTAAGCTGATTTTCAAGATTCCTAATGGTGGCTTGTTGATTTTGCAACATTGTGTCAGTCTTTTGCATATAACTTATCATGAGTTCTTCCATTTTAGACTGACCTTGCTGAGAAGAGGTATTATGATTAGGATATTGTTGATGGGGAGTATTATGATTAGGACCTTGCTTTTGAAATCCAGGGGGTTTAAGTGCGTTGTTATCATTTCTCCCTGAGAAATTTGGATGGTTACGCCACCCTGGATTGTAGGTGTTTGAATAAGGTCCTTGATTACCTCTTTGGAAATTGTTGACAAAATTTACTTGCTCTCCATGGGATGAGGAGGAAAAGTTTCCAGATGGGCACTCAAGAGTTGAGTGTGGTCCTGAGCATAACTCACAACAAGAAATTTGATTAACATTGAAAGAAGGTGTTGAGGTGAGTTTACTGACCTGGGCGGTAAGAGTAGAAATCTGAGCTGTTAAGGTGTCCATGTCATTGACAGATGCCACTCTAGACTTACCTCTTTCATGTTACCAATTATGTGCACTAGAGGCCATTTCATCTATCAAAGCACTAGCTTCATCATATGTCTTACTCATTAGTGCACCACCAGAAGCAGCATCTACCAGAGATCTCAATGTGTCATCTAAACTGAGATAGAATATCTCAATAAAGAGATTATCTGGTAATCCATGATGGGGGCATTTTCTAATTGCCTCCTTGAATCTTTCCCATGCTTCATAAAGTGATTCACCACTAAACTTACTGAAGTTTGTGATGTCATTTCTTAACCTAGCAGTTCTAGCTGGTGGAAAAAATCTCCTTAAAAATTTAGATGAGAGATCTACCCAAGTGGTTACAAAGTCTTGTGGCAATGAATTGTACCAAGCCCTAGCTTTTTCTCTAAGTGAAAACAGAAAAAGTTGTAGCCTAATTACATCATCAGATACATTATTCATTTTCACTGTATTACAATATTGAAGAAATACTGCAATATGCTCATTAGGACTCTCATTTGGATATCCTCCAAATTGATTTGATTGAACCATTTGAACGAGTGCTGGTTTTAACTCGAAATTATTAGCCTGAATTGTTGGTCTTCTAATTACAGGACCTTAAACAACAGGTACCGTGTATTCTCGAAGTGCTCTACCAACACCCTGAATCTGATTGTTGTTCTCATCTGCCATGTTCTCTTCTTCCTTTCTTCTCTGCTCTCTTCTAAGTTGTTGCCAGGTGCGTTCTATCTCAAGATTAATTGGTAGAAGTTCAGCACTTCTACTTTTGCGCATAAAAAGACCCTTAAAGAGAATGGAAAACAATCACACAATGATAAGAAAAATTAAATAACAAAATAATTATGCCTAAATTACTAACAGAATTACGAAATCTAATATCTATTAGTTCCCCGGCAACGGTGCCAAAAACTTGATATGCTCAAAACGTATATATAAAATGGGAGCGTAAATTGCAGCAAGTGCACTGGTTGTATCAAGTAATAGAGTGGTGAAAAGTAAGGTTGTCGATCCCTCGAGGAACCAATAGAGTACTAGATCTATGGCAATTCTTATCAATATCTAGGTGATTAAAAAGGGGTTTTGAAATGTCTAATCTAAAAATTTAACTTAAAGCAACAAGGAAAATTTTATGAAGAATCTATCAATTATGAATAAGGGAAATTAGAATTCACCCTAGATTTGTTAATCAAATTGCTACCATGTTATATCAACTAGTGGTTATAAGGTTATTCAAGTGAGTTTAGAAAATCCTTTTTAGGGATGTTGACCTTAAATCAATTAGTCGGCTTCCGCGTCTCCAATTAACCAAGGAATCAAAATTATGTTCATACACCTCTCGATGCTACAAACAACTAATGCCCTAAATCAATTAACCCTAATCCCTTAGTGATTAATTAACAAGAAACATTGCATTGCGCCCTCCATAAACTCTAATTAAACCAATTATCGCAACTCCCGTATTGATAATCAATCTAATTAAGAATTCCTAACAAATCATAATCAACTCCCGTATTAAAAGGATTTCTAACAATTATAATCAAAGACCAATTATAATTGAAATCAAAGGAATTGCAATCATGAATAATCCTAATAATTCCTAATCATATAACATGGCTACAATTATCCTTTTAACATTCTAGAGTTTCATCCAATTTCCCACAAGGATGATTTAGAACATTATAGTATGAGTTGCATAAAAACAATTGAAATAAAGAGGTGCAATGGAATTCATATTAAACAACAAGAATAAACTAATAAATGGCATAAAAGAAAATAAAGTAAATGAAACAATTGTTATAATCTTCAAGAGCTTCAATCTTCCAAAATGACTCCTTGAATTCTTCAATTGAAAGCAAACTTCAGCAAAATGACATTCTTTCTTAAAACTAAACTTTGGAAAAATCTAAAGTACCTAAGGAAATTCTAATGATTCAAAAGAAAGACAAATGATGCTAAAACAAAGAAGAAGAACAAAGGATGCTAAGCAAAAGGGATTCTCAAACAAAAGGGATGCTTCCAAGGTTCACACAAGGGGTCTATTTATAGATCCAAAGAGGAGGGGGGATAAGGTTGATCTGATGAGGATTTGAGTTAGCAAATTAATTAAGATACGATTTTGGAGAGATTTTCGCAATGGATATCCGGGGAGTAATGAAGGCTAGCTCAAGGCCGGCTTTAAGGCCGGCGGCCTTGAATGTAAGCCGGCCCAAGGCCGGCAGCCTTCAGTGCAATCCTCCGCTCACTTCTTCAATTTTGTGAAAAACTCCTCCAATTAACTTGTAGTTTACTTTTGGGTCCTCAAAACCTGTATTTTCACAATAAACACCATTAAGTATCATTTCTTTATATTTTCTTATAATATTGAAATAAATTTAATATAAGTCCAAAAGAAAATATAAGTATAATGTGATCTTATCAATGCGCATGAGGGTCCTCGTCAGACAAATCGCCAAACTGGCATTGATTGTGAATCATGTGCATTGTAGAGGCCTTGATTTCAAAGTTGTTAGCCTCTATTACTGGTTGCACAATACACGAACCAGTGCTGCTCAGAGTAGGTCGAGCATATTCAACCATCGTCCTTCGTTCATCTACCATTGGTTCAACTTCTGTGTTCCCACGGGTGATAGAAGTTTCCTTGTCAGCCACTGATGTTGCTTCTTCACTTTCCAAAGGTTTGTCGAAATTCAAATTCCCTACTATCTCCTCAGCACCTCTCAATCACCTTTTAAAAGTTCGGTCAATCCCAGGATCAAGGTCAAGAAGCTTAGATGAAGAGCTCCTTGTCATAAACTGCGAAAAATAAATGATGAACTTAGTTTCCTCAACAAATTTGAATAGAAGCACAAATGAAACTAAGGGAAATAATTAAAAAAAAAAAATTATAGTTAAAGTAGTAGGCGTCAAGTTTTCCTAATATTACAAGTCCCCGGCAACGGCGCCAAAAACTTGATGGACGATCTGATCATTCTAACAAGTTAAATCCTATACTCAATCCTAGCTTACGATCAGTTCTCAGGCAAGTGTACCTATCAATTAGCAGTATAGCATTGGAGTATAGGTATCGATCCCACGAAGACTTATAAGTACTAGTACTAACGATTATCCTACTATTTAACTTCTCACTATTGATGATCTCAATTATCTTAATTATTGATTAAATCTGAACGGAACGAATAAAATGATCAAAGCAAAGATATTCAAATACTCCTTTAGTTAATTCAATTATCTAAACATACCCTACCCAAGATCCACCCCTAATTCTCATGTAACTTTTATTCAATTACAAACTTTCCAATGATTAATACACAACATCTCTGATCTGCGGAGTTTCTTACACTAGATTAAGGTCTTTCTCAAGATCAATAATCCCTAATCCTAATTAAGTCAATTAAGATCTCTCTTAATTAACATAATTAAGATTGCAATAAAATCCTAGGACTCTCAATTGAACCAGACCACCATGACCTCATTCAATACAGAAAACCCCCTATAACCTATTTCTAGAATTACAAGTGGTCTTTTTATTCATGCTAGGTCTACTCTATTAAATGATTTCTCAATCTTAATAACAGAGATCTAATTCGATCCTAATACTGTGTACATATCAAGATGAACAAACCATGATTGCAACATGAATAAACTCAAAGATCAGGAATAATTATTGAAACATCAACAAATCCGTTACATGACAATTAGGGGTTTCGCAAGGGATCGGGTATAAAACAATTAGCTACTCATGAATCTAATAAAAAGAAAAAAAGAGAAAATAATTGAATCCATAAATAAATCCAAACACAAAGATCTTGGCTTCAATTCCGAAAACTCTTCTAACTTCTCGTCTCTAGGGTTTCTCTTATGCCGCCCTCCTCCTTTTCTCTCCCTAGGGTTGTTCTATTTATACTTTTTAGGAAATGGCAGAGGATCTTCAGCTGGAAAGATATGAATGTATCTTTCCTTTTCTAAGTGAATCTCGAAAAGTGAATAACATTCGCTTGACACGCCCACCAACACGGCCAGATTTCGAACCGTGTCTCCCTGATGGGAATCAAAATCCGATAAGACCTATCATTAGGACTAAAATTGAAGGAGTTCAAATCTTGGCAATGAGGGCCCATGTCGAGCAGATCAACCTCGGAATAAATTATTATCTAACCTCTTTTATCTTCTTCATGAATTATATATTCCAACAGGTATGCTTATTTAGTTTCACAAGGTGATGGACAAACTCACTAAGACTCAGCTTGTGGGTTATCTATGGACCGACCTGAACCGGCGATGAGTTGAACCGACGGATTCCATCTTGAAGCTAGCCTACTGAAGATTATTTTCTTTACTTGTAATTTATGTTTGAACCATTTATTTTGTAAGCTTTATGGGACATTTTATTTGGTTGTAATCTTGCTTTAGGACCGGCCACCCTATAGTGGCATAGTTGTGATTTTCTAGTCATTCTAACCCTAAAGGGTGCAAGTATAAATACTTGCAAATTAGGGTTTTTGGGAGCTTTTAACATTGTGAGAAAAACACCTCCCATTGCCGTGAGAGAGACCCCCTCTTTCAAGCATTTGCTCTTATCAATTTCCTTAGTGAAATTGTGGCGAGTTGGCTTGAATTTGTTGTGTGTTATATCAACAAATTACAAGTTGATCCTAATTCCAACTAGTGAGTCATATCTGGTGAGGATTTAGTTATTTTTATGTACTTTTGTTCTTATGAAATTAGGGTTCTAATTTCGAAATTTGGAATCACTTTTGAATTGAAATTGAATCCCATTTCATTTTCACTCTTGCAATCAACGTTATATCATATATTGTTGTTCATCAATATTTCGGTTTCTTGAGAAATTTGAGTCTTTTTCCTTCTTGTGGTGTGGATCTTCATAGCCATTTCTCCCTTTCTAATTGTTGTGCTTGAATCCCCCTTTAGAGCACATCATATTTTGGTTACAAGTGTTAAGGATTTGCGCCATTTGAGGACTAGATTGATTGGCATTGTTTGTGTGTCTTTTAATCTTGTTTACATGTGCTTAATCTTGGAAATAGGCACATCATAATTTGGTATCAGAGCATAAGGTTTAAGAGAAGGGATTGTTGCAATTGAGTTTTCGAATATTGATTGTTTTTATCTTCATCTTGCCGTGAGTTGTTTAAGGTTTAAGAGGAGAGATTATTGCAAGTGAAATTTCGGAAATTTGTTTGTGTTATCTACATCTTGCCGTGAATTACTTGTGGTTGTGAGAAGGGATTATATGATTTTGAATTTTGGAAATTTAGGGTTCATGTTCTTACATCATCAATTCCAAATTTGAGGAAAAATTGAAATTGTTGTTGTAGTTGAATGAAGTAGAGTGAATTGTCTTGAGTAGGAGTTAAATTTGCTGCATGTTGGAGTGATTTTGAAGTACTTGTTGAAACTTCTATGTTGTGGACTTCACCGTGAAGGAGAGGAAGGTAGTGCAATTTCGGAAGTGCAAATTGTGTAGGAAGGGAATTGTATTTGTTTTGCATTGTTGAATTCGGAATTGTGTAGGAAGTTAAGAGTGTTTGTATTGCATTGTGGAATTCGGAATTGTGGAAGGATATTTGCAATTTCCAGATTTGATTAGTGTGTAAGAAAGGAAGTTATTTGATTTCAAAACAAGCATTAAGAGTGAAGGAGTTAATTTTGCTTGTTTGAATTTGAAAATTTGCATCTTACCAAATGAGGAGGAATTGCAATTAGTGAAGTGGTTTGATTTCAAATTTAATTTGCTGCCTTTGTTGTGTTAATTTCGGTTGGAAAATTGTGTTGAAGTGGATATAGTGCACCGTGAGTGTGTAGGGGAGTATATGGTGTTGTGTTGTGCAAATTAGAGGTGAAAGTGTATAATTTCCAGATTTGAGTTGTGTGGAAGAAAAGGAAACAATTTGAATTGAAACACATCCATTTACTTCAAGTAGTTAAGAGTGGTATTGATTATATTTCATTTGAATTTGAAATTGATTCTTACCATTTGTGGCAAAGTTGCATTAAGGGTGTCACTTGTGAAATTGTTGCCGTGTATGTGGGAGTGTGTAGTTGTTGTTGCCGTTTCTTGTTGTTGTTGCCAATTAGAGGAGCATCTTAGTTAGTTTTTTGTTAGTTGCTATCTTGGAAGTGAAGGGTTGCAACATATTCTTGTTGCGTAAATTTATTGTGTTGTGTGTAAAGTGTATAAGTGGCGGAGTGAGTTGGTTTTGGCGTGAATTATTTTTGTGAAGCAAGTGTGCTACAATTACTAGACATTACATTGGTACATCAAATAGATTGCATCCACAAAAATGTCTATTAATTGTGTGAATGGAGGAAGGAGTGATGTAGCATATAGTCGAGTTGGTGGAGGTCAGGGTTCTAATGTTGTAGGTGGGAGGACCTTAGATGAACAACTTCGGGACCTTAGAAAACTTGTTACTACATTAGCAACGAGGATTGATAGGATGACATTGCCACCACGACCAGTGGTACACCTTCAGGAGCCACCTAGAGCAAAGGAAGATTATCATGCTCTTAGAGAAGATAGAGTTGGTAATTTTGGGCTTAAACCATTCCCAGAAATGGAATTTAGACCAACTAGAGGCTCAGAGTGTGCAGAGCTACAAATGCCTTCACTTGAAGATAAGGGTTCCACAGATGAAAGATGTCAAACACCACTGTGTCAACCTTCAGAGGTTTCAGAGGATAATGATCAGTTGGACCAATTATTAGAAGACTCTGGGGATCAGCATAACATGGATGAGTCAGAAAAAGAGGAAACAAACTCGTTGGAAAGTGTTGAGATGGAGGAAACATCAGTAGATAATGAGTCCTTGTATTCGTTACAGGAGAGATACATCCTAGAGATGGAGGAGAGAAAACAATCATCTACTATAGTATTTTAGATATTGGGATTTTGTAGAGATACTCCTTCAGATGGATTACTTTTGGGAAACAGAGTCTCTGCTGCATTTGAACTGCAAGATTTGAGGTCAAATCTTTTTGAGGTCCGAGGAGATGATGGGAATCAAAATCCGACAAGACCTATCATTAGGACTAAAATTGAAGGAGTTCAAATCTTGGCGATGAGGGCCCATGTCGAGCAGATCAACCTCAGAATAAATTATTATCTAACCTCTTTTATCTTCTTCATGAATTATATATTCCAACAGGTATGCTTATTTAGTTTCACAAGGCGATGGACAAACTCACTAAGACTCAGCTTGTGGGTTATCTATGGACCGACCTGAACCGGCGATGAGTTAAACCGACGGATTCCATCTTGAAGCTAGCCTACTGAAGATTATTTTCTTTACTTGTAATTTATGTTTGAACCATTTATTTTGTAAGCTTTATGGGACATTTTATTTGGTTGTAATCTTGCTTTAGGACCGGCCACCCTATAGTGGCATAGTTGTGATTTTCTAGTCATTCTAACCCTAAAGGGTGCAAGTATAAATACTTGCAAATTAGGGTTTTTGGGAGCTTTTTACATTGTGAGAAAAACACCTCCCTTTGCCGTGAGAGAGACGCCCTCTTTTAAGCATTTGCTCTTATCAATTTCCTTAGTGAAATTGTGGCGAGTTGGCTTGAATTTGTTGTGTGTTATATCAACAAATTACAAGTTGATCCTAATTCCAACTAGTGAGTCAT
Source organism: Laguncularia racemosa (assembly GCA_037954665.1). NCBI lineage: Eukaryota > Viridiplantae > Streptophyta > Magnoliopsida > Myrtales > Combretaceae > Laguncularia > Laguncularia racemosa. Next base: position 2,312,539 of record JBBMOL010000121.1, read on the forward strand.
ATCTGGTGAGGATTTAGTTATTTTTATGTACTTTTGTTCTTATGAAATTAGGGTTCTAATTTCGAAATTTGGAATCACTTTTGAATTGAAATTGAATCCCATTTCATTTTCACTCTTGCAATCAACGTTATATCATATATTGTTGTTCATCAATATTTCGGTTTCTTGAGAAATTTGAGTCTTTTTCCTTCTTGTGGCATGGATCTTCATAGCCATTTCTCCCTTTCTAATTGTTGTGCTTGAATCCCCCTTTAGAGCACATCATATTTTGGTTACAAGTGTTAAGGATTTGCGCCATTTGAGGACTAGATTGATTGGCATTGTTTGTGTGTCTTTTAATCTTGTTTACATGTGCTTAATCTTGGAAATAGGCACATCACTCCCTCTGGTCGATAATCCGGAATTCCTCATCCTTGTTCAATGTGTGGCACGGCTAGAAACACGGCTAGATTACAAACCGTGCCAAGTTCTAGACTTTTCCACTTCTCCACAACGTTTGCCACGGCTTCAAGCACACCCATATCACAAGCCATGCTTCCTTTCCAAGTGACAACTTTCATCCTCAGGTGTGCATACGGTTCATGACACGGGCGTAGCTTTCCCTATGTTGTCCATAAGCAGCTTTAACTTGATCTTTTAAGCTTCAATTATGCTCCTTTTGTTATCTTTCCGCTTTTCTTTAGTATTATACCCTGAAACTGATATATTTATCTGTTAAGTACCGAATCCGCATTGATTTTATTCAAAAGACTACACAAATTCATCATTAACGCCCATGATTTATAAGGGTTAATTTACTCTTATCAACAAGCAACTCCCACGGCACAACACAATTATTACACTCTACTTCCACAGCAACAATAACTAATGGCAACAACAGCAAATACTCTTCCACTTCCATGGCAAGGATAACTAGATATACTCCACTTTCCACAAATTTAATCCGCAACTTAACAAAATAGGCAACAACTCAAATTTGAATTTCAACCTCTTCACTAATTGCAAGCCTTCCTCAATTGGTAAGAAATGAATTTCAAATTCAAATAACACTTATTAACTCCCACAACTTAATTGACGTGTTTCAATTCAAATAGATTCCTTACTACTCAACACAATGCAAATCTGTAAAACACAATTCCCCAATTCAGAATTCGCACAATGGAATTACAACAATAAGCTTCACAACCTCCCTTACGCAACAAGCTAGTCACAACAAGAAAAGTAATTTTTTCAAGTTCATAAAATTGTTGAATTAATAACACTTCAATTCTCCTTCCCTTCCATGAAAATAATCAATCACAAGAAGATACAACAATCCTCCCAATCCAACTCCAACAAGCAGCAAATCAGAATTCCAATCAAAATAATTTTCGCAAGTTAAGGTCACTACACACAAGTTCAGTTCAATAATGAAGAACCCTAATTGAAGATGATAATCAAGAAATTAACCAACACTTAATCCCTTTTGCCAACTTGTGATCTGATACCAAAAGATGATGTGCTCAAAACCAAGTTCAAGCACAATCAAATGACTCAAGAAAACAAGTCACAATTAAATCACAAAACCGGTCCACTTAGGTGAACAATTCGCGTGAACACCCTTTGAAATTTAATGGGAAAATGTAGATCAAATGATGTAATTGCAATCCCTATTTGTAATATTCACCAAATGATAACAAAAGAATTAAAATCCACGTGAAATCAAAACAAAATGGATGGCATCAAAACCATAAATTCCACTCTTCCTCCAATTCCAATTCACACCAACACTAAAGAACAATCAATCTCAAAAGAACAATCAATCTTAACAAGACAATTGTTCATGAATTATACTCACAATAATTCCAAGAAAGATTCAAATCCACCTTAGATATGACTCACTAGAGAAGAAATGAAAAACAACAAAGATGAAATCAATATGACTCACAATTCCCCTTTGTCGTACTCGCCACAATTCCAATTCTTGGGTTGAAATTGATAAGATGTTTTGAACTAAGGATGAACCCTAATTCCACACGTCAAGTGCTAGGTTTAATCTGCAAAATATGGCCACCTCAAACCGTATTCTATGCAAGTATTTATACTTGCTACTCCTAGGGTTAGAAAATGGTCAAAATTATAAGTTTGCCACTTTTAAGGTGGCTAGTCCTAAATGAAAATTACAAGGAAATGAAAGTGTCTCAAAACCAAATACAACCAAAAATAGTTCATAAAAAAATTACAAAGTACAAAATATCATAAGTCTTCATGAACCAATGCCTCGGAATGGAAAACAATCGCAGCGAGTCTTTGATTATCACTATGAAAATGTTCTGTGTCGATCAACTGTTGTATGACATATTAGCATCCCATGGAGAATTATTATTGTACCTGTAAGATTATTTCTCAAATATTTATTAGAATAATAGACATAAAGTAAAATATGAGTGATTTAGATCATCATCCAAATTGAGTTATGAAAATGTCGATGGTGCCAGAAATTTTCCCATCAATGATCAACTCCTACCTATAGTGCTGTGGTATAAACCTCCTCCTCATGACCCGTTTCATTTCTTGCTAGTTATGTATATCGGCCTCACCATCTCTTCATGTACTAGCTACAAGATTCTTCCACCATAAGGCAGCATAACCAGTAAACTCTACAACTACAAGGTGAACCTGAGTGTGGTCATTAATCTCATAATATTCAAATAGGCCCTAGACGTTATCCTCCTAATCCAAGTAGTCTTTTGCGAAACCCCTAATAGCAAATGAAGGCATTTACAATTTTACATATTCTAAGCCCCGATGTGGCCTGAACTCACGGTTTAAGTAAGGCTCATTTTCAAAATTATCATCCCTTTCCTCCCTAAAAGCATGATAATCTCCATCCATACTCTTACCCCTATAATTCCCGTATTCTTTTAAGTGGTGACCTCATGGCAAGATGACTACCATAAGGAAAAAATTGAACTACACACTTCCAATTCCAAATTCAACAAAGAGTAACATGGCACACTTACACAATTACACTTCACACAACTTCAATTACGAAATGGAAGAACAAGAACCATAGTTCCCCAATTTGTAATTCATGAATTCCCTTCTCTAAATGCAACTCTGATACCAAATTATGATGTGCTCCAATAATAATTCAATACAAATAAAAAAAGGAAGAACAATTGATTCCAATTTCCAACTAATGGCATGAACCCTAGCTAAAATAAGAACCCTAAATTATGTGAAATGAAAAGAGGAAAAGATAAATCCAATTACGTATCTGATATTATGCACTAGAAATAATTGGAAACAACCTGCAAAAGTTGATATTACTCATAACAATTGAAGTCCCACTCACTACAATCTCAATGGAAATTGATAAGATTGCATTTTTGTGAAAGAAAGAAGCTCTCTCCACATGAAATGCAATAAATTATGATCTAAAAAAAGTGTCCTCCAAAACTCTAAATAACGAGTATTTATACCTATTCTAAATAAGGAAAATTCATTAATGTAAAATGATGCTTAAACCAGTCCTATGGGAGCATTTGGTAGCCGGTTTATCCACATGAGATGAAGTGAAGTATGGTCGGATTCTCTTGTCTTTTGTAGGTCCAAGCATAGTTCACACACACAAGCATTAGTTTATGTTGGTTCGCTACCCTGTAATACCGACAAAATGTACCTGATAAAAAAAATGCAAAACAATTACATAAAATAAATAAAGACATTATGTGAATGTCTTGGTTCCCTTTGTTCCAGAAGGCCTCATAATGCTAGGTCAAGAGGTTTGATTCCCATCATCATACTACAAGCAAATCAGCCAAAGCATCTTGATTAGAATCATAAATATTTGATGACAAATTTAGATTATTACATATAGCACGTATAAGTGGCATGTTATCATTAAAGGAACATGGCATATGTTTAGTAAAAACATCATGAGAAACATAATCATTGACAAGTGAAGATGTTCGGATTGTTAACTCATTCTCATAAAATAAATAAATAAATAATATCCCTACTCATATACACTTTATGGGTTAAAAGATCATATGCTTTGTATCCTTTTTGTCCGAATACATATCCTATACAAATACATTTACTAATATTTCGGTTAATGACTAAATAAAAATTCATAAGGTGTCTTCCATTTCAATTTTGAACTAGACAATATGTTTATTAAGCAGGTAGCAATAAGCAAGCAATCTCCCCAAAATTGTTTTAGTAGATTAGCATGTAAATGTAATCCTCTAGCTATTTCTACTAAATGCCTATGCTTACAATCTACCCTCCCATTTTTTTGTGGAGTATAAATCATAATTCGTTGATGAAGTTTGCTAATTTTAGCAAAAAAGGACTAGCAAGCTCAAGATAAGAGCATAGCCTCATTATCAGTTTGAATAATCTTTGGTGTGGCATCAAATTGATTAGTCACACAATGAAAGAATTTTTTTAGTAAGGTGGCTACTAATGACTTATTATTCACCAAATAAGTTCAAGTACACTTAATACAATCATCTGAGATTGGATTCCAAGGGTTAAACAAGGGGTTAATTGTCTAACCAAGAAAGTTAAACTCGTACTTTAATATATATATATATATATACATGTATATATGCTCCTCCTTACATTTCCTATATTTTCTTCCCTCTCTCAAACCTTATACACTTTTAACAAAGCAGTCTCCTAATCAATGCATGGATCCACTGAACGAAGGTAAGTGAGCATGTTGTTCTTTATCTCTTTCTCTAATTCACAATGCCTAGGTTAAGCTAAAGTGTGAAATTGTTTCAGAAATGGAATCATCACATAATCTTGGGAAGGAAATAATGTAGGAATGATCCGGTATTCACAACAATGGGGTAGGTTGTTTGTAAATGATGCTGAATACTATGAAATCCTACATATCTATTAGAATCACTGTTAGAAAAGTTTGTGTTGGATTCATGACTTCTTACAAACATCATTCAAAGGACGACAATTTTAGGTAAGTCTTCTAAAACTAGTCTAATTTAAATTAAATTAAAATACAACTATTGTGAATTAGGAATAAGATTACAAAAAAAAAAAAATGAAGGTTAGATAAGTTACGGGGTAATCATGATCAAGGGATTAGGGATTTTGAAAAAAAAAAAAACAAAAAACTACGGATTTTCATGATTGTGACAAGAATTTGGAAGTGCACGAGCACAACAAGACCGTGTTGCACCCGTGTACTTCAATTGCATGACTAGTTAGCAGTTTTACATGCCCACGTAAAAATTTTAAAAGTGTATAGTGGGGTAGATGGGTAAGAGGCACGATCGGGTTCTTACCTATATCCCTCCACTTGTTTAGCATGCCTAGAAATTGATTTAATTACTTGTTATAGGATCCTTAAGTTTATATTTTTATAAATTTGAATAGGTTTGGGGTTTAAGAGATTGAAGAATCATGAAGAAATTGTTTCTATCAAATATGTATATACTATGGTCACTAGATGTGTGTGTTGGGCTAGAATCATAAATGGACTTAAATATATCTAAGAATTTAAGTATTTGTTGATTATGCTTGCTGGGCCTAAGGAACCAAAAGTACTAGTGATTGTGAGGTGGTATCTCGATGATCATTGTATGACAATATTTCTAGTGGAGTCGTACACTAAATGATCTAGTAAATTTAGGATGTTTAAACTCATTGATATTGAGGAGTACCTACTATCTCATATATATATATTGTTTAAATGGCTTAGTTAAAAGATAACAATTAAATGCTTGGCTATTCCAGATGCATCATGTTTGTGTTTATGTTCCCACATGGCATTCTTATGTAATTGTTGGTATATACTGTATTGGACTTCAACTCACTTCTCATGGGATCCTTTTGCAGTTGCAGGTTCATGTAGTGAGACAATAGGGTATGACAAGAATTTAGTAAACACCAATGAAGACAAGGGGAAGGACGTGGAATATGTGTACTTTGATGAGTGACTAGATGGCTAACAAAAGGATATTTCCTATGAACTCAAGTTGAATTTGTGTTCTAATATACTTTTGCTATAATTAATTATAGGAGATATACTCCAATTTAATCTTTATAGTGAGTTAGATCTCTGTAATTTCGTTTTCCTATGTGGATATTAAGTGGGACCTTGTAAAGCCACTCACTAATGTTTGTGGAGATTTTGTTTATGACATCATGAGAACTTTATACATATATGGAGTTTTAGTAAATACTGAGCCTTTGCATGTCTTCACTTAGTGACAACACATGATGGGTTGTATTCATTCCAAGTTTAGAGTGATTACATCATTATTAGTAATGAGATTAGTACCTAAGTCATCATTGTTTTCTTCAAATTCTTCTAGGATGTTTAGTTCTCTACATATTAGATTTTCATTTGGAAAAATGTTATTTTCAGTTTCCATGATAACTTGACTCAATTCTTAATCCCCTTTCAAGCACAAAATAAATATTTTAGTTTGGAATTGAAATATATCCTTTGAAATTTGTAACCACTAAAGAAAAACCATGATATGTCATCAACAACCAAGTCTTCATAGAGAGATGAATTATGTGATATATGATGTTTTGTTGAGATGCCTAGTTTAGCACCTTGTGAATCGAAGTTTGAATATGAATTGAGTTTTTCAATCTCATAAGTCCTAGTCTTCACTATTAATGGCTAAGTTGGAACCACAATCAAGGTTATGTGAGAAATGTATTTTGGATCATTGTAGACAATCTCTGTATTTCTTTTCTAGCTTTTTATCCAATTAATGCTTTTATAGTACAATTGCTATTGGTGATTTGAAAGAAAAAAGTTTTTAATCCAAAATTTGGAATTGAAGCATATCATTCCTTAATTATTTAAAAACTTGTACCTTGCAACTGAACCAATATAGCTTTGAAATTGAATCAAAATTTAGTAAATAAGATGAATAAAATATTATGGTTTATTATTATAGAATTAGAAACAAATGGCAACAAAAAAAAATAAATGAATAAATTGAAGGGGATGACTTCTCATAGTAGCAACCAAACTGTTCATAAGAAACAATAATATAAACACTGTTTTGCTGTTGATCTTACAATCGGTGGGGTTTGTGAAATTTCCTATGTGTTAATGATCACATTATTTTGAAGATTTCCGAGTTAATTTCTGGTCGATGTCAAGAGAGAACCATTTTGTCCTTTCATTGCATTATGCAAGGTGATCTCTGATGGTCATCTTTCGTAAAACAATTAAATTATTTTAACATCATTTTTTTGTATATTTTAATATATTATTTATTTAACATAATTATGTGGAAGAAAACATGCCACATGCCATGCGTCATACACTAATGGAAAAATTAACGATGTTCAAAAAAAGTTTTTGTTGCAAATTTTTACAAATATTAAGGACTTCAATATGAACAAAGAAATATTTAGGAGTCAAATAAGAAGGTGGTGAAAATTATGGACTAAAAAGGTAATTTTTCTTTTTTTAAAAAAAAATCAAGGTTTGGTATAAAATAAAACTCATAAAATAAGAAAATTGGATAAGGACTCTACCTAAATATTTAAAATGGATTTTAGAGCACATCATATTTTAGTTTCAAAGAAAATTGTTCACGCCAAGTTAGGGTTCTTTCTATTGTTTGATTTCACACTAATTGTAGGAGTTGGAATTGAATTGTTCCCCTTTTATTTGATTGGTATTGGAATCCAATTTAAACACATCATATTTTGGTTCCAGAGGATTGGCTTGAGGAAGGGAATTTTCATGATCTTCATTTGAAATAAGGGTTCTTGAATTTTTACTTCTTGATCTAGAGAGTTGAGGTGGATTTGAAGTACTTGATTTCGGTGTTATTATGTTATATTTGTTGATTGATTGAACTAGACTTGGAAAACTTGTGGTAGCTTGTGTTCCTCGAGTTTGCCGTGAGTAAGAAGGGAGTGTTCCTTGAAGATCATTTGGGAAAATTGAAAGTTTGAAACATAGAAGAGTGAATTGTGTTGGTAATTTCGGAAATTGCAATTGGTGTTTGTAAATTCCATATTTACATTATGTGCAAATAAGGAAGATATTTGAAATTCAAACACCTTCTTTAAGTTTGAAGCAATTCATTGAGTCGCATTGAATAGGTGTTTTTTAAATTTGAATTGTTATTACCATTTGTGGAGAAGGTTGCATTAAGGGTGTAATTTTGAATTTGTTACCATATTTATGTGTATATGTGTGACGGTATAAGTGTGTATTGAATTGGTGGAGTTTATATTGTATGTGTATTGAGTTGAAGGGTGTTGCACCGTGAGTGAAGTGTTGCATGTGTAGCGGTGTGAGTGTGTTGTAGAGAGTATTGCAATTTGTTATAAGTTGTGTGTTGGAGTAAAAAGTGCTACACGCAGAGATAGAATTATGTGTGTCGTGACTAGAAAAGGGAAGTTTAGTAGTAAAGTTTGAATTTCAAAACAAGCATTTACGTATGAAAGTTATTTAGTATTATTACATAAACACATGTTTAATTGAATTCAATAACTTACTACTTGGAAGTGCTTAATTGTTGCTTCAATTTATTGTCTCTATAATTAAAGTGTTGGGAAGTGTGCATTGCATTGGTGGCATATTTCACCGTGAGTGTATAGGAGTGCATTGCCATGGTGTGCTTGGTGTAGTGTGTTATTGATTTGTTGAAGTAGTGAGCAACCATGTCAAGTGACATATTTTTGTCTACTAATGTATTGTGCCAAACTTTGACCTCTTTTACAACTAATGATGATGACCAAAGGGAAAATTTGTTTCATACGTCTTGTAGGGTGCAAGGTAACTTGTGTGTCATTATTGTTGATGGTTATAGCTATACTAAAGTTGTAGCTGCCTCATTAGTATCGAAATTGAAACTTGTAACTACCCCGCACCCTAAACCCTACAAATTACATTAGCTAAGTGATCAAGGAAGTCTACATGTAACCTAAAGAACTTGGGTACCTTTTAGTAGAGGGGATAAATACTCTGATGAGATTGAATGTGACATTCTTCCCATGTGTGCATCTCATATATTGCTTGGCAGGCAGTAGTTGTATGACAGGAGGGTCTTAAGTGATGGTTATAGAAATACTTATCTATTCCAATAAGATGGTAAACGTATAGTATTGAATGCAATGTCACCATCAAAAGTCTAAGAGATGCAAAGATAGATAAGTCAACCATTAGAGGTTCCTGAGGTTCATAGTTAGAAGGGCCAACCTTTAGAGGACCAAGTTGTTCAAAAGCAAATGTGTCAACCATCAGAGGTTCCAGAGGTTTATAGTCAGATGAGTCAACCTTCAGAGGACCAAGTTGTTTAAAAGCAAATGTGACAACCATCAGAGGTTCTTGAGGTTTATAATTAGATAAGTCAACATTTAGAAGACTTAGCGGTTTAGAAAAAAATGTGTCAACCAACAGAGGTTTGAACGGTTCAAGGGCAGATGATTAAATCATCAGAGGGCCAAGAGGTTCAAAGACATACTAGTGAAACACCGAAAAAGAAGACTTTATTTGTGGGACAGTTTGAGATAGGGGAGGTCTTAGTGGATGATGGACCTTTATATGTGTTGCAGATGCGATATATCCTAAATATGGAGGGGAAAGAGCAACCACCCCCTGTAGTATTTCAGGTACTGGGACACTGCTATGATAATTTTATAGATAACGTGCTAGCAGGATACAGAGTCTCTATTGCGTTTAACCTATCAGATTTAAGGACAAATCTTCTTGAGGCTCAAGGAGATGATAGGAATCAAAATCCTATAAGACCTATCACTAGCGTAAGAGCTAAGGGGTTACAAAATTTGGCAATGGGGGTCCTCTTTGAGTAAACCAACCCCGAAAATACTTTTATACTAACTTCTTTTCTATTACTTATTTTTTGTGCATTCCAACAGGTATACTTGTCAGGTTTTATAAGATGATGAACAAACTCACTAAAACCCGGCTTTGGGGTTATTCATGGACCGACATAAACCAAAGAAGAACCTGTCCAACAAATTACTCAATTGAATTGAAGAACCGACCACTTGAAGAACCTTGTACTTATAATTGTTTTTTTGAGAACTGACCATTTCATTTAGCATTTGTAATTTCTTTTCTTAGAACTAGCTACCTAAGTGGCTTATTTGTAATTTTCATGTGGATTTTACCCTAATAGGAGCAAGTGTAAATACTCGCTAACTAAGGTTTGTATGGAGCTTTTGACATTTTGAGAAAAATACATACTTTGAACCGTGAGGGAATGCCTTGCAAATCAAAGATCTCTTATCAATTTCTTGTGAAATTGTGGCAAGATTCAACAAGTGTAGATTCTGAGTAATATCAATCTTCCATTTGTTGTTTGCAAATTGTATTTAGTGAGTCATATCTAGGTGCAATTTGTGGTTACCTCTATTCATGTGATTTGGATGAAATTTTCGGAATTCGATCAATTCAATTTTGAAATTGCTTCCCAGTATAAATTGCGTGATTAACCATTGAGCATTACATACTTATTAGTTCACATTTCACTTAGTCATTTTCCTAAGTGGAATTCCATTTTCATTATTGAATTCTCCAATTGGATTGTGTACATGTGCTTTAGATTTTAGAGCACATCATATAGTCATTACCCTACGCAACATGTTAGTAAAAAGATATTTATCATTTCCCTTATCTTCACGTAGCTCAGCATCAAGATCATCATAATACTCCTGTAGCACTATTAAGAAATCATTAGGATCTAGTATCTCTTCCTCTCCCTCCGTATTCTCCACCTCTATAGTAGTCATCACCCTTTTGTTGGGACATTGAGTAGCCATGTGTCCGAAGCCCTTGCATTTGAAGCATTTGATTTAACACATTTTCCCACTTGTTGATCCTGGCATTATTTGTCGGATATCAGCCCCTATAACCTCTTTTCCATTTCCCGAAATTTCTCTCTCCTTATTAGTAATAGTTGTATTTGTGTCCACAGCTTTATCAATTCCCTCTATTCCTTTTTGTTCAATTTGCTGCCTATCTGACCCATGAGCTTTTGTAGAAGTTCCGTACCTATTATTTATTACTCTAAATGGATTGGATCGCCTTTATCTCTCCACTTTCAAAGCTAGTTAGATAGCCTCATCAAGGATGTCATGCTTATAGAGCCCCACAATGTAGGCAATTTCATACTTTAACCCTAACATAAATCGTGCTAGGGCTTATTCAAGAGGTTCGACTGGCCCACATCTGATACTCAATGTCTCAAACTCTTGTACATACTCGTTAACTGTTTTGCCTCCCTACCTAAATGTTTGGAGATGCATAAACAACTCCTACCTATAGTGCTTTGGTATAAACCTCCTCCTCATAACCCGTTTCATTTCTTGCTAGTTATGTATATCGGCCTTACCATCTCTTCATGTACTAGCTACAAGATTCTTCCACCATACGGTAGCATAACCAGTAAACTCTACAGCTGCATGGTGAACCTGAGTGTGGTCATTAATCTCATAACATTCTAATAAGCCCTAGACCTTATCCTCCTAATCCAAGTAGTCTTCTGCGAAACCCCTAATAGCAAATGAAGGCATTTGCTCCCTAAAAGCATGATAATCTCCTTCCATACTCCTACCCCTATTACCTCCAACAGCTACTTCCCCATGAGCATTCCGATAGGTTACCTGAGGTGGATCTCATCACCAACAAAATGTACCGGATAAAAAAAATGCAAAACAATTACATAAAATAAATAAAGACATTATGTGAATGTCTTGGTTCCCTTTGTTCCAGAAGGCTTCGTAATGCTAGGTCAAGAGGTTTGATTCCCATCATCATACCACAAGCAAATCATCTGGAGCATCTTGATTAGAATCATAAATATTTGATGGCAAATTTAGATTATTACATATATCGTGTATAAGTGGCATGTTATCATTAAAGGAACATGGCATATGTTTAGTAAAAACATCATGAGAAACATAATCATTGACAAGTGAAGATGTTCGGATTGGAAACTCGTTTTCATAAAATAAATAAATAAATAATATCCCTGCTCATATACACTTTATGGGTTAAAAGATCATATGCTTTGTATCCTTTTTGTCCGAATACATAACCTATGAAAATGCATTTACTAATATTTCGGTTAATGACTAAATAAAAATCCATAAGGTGTCTTCCATTTCAATTTTGAACTAGACATTCTCTTTATTAAGTAGGTAGCAATAAGCAAGCAATCTCCCCAAAATTGTTTTGGTAGATTAGCGTGTAAATGTAATGCTCTAGCTATTTCTACTAAATGCCTATGCTTACAATCTATCCTCCCATTTTTTTGTGGACTATAAATCATAGTTCGTTGATGAAGTTTGCTAATTTTAGCAAACAAGGACTAGCAAGCTCATGATAAGAGCATAGCCTCATTATCAGTTTGAATAATCTTTAGCGTGGCATCAAATTGTTTGGTCACATAATGAAAGAATTTTTTGAGTAAGGTGGCTACTTATGACTTATTGTTCACTAAATAAGTTCAAGTACACTTAATACAATCATCTAAGATTAGATTCCAAGGGTTAAACAAGGGGTTAATTGTCTAACCA